>WEIU01014981.1:466476-557806 GCA_013389925.1 Aegithalos caudatus
GATGGGAACTTTAAAAAAAACAAAAAAAAAAAAAAAAAAAAAAAAAAGAAAACTTAATAACTTAATTAAATTGGAAATGAGATCAGCTCCTGAGTAAATGTGAACTGGGTCAAATCCTCACCCCACCTGTGCTCTGATAAAGGATGTCCTTTTGTTCTGGCAGGCTGGGGAAGGTGAGATAGTGTAAAGAGCTTTCCAGGTCAGAGTTGACTCCAATAACCATAAGTTTTTGATAGCATGAACTCAGAAGAGATTTATAAGCAAAAATCAAAGGGGTTAGGTGGCCTGGTGAAGTTGAGGCTCAGCCTGTTTTGGGTTTACTTTCTCTATCAAGCTAAGCTAAACAAAGCTGAGCTTCCACTAAGGTGACCTAAGTGGACACGGGAGGTATTTCACAAGCATTCAAACACTGCAGTCAGAGATGTTTGTTCAACTTTCTCATGCAGGGCCCCAGGCTCCCGCGGGACTCCTGCAGGGCAGCGCTGACTCACAGGAACGCACGGATTACCCACCCCGTGGTTATTCCAGGCCACCTAGTGGGAATGCCCCTGGATACAGTCACAGCAAATGATGGCGCTTAAAATAGAGAAGCTGAAGAGGAGACCTGCAGTGGTTTTGTGTCGAAACGTGGCATGAGCTAAGCAGGAAACCCTCCTGCAAGCTGAGTGTGCAGCCAGAGGGAAGAGTCACTGAGAGTGTCCTTTGGTGGTGATGGGCTCCTCTGATCCAGCCACTGCCAGGACAAGGCCACAGCTGCAACAGGTGACAGCCCTGCCCAAAGTGTGGGCACTGCAGTGCCCTGATCGCTTTGCCAGGCAGAGGCTGAGGCTGCTCCTCTGCAGTGGAGGAGATTTTGGGCACTCAGATGGCACTGGGGGAACAATGGGGAGAGTGCAGGGCACGGCTGCGCTCCTTGTGCCCACAGAGAGCAGATGAGCCTCAGGCTTTAAAGGAAGCCCCAGCAGCTCCGTGGGCACCTCCTTAGGACCCTACAAGGCCATATTTGGGGTGGCTGCAATGTGGCAAGCCCAAATTAAAAGCCAGTTCCTGCGCTGACCTGCCCCATGAATTTTGTTTCTTTTCTCAGCCCACAGACAACTCATCACACAGCTCTGGCAGCTGGTGAAGACCGAATCACCCCTGTGTCACCCTCTGAGGCTGCTGGCATTTTGGAGCCCAGCACCAGCTATGCTGGCCCTCAGCCAAAAATTACTCATTCCTAATGCCAGTGTCAGGAGCTGGGCTTCCCACCAGCACAGGAGCACAGCTTTGATCCTAGAGCAGACAGACAGTGACCATAACAATGACTTATGATCCACTGAGAAACAAATTGTATCTCTAAATCAGAGCAACCACACACACACAAAAATAAAAATAATTGGAATTAGCTGTCGCATGGCCACAGAAATGAGGACATGAGACTTTTATGTAAACACTCTTGTTTTCCATAGGAAGGTGGAAGCTCTGGCTGGATTCAGTCCAGGATGGCTGTGGAGAACTCCGGCCTCTGCCTCACCAAGGTGAGAAGCAGCATTGCACCACTAGGTGAAAGGTTTCCATGTTATTTTTCCACTGCTGGGTGATGGATCCCCAGGGCACGTGGTGAGGCTGTTTGCAATCATAACAAGTGACTGCACACTGCCTTGGTGGGGTGAATCATCTTCCCAGGGTGACCTGTCCCCATCTATTTCCAGTGGCACAGTGGTGACCCTGCCACACGATCCACGAGCAATGTCCAGGGCACTGCTGGCATGGCAGAGTGCTGGGTGCCCCAGAGCCCACCAGGGGAGCTGCTGTGGAGGAAGGCCCTGCCATGCCCTCAGCAGGGCCACTTCAATAACACAGAGATACCAAAATTCACCCCCCAGGACAGGGTAAGATCTCAGCTCACCTCAGATTGCAAACAGCAGCTCTGGGTGATGAGCACAGGGGTAAATAACTCTTGTGGGCACCTCCTGCAGCAGCCGCCCTGTTACCCTCAGGGGCTTCATTGCACAACCTGGGACAAACACAGGGACAACGCTCCTGCCTTTTAAAACATTATAAAGCAAGACCTACTTGCCTAATAACAGCTTTAAGTAATACTTTATTAACTCTAGTCAAAGTTAATGCATGTATTATGTGCATTTTAATTACATCTTGAACTGTTAACAATATGGGTGTACTTACTGGCACAAAACCTTACTTGGTGGCTACAATATTTTTATGGAGGATTAACTTCAAAGTCTCATCTTGTTGTAGTGCATCAAAGCCTGTATTTCAGATTACCTGCTCTCCTACAGCTCAGCTAAGCAGCCTCCTTCAAGAAAATGAAAACATCATGAGGCATTTTTCCTTGGACTGCTTTGTAGTGGGCAGGCTATCATACCTGAAACCACTAACTGAGCAACACTGACATATTAAGTTGGAAAAGAAAACCTTATCAGAGTCCTGGACTAGCAGAGTAATTGTGTCTTGACAGTAATTAATTAAGTAGAACACTTACCTTCCAGAATTATAAATAAAAATTGAGTATCAAAGATTTGGTTGAAAACATTCCACATATCTTGCACACCAAGTGCTTTTATGCTGCATTGCACTGAAATGCCAGAGGGTCACACTAGGACAGCTATTGCCATGACAGTGCCACTGAAAGCACTTCCCAAATGACCATGTTTGGTCTGCAGCCCAGCTATGAACTTTAGCAATACTAAATGGCTCAAGTGCTTTGCTACTTATTAACTTGAAAGTCCAGGACACTTTGATAAAATACTCTGCCTGGTGGTTGTGATAAGGTCACCAAGAGCCCAAAGGTAATTTCATTTGCCCAAAGGAACCTTTTATGGGGAAGGCATCTTCAGGGCTGGCCCTTCCCGGACCTCCCCCTGACACAGCAGATGTTAACAGAGTGGCAATTTGTGTACAAATGGTAAAAATTAAGAAACGTGCAACGCTTTGAAGCCTGGTACATGGAAGGGGAGGCCCCTTGTCCAGAAAACAGAGACGTGGTGGCACCTGGGGAGCACTAGCCTGGGTGTGTTGGTCCCCACACTGCCCCTCACACCCAACATCACCTCTGCCCATGCTGCCCCTGGTTCCCTGGAGCCAATCTCCTCTTTGGGGGAACAGGATAATGGGGACATAAATGAGGTAGCAGGGACAGCCCGACAGATCTGGGCTCAGGCAGACCAGGCCAGCCTTTTCACCCTTTGCTGAAAGGGCACAGCAACGCTGGTGTCCCCAGCAGTACCAAAGCCCTGACCAGAACACAGACACCACGTCTTTCCTACCAAGCAGAAATTAAGCTTCAGCCAAGTCCCAGGCAGCCCATGGGTGCTCCCCCCTCGTGGAGCATCCCGTGACTCACTGCTGCCCTTCAAGCCCAGAGCAGGCTTCCTCTGCCACAGCAGAAGGGGATGTGGGCTGGCCCCACAGTGTCTCCCTCCAGCCCTCCCAGGGAGGCACAGGAAACCTCAGAGATCCTCTCAGTCCATCTCGGCCAACAAAAATAATTTTGTGGGTTCCCTAAAGGCAGCCAGGGCTCCAGGCAAAAGGAAGCAGCTGTGCCTGAAGGGAGAGGAGAAACTCCCACATGGCTGCAGGACCCTCAGAACCTGCTGTCCTGGGGGACCCTAAGCAGGCATGTGATACAGGGACACATCTCTCCCCATCCATCCCACAGCAACTTGTGGGGAGTGGGAAGAAGATGGAGGGCTGAGTTGCTGCTCCAGAGGTAGTGACACACCAGCCACAGCCCCCCTGCACTTGGGACAGGCTATCAGCAAAGCTTCAGCACAGGGCCCTGGGCAGTACCTACTCACTGCTCAGTCCTTGCTCAGATTGCTTCTACCTCAGCCTCCTCAGCTGCCTCTCATCCCCTGGCACCAGGGAGAGGCTGAGGAGGGGTTTTATTAATGAGTGTTCCACAGTGCTGCTCAGCTGGAGAGGGTGTCCCTCAACTGGCAAGTCCCAAGTGCGGACAAGAACCCCAGACTGTGTTGGTTTCACCAGCAGCTTCTTGTGCAAGAGCAGGGCAGCCCTGAACTGTCAGTGTTCATGCACCCACATCAAGCATGATCTGATAAGGAGCAAAGAGGACGTGCACAGAAAGTGCAATAAACAGGGAGTAAAGTGCTGCAGAAAGGATCATGAGCTACCTGTGTCACCACCCACAGGCCTCCTGGCTGCTGTTCATCCTGGGGTGGAGGGGAAAGGGGTAACTGAGGAGCCAGGAGCCCTGAAATAAACACCACCACTGGCAGCCACAGTTCAGGGTCAGAGCCTTCATGGGCACCACAACAAACACTTGGCTCTTTGATGCCAGGGTAGCCAAAACGAGCCTGATTTTGGGGAGAGCTCTGGGTTTTGATGACTCTGACCCTGAAGCTGCAACTGCTGTCCTGCTTGGCTCAGGCTGCACTTTTAGCAAGGAGATTTACTCCCTCCAAGGCTGTCAATTTCCCTCCCCTCCCTCTTTATTAGTTTCTTCCTGAGCCTGTCCCACCTGGGAACAGCTCATTGGAGACCCAGAGCAGAGGAAGCACCACTTAAGCCCTGTTATTTTGGAGAATCACCTGCCCGCTCCCCAAGCTGCTCTGTTGGTTGGCAAACACTGGGGTAATGTGGTGACATGTCTCTTGCTGGCAGCCAGTGCTCCAAATTCCAATAATGCCAAAAGGGATTTGTGGTGCCTATTTCAACACCTGCAGCAAGTTCCCTGGAGAACTGCCTTCCCAGCAAGCCTAGATCCCACTGCTTTCAGCTATGCCATGTTTTTGGGAGCCCTTCCGTGTGCTGTGCTTTGTGCTGTCTCCACCTGAGCCTGTTCAGTTTTGGTAGCCATGTCCTGGTGGCTCTGGCTAGACCTGCTTGAGCAGCAGGGTGCAGGCAGGCTGGGTGTTCCTAGAGAAAGCACCCTGTAAGCACGGAGAGAAAAATTCAAGACACTTAAAGATGCCATTTAGCTTGAACTCTTGTTATACCTCCTGCCTTTGTAACTTGATTGAGGGCCAACAGATGTGTCTCTGTCTGAGGGCTGACACGTGGTGGAGGATTAAGGGGATAGGGAGGTGGTTTCCCTGCAGAAGCCACCTCAGGCGACCAAGCCATCCCATATGCAGCATCCTCACTCAGGTGTTGTTTTAGCCAAACTCGTTGTCCCCTTCCACCACACAGTACCACACTCACAGCCAGACCCACATGCACAAACTCACAGCCAGACCCACATGCACAAACTCACAGCCAGACCCACATGCACAAACTCACAGCCAGACCCACATGCACAAACTCACAGCCAGACCCACATGCACAAACCAAGACTCCTGTGCTGGGGACACTTGGCCAGGAGTTTGAGGGGCAGTGCTGGGGCATTATGTATCTTCCCATGGCTGTCTGGCAGTCCCTTCCAATGGGCTTCTGGTGCCCTCCAGAAATCCCAGTCTTTCCCTTGTGCTGCTTCCTAGATCCTTTCTCCACCCACCCCATCCACCTCCTGGTCTTTACCACTGGCCTGGAATGGCCCAGGGAGCCTGGTCCTAGTCCAGCATGGCCCAGAGTGGTCCCAGCTGGTGCCCAGTCATGGCAAGCATCCCACAGCTAGAGTCTCCCTGTGTGGAGGGATGCTGGGTTCTGGTGGAGCTGTTGCTCTGCCAGGATTCAGAGGTTGGCTCAGAAGAGCCTGTTTTCCCCTCAGGCAGAAGTTCAAAGTCTCCATGCTGCTCTGTGGTGAGAGATGGTAGTGAGGGAAAGGAGGAAATGGTGATTCCTGTTCATGATTGACACAGCTGACTGCTTGGTTTGACCTCCCAACCAGCCACAGAGGGACGGGTGCACAAACACACACACACATAAATATTTATAGGCACACTCGCAGCAACTCATTTTGCCCAGGTCCGTGAAGATGCTGCTCTTCTTCTTCTTACTTTCACTTTTCCATTTCAACCCATCTCAGAGCTTAAAAATCTGCTCCTTCAATGTGAGGTCTTTTGGAGAAACTAAAATAGCCAGACCTGAAGTCGTTGATGCTGTGGTAAAGGTACGTTTGCTTGCCTGGATAAGACAGACACCGAGCTTTGTACGGTTTCTTAGATGCATAATCTTGCACTTTGTCTTTCACAGTTAAATATCAAGTTTAAAAAGAGGTAATTATTTTTAAAATATCGTACTCTTAAAGTAAAAATCAGCCTGTGGTTGAACAGAATGTATGTTGTTATTTTAGTCTTCATGGGAATATAACAGAAAAAATATTTGCCATTTCCTTTGGGAATTGAGTTACAAAAGGAGGAAAGCCTCAACGCACAGTAAAAATAATTTTCACTTTGAATCCACAAAGCTTTGTCTTGTGATACATTATTTACCTTCCTTATGTGCTAGTTATTCTCAAATATTCTTGTCTAATTAAACCTATTCTCAGGACAGCAAACAGTATCTGTCATATTAGAGTCTGGTAGAAATTTGAAAAACCCAATTACCAATTTCTACAAGCAAATCCTCGCCATCAGGCTGCCTCCACAAAAGCTGAAACTAACCCTGGTTTTAAAAAGAAAGACTTTTAGACTTGTAGCTTTGCAAAGTCCCTCCAAGATGCCACAGTGAGGGAGGACATGGGCTTGTCATTGGTGAGGTGGCTGTGTGTGCAGAATGGCTCCAATGAGGAATGGCACCATACAGTTGGGTTCTATTCCTTTTATTGCAATCTGGCAGAGAATGGTTTGCTTGGCTTTGCATTCCTAGACTGTTCTTTCTCTACTGTCATCACTGTGGGCAATATACACTAAATTTTGGGTCACTTAAATAATTGTGGGTAAGTTTCAGGGGGCAAAGAGGGGCTTTTTTCCTGACAAAAAGCACCCACCAAGTTTAAAGAACACTGAAATCAGGGGCAGAGGGAAGCCCCTGAGAATGTTGGGCTCTGGGTGAGCTGGACTTTCCCACGGGGAATCCCAACAGGAGCTGTGGGAGCTGAGCCCTCAGTCCCTCTGAGGTGTGCAGTCCCCTGGTGCAGGGACCCCGTTTTCAGACAGGGTGTATCTTTGGGCTCCAGGGGCTGTTCCAGAGGAAACTGCAACAAACTGAGACAGGTGAATGCTCACTGTGGGGAAGGAGTGTGTCAGGGCATGGGCAGCACCCCAGCAGCGGTGGTGATGGGGGAATCAGGCTCACAGGAGTGGCTTTTGCTGTCCCCTCCCCTCCACACTTCCTCCTCAGGGTCAGGTGCCAAAGTTTTTCACTGAATCCGAAACTGTTCTGTTCCCGAGTTCCCTCTCCCAGTTCCTGCTGGGGCGTGCAGCAGCTCTGAAAGCAGAAAAGCTTCATTTCAGCCCCTGCTCCTCTCCAGCAATCCCAGGCTGTCTGCCACTTCTTCCACAGAGGACTTCCCCCATGCCTGTAACCACTTCTGTCTAACCCTTTCTAATCCTCTAAAACCAGGCATGTGCAAACTTCCTCCTGCTCCTTCCCCTTGCAGATCATCTCCCGCTGTGACATCATGTTGCTGATGGAAATAAAGGACAACAAGAACCGTGTTTGTCCTCTCCTGGTGGAGAAGCTCACCAGGTAGGGTGGCCATGGGCAAATGGACAAATATTGGGAAAACTGCTTGGCAAGGGCCTGTGCTCTGCTCAGTATCACTTTACTGGGGCAAAATCTGAGGGCCTGGGTCTGTCCCAGTGTCAAGGAAGGACCAGACTGGCAGTCTCGCTGAGGGACAGGAGCAAAGGCAGTTCTAGACCACTGATGAACACATTTTTAAAATCAGTATAGCAAAGTTAAATTCAACTTGCTACAGAGAAATTCCCAAAGGAGAGAAAAAGGAACAGGAAATGCCCTCACTGGGCTCGCATCAAACTGCAGCAGGACAGCCACCTTCCTTCAGGGCTCAGAACTGCTTTAGATTAGGGATTGCTTGCCTGGACAATCCAGACATCCAGAGGAAATAGCAGTGTTCAGCTGGCTGGACATGATAGCCAGCTGAAGGAGACACAGAGGCTGCAATGAGCAGGGAGAGAGTGAAGAGCAAGTGATAGAGCAGAGGTTCAGCTCCTGAGAAGGGTTTAGTGTCTGTACCCACCTGCCTCTGAGGTCAGGCAGGCAATGCCCAAACCCTGGGGCACAGGCAAAATGATCTCACTCTCAGCCCCTTGTGAGTGCAGAAATAAACTCAGGATCACTTTCCTTCCAGTCAGCTGAAGGGGCCAAAGGAGGAGTACAGGTGTGTGGCCAGTGAGAGGCTGGGAAGGAGCAGCTACAAGGAGCAGTATGCCTTCATTTACAGGTGGGTGAGCCCCCTTTGCCAACAACCATCCCCTCCCCTGCCCTCTGGGGCACAGCCCCTGGAGATGGCTGGACATGGTGGTGGCTTTGCTGTGAGGGAGCTGGAGAGATGCAGGCTGTGCAGGTGGGTTGGGCTGTGCCTGGACGTGAGGCTCATCCCAGCAGACACCAGTGTGTCTGTATCCATCCCAGACTATGGCCCAGGGCCCAGGTCAGAGCATGGAGTCAATGTTAGACACATCTCAGTGAGCCACGAGTGTGACATCCCTATCCTGTTTATTCTGCTGCAGGCAAGATCAGGTATCGGTAAAACAAACCTACCAGTACCCTGACACCCAGCCTGGGGATGAGGATGTCTTCTCCAGAGAGCCCTTTGCCATCTGGCTGCAGTCTCCCAAAACTGGTGAGGTGTTCCAGAATGAAGTCATTGTCCCACTGTGCGTCAGCACAGCAACACTGCCTGGACCCCAGCACATCCGAGGGCAGGCTCCAGAGGCTGCACACAGACCCCACACTGCTTTTCCTTCCCAGAGCAGCATTTTCCCTTCAGGGCTGCTGCTCTGGGAAATCCCACAGCCCTGCACATGCCCTGCTGGGAAAGGCTCTGCTGCTGCCATGGGCAGTGGGTTGGTGGATGCATTCCATGCTGCTGGCATAACCTGGGAGCAGTTACTGCGTGGGTGCCGGATCAGGATTTGCCTGCACTGGCGCAGCTCCTGAGGCCCAGCTGAGTGCCTGGAGGGGTCACTGTGCAACCACGGAGATCACCCTGGTCTACAGTCAGAGCAGCAGCTGTTTCTTCCTCAGAAAAACCCCTTGCTTACAAGTCAGTCTGTTTCTTTGTGACTCATTCTCTGTTTAACCATTACATTTTCCTGTTCCTCTGCCTTGTTTTGAAGCTGTCCGTGAGTTTGCAATTATCCCCCTGCACACCACCCCAGACACAGCGGTGCGGGAGATTGATGAGCTCTATGATGTGTATTTAGATGTCAAACAGCGCTGGGAAATCGAGGTTGGTTGCCACATCTGTGTCACTGAAAGGGCTTTGGCACTGAGTCACTGCCCACAATTTTTGCTATTCAGAGGTGAAAACCTTAAATCCACTGATAATCAACACACACCCCACCCCACCCCCACCCCCCCATGTTTTGAGTGTCTCTTTGGTGTATTTTCATTGAGTTCTCCACATTTTATACAGTAAACTTGATCACCTAATAAAACTATTATCAACATGCCCTGATGTGCCCAGCAGAAAGGAGAAGCCCCACTGCATCCATGGAGCATAAAAGTCCTCATTGGTCTTCTTTTGAAAAGCCATCCTCATGCTTATACTTGGAAACCCTCTTACTTTCCAGAACTTCATCTTCATGGGGGACTTCAACGCTGGGTGTAGCTATGTTCCCCAAAAGCAGTGGAAGAACATCCGTCTGAGGACTTACTCCGAATTCCTCTGGCTAATTGGTGACAAAAATGACACAACGGTGAAGAACAGCACCAGATGCCCATATGACAGGTAAAGGGCTCACTGCCAAACCACCCACTGCTTATGACTCTGAGAGAAAAATTGTATCAAAAGGTGTCAGTGACCAACAGAGGAAACAAATGTACACCAGGCCATCAGAGTTAAAGCAGTGTCCATGAGAAATGTGTTCCAAATGTTTCTGGTCAGGAGCACAAAGCCCTTTGCAGACCAGACTGGGCAGGATTTACACAGAAGCAGGCACTGCTGTGGCTCAGGTGGGGATGGGTGACAGGAGAGCCAGCAGCACTGCTCATCTGCAGGGAGCCCTGCAGACACCTGGCAGGAGGTGCTGCTGCCTTCTCCACTCCAGCTTTGCACCACGGCTTTTGCTCTTCTGTTGGTAATTTGGATTGACACATGCACAGCCAGGTTCTGCTCAGGGAGGGGACACCTCACCTTGCCCTGGAGATGTGCCAAGTGCTGCTGCCACTGCAGCTCCCTCGGCAGGGGCAAGAATACTTTGGCTATTGGAGCCCAGAGTCCTCTTCAAGGATGAGTTTCTGGGTCTGAGCAGGACTTCTCTGATACTCCAGTCGTTGTCCTGTGATTTTTGTATCCAAAGCAGGGCTTTGAAATTTGCAGCATTGTTGGGTGGGTTTTGTTTGAACATTTAATGTTGGCTTCCAAGGCCAGTGCACACCAAGATATTTATGTGCCTCGCTGCCAAGGAGGCACCTAAAGGAGCTGGGTGGACAGTCCATCTCTGGGTGGACAGTCCATCTCTGGGTGGACAGTCCATCTCTGGGTGTCCTTACACACACACAGCTGTGACTTCATCAGAGCCACCTCTCCGGCCACCAGCTCAGTGCAGTGTGGCTGCCACAGGTCAGGCACCACATCACAGCACCCCATTCATTCCCTTGCTCCTTGCAGGATTGTGGTCAGTGGACAGAAGCTCATCCAGGCTGTGGTGCCGCACTCTGCCAACATCTTTGACTTCCAGGAGGAATTCCAGATGACCGAGGAGCAGGTAGGCACAGCACAGCCTCTGCAGCAGTGGGAAGGGCTCACAGGGGAGCAGCAGAGCCAGCAGTGTCCAGGCAGAGCTGAACACAGACGTGGCTGTAAAACCAGGTCACTGGTGACCGTCACTCCCAAACTGCTGCAATCCCCACATCCAAGCACTGCACGCCCGGGCAGGCCTTGGAGACGTGTGGGTGGCTCCCAACCCTCTGTGCTGGTGTCTTGCAGGCACTGGGAGTGAGCGACCACTTCCCAGTAGAATTCCAGTTAAAAGCAAAAGGTGGCTTTTTCAACTGGCTGAGATCAAAGTTTTCAAGGAAGAGGAGACCAAAGAGTCGCCGATCGAGGTCGTGAGCACACCGAGTCCTCCTCCATGGCATGGAAATACACAGATGACAGATCTTGTAGAAGACTGGCGTAGAAATACTCACAGCAAGTGCAATGTTTAGTGGGTAAAAAACCTCAAATATTTTGTTAAAGTTCAAATATTTTGAGTGAGAAGGCAAATTAAACCTTCACACCATTTTTTTTTTCATTGTATACAGAAATAAATCAGCTAGAAGCAGCACACCATACTTACTGTACTGGTCACAAATGTAAGGAGCTGCTGCAGGGCTAAAATACTTCTGTGTGCTTTACCCACAACACCTGGAGGGCAGGGAGCTCCACATGTTCCCTTGGGCTCTGGAGCTCTGCCATTCCTCTGCAGGGGCAGAAGGATTAAAAGGATTTTTGCATCATGTCTATGTGCCTCTGTGTATGTGTGCTTATGCTTCAGAGCTGCAGGCAGCAGCACATGAGGCTGCACCTGGTGGTTTGCAATGTCAATTATTGCTGAATTTAGAGTATTTCTCACTGAGGGGTTTAAATTGGTCACAGCATACAGGGATTTGGGAAAGACAGAAAGAAAAGATAGGGACAGGCAGTGAGAGCCCCTTTTTTGCCCTGTCCCATCTTGGGGCAGCAGGAAGCTGATGATTCTCACCCCTGCCCACCTGGAGACCTCAGGTGATCCCAGGTGACACTGCTGCCAACAGTGTCATAAAATTCACATCAAAATCTGATTTCAACATCCTGGCATGGAAGTGAACTGCATCCCCCTTAAAAAAAAAAAAAAAAATCTCAGCAGCAGCCCCAAGTCCTCTGATGAACCAGACTTTAATGATGATTATTTAATGTAATGGTGCAGCAATCTGTTTTCCTAGCTCAGCCAACAGGCTGTATTTAGTGCAAACCAAACCCTGTCACAGAGATGGCATCTGGAGAGTGGGAGTAATCCAACTGTTAGTAGAGACAAATATTCATCTCCCTTCATCAATGCACCCCAGGTTGCCTGTTGAAGGGGCAGGGAGGGCAGGTGAGTGAAAGAGGCTTTGTGGGGAGGAAAACAGCTTGGCCTTTGTGAAACCCACTGTTCAGGGAGAAGAATTTGAAGAAAGAAACTAAATCAAGAGAAAATTATCCCAGGGGTTTGTGTGCAAGGCAGACAAGTCCTCCAAATTTTAGTAGCAATTAAACTTGAAATGATACAGCATTTCATATGATCCCTCACTTACACTGCAGTCAACACAAAGGAAAAAGCCTGATTTAGAACAAATATTTACATTGGGATTTTTATAGAGATGCCACTCTGTGGCTGACATCAGTGATGGTTCATGTGAAGGCTGAAATCAGTCTGAGTGTCTGGCCTCACATCTTGTGTCTATGTAAGCACTTTCTGTCTCCTGCTTTAGAGAGAAGCAGTGCACAGAGAAATAAATCACCCTCCAGAAAAGCAATAATGGACACATTCAGTCATGAAAAAATATGTAATTACAACTAAGTTTTACTGGAAATATTTATCCTTATTTGCAATATTTGGTATAGCCCTTTATCCAGCACTTGAAGAGATGTTGCCAGAGATCAGCCTTGGGAGTGGTCAGTGGATGTTGATCCAGAGCAGTGTGCTGGGTTTGGCTGGGATAGAGAGAATTTTCTTCACCATAGTTGCATGGAGCTGTGTCTCGGATTTATGCTGAAAAATGTGCTGATTACACAAGGATATTTTTGTTGCTGCTGTGCAGCATGTAAACAGAGTCAACGCATTTTCTGCCTCTCACCCCACCAGAGAGATGGCTGGGGATGCAGAATAAATTGGGAGGGGATGCAGTGGGACAACTGACTCCCACTGACCCAAGGGATATCCCATACCAAACAGAGTCCTGCTCAGAACCCAAACCTTGGGGAAGAAGAAGAAGGGCTCCTCTTGCAGAGATGCTGAACTTCTAAGCAACAAAGAGATATCTTAATGGAAAATAATGCTCCTCCATGGAGAGTTGGGATGCAGTTTTGTGGGATTCATGGCAGAGACAGCACCTGTACTCACATTGTAAGTTTGATAGGGACTGAACTCCTACTCTCAGCACAATCCATCTCACTAGATACTCATTAGACAATATTATAATTACATTCTAAAATATTTAACAGTTCATGCCATCTCTAGATTTTACCCTCTGGGTATCATCACCCAGCTGGCTCAGCTGCAGAAGGGTTTTTAAGTTGTTCCAGTCTGCAGGAGCCTCAATATATCCTGCAGCCAGAACAAAGTTTCTCTTTTGGATGAATAAGGCTCCTTGAGCTTTATTTATGATCAAACAGAAGTTTTTCACTGGGAATCCAAAATTCCCGGAGAGACTTTGTCTCATGCAAGGCAGATCTCAGGTCATGGCTGGGAGAGAAACAAAGAGACTTTTCAGCAGTGTTTAACTGTTTCCTCCCCTGCCACAACGCTGGAGAACCCCGGCAGGCTGACAGCGGCCCCGCAGAGCTGCGGAGCCCGGCACAGAGGCTGCCATCCAAGGGCTGGGATGTGCCGTGGGCTGGGACACGGAACTGGGACAGGGCTCGAGTGTGCTTCCCAAAGGATACACTTCCCAAGGGGTGCGGTGACGAAAAAAGTGAAAACCCCTCACTCGCTGAGTCTTTTCAATGAGGGAGGAACAGGGGGGAGGATACAATTCTTCAACCAATCGGGAATATAACTGGGAGGGGATGGAGGAGGGACTCACGATGTGACAACCTATGGGGAAGGCAAGGGGAGCGGAAAGGGTCACATGGGCCAACGGGGCGGGGAAGAATAGGGGAATTCCAGGGAGGGGTAGGGACAGCAAGGATTGACAGGGAACTCTCTGGAACTAAGGGCAGGGATTTCGGGAAGATTGACATTATGTGAATGAGATACCAGGTGGGTCTAGGGGGTGAATGACAGCTGGGCAAGGGAGGAGAAAACCTGGGGTAAAACCAAACATATCGGGGGAAACAGGAAGAAACCATTCAAAAGGGCTTACAAAAATATGCATAATGAAAAACACAGCACCACACTCCCCAGCAGCCCTGCTCAGGTGAGAACACAGAGCAGAGAGGGTTCAGATGAACAAAATGTGCTTACACCCCCAATCCCTCAGGTTGGGGTCCTTGGAAAGCCCTTCTCCAATGCATGGTACTGGAGGCATTTGCACCAAGGTCTCCACTGCCCCACAGAGACCCCTCCTCAGCCTACAGAAGGTGTCTCTGCCCCTCACCCCGCAGAAACCCACAGGAGGAAGGCTTTTACTGCCCCGGGGGTGTCTCTTGGCAGGGAAACCCCCAGGAGCCCAGAGCAGCAGCCCAAGGACTGCCTCTTCTCTGCAGCCTCAGTCATCTCCACTGGATAGGTTTGTCCATCTGCACCTGAGGAGGGCTCACGTCCTCTTCCTGGCCTTGGCACTGCTCCCCAGGAACCCACAGCCCTGACACCTCTCTGCCTGCAGGGTGTGAGACCCTTTGGCCCAGAGCAAGGCTCTGCCTACCTCCTTTTGCCTCTTTTGAGCTACTGGCAGTAATGAGACACGGGAGAGCTGGTACAAAACCCCACAGGGACCCACCTGGCTCCTTCTTTTGGGGTCTGTATCTAATATCCAACCTAAACCTCCCCTGGTGCATCTTGAGGCTGTTCCCTCATCCTGTCACTTGTTACCTGGGAGAAAAGACCAACCCCCACTTGGCTACACCCTCCTGTCAGGTGTTGGAGAGTGATGAGGTCCCCCCTGAGCCTCCTTTAGTCCAGGCTAAAAAACCTCACCTGCTTCAGCTACTCCTCATAAAACTCGTGCCCCAGACCAGATGTACACAAGGACAGATGTTTGGCCACATACAGATGTGCAGCAAACAACCGAGCTGCAGTCCCCAGAGGGGCTACGTTGTGCTGTCACACAGCCGGGCTGCTGGCACTGACAGCAAAATCAAAGGCAGAAAAATCAAACCAGCAGCTGGTCCAAGCTGGGCTGTTCCATAGCTCCCTCAGCCTCTGGAGGGATCGTGGGAAGCATCCCAGGCTGGAGCTGGCCACTCACTGACCAAGTATTTGCCACGGGAATGGACCACGAGTGGAGCAGGGGCTTCCTGGGGCACGAGTGCTCATCGGGCACTCTAGGGGAGCTTCTTTCCTCGCCCCTGTAGCCCCAGAGCTCAGTGGTCCTGCAGGGGCTTTTCTCTGCCAAGCAAGCCTGGGAGATGGAGAGCGGGAGGTGAGGGGCAGCACTCAGCTTTCTCCTGCCTCTAGTCAAAAGAAAAACAATTTTGAAAATCACTTTCCGCCCCTCCATGTATGGATCGTTGAAGCACCTGAAGCTCCCATCAGCTCCAGAATAACGTGGATTTCCCTCCGGCAGGGCTCCAGCCCCCCCTCACGGAGCCGGGCACAATGAACTATCACACGGCCCCATCTAGCGGCATGGGCCGCGGGATTCCCGGGAATTCACACCCACACCCCTCAGCACGGCCAGCAAACTCAGCCGCCGCAAGGAAAAGGAGTTTCACCCTCCTCAGCTGGGAGCTCACGGATCTGCATCACCCCATGTCCTCCACACAGATCCCTTCGTTCCCTGCAGACAGCCCATGCCTGACCCCAAGGAGGCCTGGGCCCGCTGGGTTTCTGAATGAAATTTGCAATAAAAAGGGAGCACTGTGTTGGCCTGAGGCCTGGTTGCATTGCCCGCAGTTATTTCACAGGGAAACATGCTGTGGTGACCCTCCCGAGGCGGCAGCAGAGGGGCACATCCACCCCTGGGACCCCCTGGTGTCCCTGCCATCCCTGCCCCAGGAGCAAAGGGCAGCTGGCTTGGTCCTGCAGTGGCCACAGCCTTTCCTGCGTGTCCAAGCCCTTGGGATGTCTTCTAGTGATTGTGCTTCTGCTCTTTGGTGGTTTGTGCCTGCTTTTGGGAAAGATGTGAGGCTGTTCTGGCACCAGGGCCACCATCCCCTCTCTGTAACAGATGCCACCAACCCCTTTCCCAGTGCCAGGGGAAACTGCAATCAATGCGGATCAGGGGCTCTTTCTGCAACCACAGAATCATAGAATATCCTGAGCTGAAAGGGACCAAGAAAAATCATTGAATCCACCACAACAACCCCAAAATTCACATCATGTGCCTGAGAGCATTGTTCAAAGATTTGTGGACTGTGGCAGGCTTGGGGCCATGACCCCTTCTCTGGGGAGCCTGTTCCTGAGCTCATCCACCCTCTGGGTGAAAAAACTTTTCCTGATATACAACCTTAACCTCCCTGAGCTGGGTTTAGCCCACGTTCCTCTCCGTCATCCTGAGGGTTCAGGGACACAACCTCTGCACTCCCATCTGGTATAAAACCACAAGTGCCCTTTCTCTGCAGGCTGGTTTTCCAGCCAGTGTGAAAAACAAGGTTAAATACTTTGTGTGTCATTTTAAATATAGAGACTCAGCTGTCAGTGTTTGCAGGAGCGATTTTCTGGTAGAGAGAAGACAGATTTATAAGAATTAATTTCCATTTTGGCAAAGTAACAAAAGCCTCCCCTGAAAAGCTCTGTAAGTGCTGGCATTGAGATATGAAGGCTTTCTGTGCCTCTCTGTTGGGAGGAGAGCCTGACCCCTGATTTTTGGGGAAGCCAGATGTAAAATCCCAGCCCCCAAACAAAACACCCTAGCTGGACATCACTGTCAGAAGGAAATACTCACCCTGGCAAGGCCAGCTCCTCCATGGGGCCCAAAGGACTCAGGCTTCCAGCTCAGCAGGGATGTAAATATTTGCAGTACCAAGGTCCTGCAGAAAGGCAGCTCGGCACAGGAAAGAGCTGTCAAACATACCTCTAGGTCCTGCTAGATCATATTTTCCTATTAATTTTTTTTTTTTTAAATCATATATACTAGCCTTTCATTCATGTCATTTAAAGAATGTTCTTTAAATCTCAGTCAAATTAACAGCGACAGGAGCTATAAATCCAACCTGATTTAGTGACATTTCTTCTAAGCGTGCAATATAAATTCACAACTATGAAAATTAACTCTGAAAGTCTGAGAAATTCTGCAAAGCCATTTAAAAGCTTTTTCTCGGGAGGCCCTGGGGAAACAGCCCCACACAAGAGGGGGGCCTGGCAGCAGGGCTGTTTTGATAACCTTCAGTCAAAGGGACCTGAGAATGTTAACCCTTACTGAAGGCTGTGGAGGAAAAAATGCTGTAGCCCTCCCTGCTGCTTTTCCAGCTTGGATGGAGCTGTGAAGATATGGCACCTGGGATGGGAATATCTCTAAGTTACTGTAACACAAGGAAAAATTACTTTTAAAAATAAACATTTGTTTAGAGGAGTTTGGGAGTTTATGAGTTTGATGCTGAAATGTTCAGGTACCCAGTGGGTTTAGTCCCAGCAAGGCTGAGTGCTCCAGTGCCTGTTCTGCACTGCTGCAGCAATATTCCAAACACTCCTTTCTGCTGCTCTGGATGTGGACAGGAGATGTAATAAATAAGGGGGAAAAAAAAGAAAAAGAAGATCCTCCAAGCCAGCTGGCACAAAACACCGATGAACACCTGGGGATGCTGCCAGCAGCTTTGCAAGGCCCCATTCCTTGGGTGCCAGAGCTGGCCCTGACCTGGCAGAGCACAAACTGGGCAACCAGTTTCATTTGGCTCATAGGAGAGCATAGCACAGCTAGCTGTCGTAATAACAAATGGTTTGGAAAGTCTTTCCTCAGGCAAATAGAAAACACTGGATAAAAAAGCATTGTGCCCTTCCCTGAATAAAGTTTCATGCAACTCCATCCCAGTTTCTGTCAAGTGATGTCTGTAACCACCTTGGATAGGCTTTTCCATATGATTTATACATAGTTTGTTCCCTTTTTTCCCAGGTGAAAAAGGTGCATTGTCTGCACTGCAAGTGGATTTCAATGTGGAGAAAAAATTAATTAGAAAAAATAATCAAAGAAGTTTAAAACAAATAAATGCAGAAGCTAAAAGTGAGTAGAGAAAAAATGCAGTTTCTGGATTAGAAATTTCACAATCTCACTTTCAACAGACAATTAGAGGGTAAAGTAATTACAGGGTTTGCATAACCTGACCAAACCCAGAGCCCTGCTAAGCAACAGCCCCAGCAGCCACACTGTCAATGGGCCCAGCTGATGCCACAGAAGGTCAGAGCTTTTGGGGGGTGAAGGGAGATCCAGCCTGGACACACAAAGTGCTCTGTACAGGCCTAGGCCTGGAGACTGACCAATGCAGCAACATGGAAAAAAATTATTAAGTATACTGGAACACCTTTACATATATATAGGTATATATACACACATACCTGTAATGATTAAAGGATTAATTAAGTAAAGATTTAAAGATTAATTATGTAAAGGTTAAACAATTTGAATTATTAAAATAAATAGTATGTTTTTAATACTTAAAATATTAAATATTTAAAACAGTTAAAGTTAATGAAATAATTTAAATGCATATATTTAATTTATTAGAGATAAAGGCAAAATGCAACTCTCAGTTTTGAGTAACATCCCAGTATATGAGGTATTTGCCATGCTGGCTGCAGAGGTGGCCATCAGAAACACAGAGCCAAGGCCGTGGACAGCCAGAGGAGTCTGAAGAGGGAACTCTAACAGTCCCCAAACCAAAGGAGAAGGCCAGTGGGCAACCAGTGAGATCCCAAGGAATGGCAGGAACCAGCACAGCCCGTGGTCAGGGATGGCTACAGAGGATATTGAGCTGCAGGATGAGAAGGACAGGCTGAGTGTACAGGTTGTGAGGAGCTCTAGGACATCATCTCCAAAGACCCTTTCTCTTTGAGGTGTACAAATGCATCCCACCAATACCAGGCAGGGGGCTGGAATGCTCTGGAGTTACCATCCCATGGTAATTGCTGTGCTGCAGGGACTCATCTTCCACCACCCACCTAAATTCCCAGTGAAACTCCCAGATGTGCCATGGGTCCAGCATGTGTTCCATGTGCCAGTGCCCTGCCTGGGGGCTGCCCTGGGTCACTGGTCAGCAGCAGGCAGGACTCCAGCTGGCCACCAGTGCCCTACAGGTCTAGTGCAGTGCAGGACAGCTCGGGTCAGTTGAGGAAGGATAAAGTTCCCAGTGGGACTCAGAGGTACTGAGTGGCCAAATCCCACTGCAGACTACCACCAAGGAGAGAGACTATAAACAGGGAAAAAGAACTTCAGTTCAAGCAAATTGGTAGAAAAGCACCTTCACACCTAAAGGCAAAAAATAACGATGCCCGTCCTCTTTCTATCCTGAAGAAAGTGCATCTTGTACCATGCAGGTCTGCCCAGCAGGAGGCACTGGGACACCAGTAACCCGCACACGACACCCCCCAGCCCCACAGCTGCCTGCTAAGGTAGCCACTGCACTTAGAAACCTTTGCCAAAGTGCCAAAAGCAGAGCAGAACCCAAAGCACCGATCTGTGCCCAACAAAGTCAGTCTTCAGTTGGCAGAGCTGCTGGAGGTAGCTGAACGTTGCTGCCCAAAACCCTGCCAAGCTCTTCTCATCACCACAACCAGGTGCTTGCTGTCCTTAGCAAGGTGATTCCTGTGGCCACACCACAGCTGTCAGTGCCCAGGCCAGGCAGAGTTGGTCACTTGAAGCAGAGTTCAGTTTTTACTGGAGGTAACCCCAGCCACAGCAGCAACTGTGGGTCTGTCAACTTCACAGATAACTCCACTAATTTCAGCCGGTGTCCTTAAACTCAGACAAGGGGCTACAGGCAAGAGAAGGCCAGACAAGCACAGGGTGGACTGGGACACAGGTCAGATGCTCTCACGGTTTACTCTCACCAACAGCTGTATCCAGGTTTGTTTTGTTTAAAAACATTGAATAGGAGGCTCCCGCTGAGGTACCTACCACAAGGCTAATGAAACACAGTTAACTATAAAAAGGAAATAATCTGATAAGCCTGGGGCAGGAAAGTGCAGGAAAGTCCTTGGCAGCCACTGCATCTCAGGTTTCACCGGGGCTTTCAGCAGGAGTGTTTGGGAAAACATTTGCTGGTTTCCATGGCTGTGCCTGGAGGTGCTGCCCCAGGTGCAGGCAGACACCTTCTGCAAACAACCCCAGGGATTCCCAGGGAGCTGGGGACACAGCTGCCCCTGTGCCTGGGGTCTGCACAGGGGCAAACCAGCACAGATGTGTCATGTTCCATCGACACTGTGCCCACTGCACCCTGCACGTTTATGCCATATGGCTTAAACTTCTGCCATTTTGTTTTAAAGAAAAAAAAATGGTTTCAGGGGAAAAATTAATGGTGTTGAGGTTCTGCCTAAAGTTTCATGGCTAGCTGCACAGCCATGGGCTATTTGGTCTGCCTGAAGCTGCTGTGTGGTGTAGTCTCAGTCTGAACTTTACTGACTACATATGAAAAGAATCCGATGTTGTTTTTAACATGCACAGTTTAATGAAGCAAACATTTCTATTTAATAAGTTATAAGATACAATTTTACAATCCTGCATTTTATTCCAGTTTATTTTGTTTTTACTTTCTAGTTTACAATGTAGTGAGCATTTCACATTAAGGCACAAAAAAAGCACAGTAAAAAAACCCCAGCCTTCCTTTTTTCCCAGTAACTGTGCTGGAGAGTAGTACATCCACACATAATTACAGAACCGTAAGCATGAACTTCTCCCGAGGGACAGTGACATGTCAACAGGTTTTCAACAAATCCTACCTTCTCCAAATTGCAGAGTTTGATCTCATCAGGAGAGTTTACTAAAGCCCCAGCAGCTGGCAGCAATTCAGATATGCACTGGGAAGTAGTATGGAGTAATCCGGGACAAACAGACAAGTTACAAGGAAGTTTCCACTCCCTAACCCTCAGCAGCAACGCCTGTTGCAGCACGAAGGGGATTTCAGGAGAGATGAGTTTGGTTCAGGCATGTCCTTGGACTGAGATACAATAAAACACCAAAGAGGGGTTTGTTCATTTATATTGCTATTATTGGTATTGCTATTACTGGTAACTTCACAGACCCACCCCGTGTCCCACTGCAGATGTGGGTCCCATTCCCAGGATGGCTTCTCTGCCCCATCTCAGCCACTGGCCTGGTCTGCAGCCTCCAGGGAAAACACTGATCATCTTCTCAACACTGTGGTGCTCTGGACTGCAGCGACTCTGGGTTACACAGGCGACAGCCATGCCTGGCTTGGCAAGCTCTGGGGCTTTACTAACCCAACCAACCCAGGGCTTGTTCTTAAATCAAAGAGTGTGTGTGGGGGGGGTTACCTGTAAAGTTACAGAAACATCACCAGCATCCCAAGCTTGGTAAAAACCACATTGCTAGCATCATGGCCAAAAAGCTACCTGTCTCTAGAGTTACAAAGCGTTAACATAGAGAGGCTGAAAGCTTACAGGAAGTAATTTTCAGTCGGCTTTTTGTTTGCTATAAAAGATAAACTTTTTCTAAATGTAAACCATTAGCAAAGCATTTTCAGAAACATTTTAAATTTGAGTGGTAAAGCTACTTATAATAGCTGTTTATAATGTTAAGCGTTAAAATTGATCAAGTATACAAAGGCACCTATTACAGTACCAGTTTTACCTCATTTCTTTACAGAAAAGAATTTGAACTGGGGACAGCCCAAGTCATATTCCATAACTAAAATGTAAAGTCTCCAGTCAAATAAAATCAGTAGTTAAGATACCCAATTACAAAGACAAATTCCAGTTTTCAATTAACATCTAAAGTCTTTAACATCCGCAAGGGAAATTAGTGTCTAGTCATCCACATGATTCTCCAAACATTAACAGTGACCCGGACAGTGCTACAAAGGTACAATTTGAGGAGATATTAAATAAATTGACATTAGGTTGGTAAGTAGGATAGAAGTGAAATGCTTGTAAAAAACAGTTACAGAGTTTATGCCTATTGAAATGTGAGCCATGTGTATCTAGAAACTGCATTTTGCAACATGACTGCACCCAGTACAACTCTACATCTGAACTGCAAAGGCAGAGACCTGACAGCGCCTTTATGGAACGGTGACGTGGAAGGGACTCCCAGGAATGTGCTCGTCACCCCACTTCACTGCCAGGACATAGTCCCCCCTTTCCTTGACCACATAAGTGACATTGTACTGATGGCTGCCCAGGTGTTTGATGGACACCTCTTCGCAGGGTATTGTAGGTCCGTGGACGCCGACTAACAGCATGTTGGAACCTATAGCAAAACACACAACTGTTAATATCCTTCAGCTTAAACAAGGCAGCGTGGTTGTACCGTAATACATTGGCTCTCTAACACGTGGAGTTTGTTATTTTAATTCACAGAGTGGTAGCTGAGCCGTACCTCAGATTAATTTGGTATAAGAAGGAATTTTATATTAAAAAGCTTTCGGCCTCATGGAGGTGACCCCAGACCTGACAGGTTACCACTCTCTGAGCACAGGAGCCATCCATGCTGCTTGTGAGAACAAGCTGGTATTGCTTTACAAGTACTTCATCAGAAGTTAATAGCAGGGCCAGTGGACACAGCTGGCCTGTAATCCACCCACCACAGAGCTCCCGGATGATGATGACCATGACCATCAAAGGTTACAGGAACACTGTGCATCACATGCTACAATGCAGCACAAGGGTTGCTTAAGTTAAGCAACCTGCTTGTCCTCATGCCATAACCCTGTGGTTCTTTCAGGTGCACATGGCTCAGATGAAGCCATTTGCAGAGGAACTAGCATCTTTATGGCCTCTGTATTAGGGCTGACTTGGTGAGCACAGTACAGTATTGAGCACTTTTCTTTAGTACCTGATCATGGCCTCAAGCTCTGAATTTTAACTCTGCAAGTTGGTTTAGGGAAAACAAATGCCCAGCTAAATACTATCGACCCTGAACATCCATCTAGTTCCTGTATCCATACCTGCTTTGCTGCAGTCCACAGAGAAGGAGCTTTTCTGACCCACAAAAGCCTTTGAGAGTCCCGCTCCCCGGGAAACCACTTTGCTGGCATCTGAGGTGGATTTGGGAATGGCACTATAGCAAGTTTCAGTTGATGACCTTGTCACTGACTCCACCAGGATGGAAGAGGTTTCGTTGGCACTGCCTGGGCTAACCAGTCGCTGCCCTGGAAACAGAAAAGGTTTCTGACATTCAGATTTGCCCCATCTGAAAGGCATTCACAAGGATGTTTCGAAACTCTCCTAATGACCAACATGCATTCTGCATCCAAAATGCATTTTTGGAGAGGAGCAATTTCCTACTTAGGTTTTTAATCTGACATCTTCCAGCACTGCTGGCAACAATCCCATCCCAGAGCCCTCAAGTGGCTAAAGGACCACAGGAACTTCAGGATTCAATATTAAGCAAAGCGGTTTGCTTAAGAAGAGTTAATTGTGCTCCAATCACCAAATGCCAAAAATGATTTGAGTTGGCAGAAAAGCAGGTGCAGTTTTGCAATAACCCATTTTGAAAGCAGAGCATGTTCCAGCCTGGGGGAGCGCAGTCCCTGCCACCCTCTCCCAAGAACATCACCACGCTACGGGCACCACAAGAGGGTTCACAAGTTCAGGGGCAGCAGTAGGGATGAGCTTCAGTCTGTGCTTAAACACAGTGCTGGAGAGAGAACAGCCTTCCAGCCAGCCTTCCTCACTTCACCTAGGAGCCTCCCAGACATTACTGACCTTTGGCTAGGTGATACCTGCACCAAAATGAGACCAAGAGAAGCAACACATGCTACAGGTGAGCAGGTTTCAGGTTTGAGGGTGGGGAGAAATGGGTAAATAAGTCGTATTTCCCTGAGACCCATGCAAGACCCTAGCACTAGATCAGGACTTAATGTTACCCCATAAAGCTGTTTTATGGCCCATCACTGAGTCAAACTGCCAAGCTCCATGACTACTGCTTTTGTAGCTGCTCCCGAGACCCCTCATCTAGGCTTTGGAGGTGATGGGAAAAAATATTTTGCTTCTCATGGTTTTGGGCATCTAGACCAGAACACTAGACTGTCTTGGGAAGATGTTTTTACTGAATGACATGACCTGCTTCAGGCACAGAGTAAATACTAGTTAGCTTTTTACCTGTAACCTTTGCCTTGAAAGGGCTGCCCACTATGTGGTTAGGTCCACCATATTTAATTCCAATTAAATAGTTTCCTGGAGCCATGGGTGTGTACATGACTTTGTAACCTTCTGGAGTTTCCTGGCAGTCCATTTTCACCTTTGATGGCCCTTCAATTGTAACAGAGAGGGTACCTGGACCAGCCTTGGTTGTGTTAATGAAAAACTCCGACTGCAGTCCTAGAAAGATGTAGCACAGTGAGACACACTCTTCCTCACACCCGATGATACACACGCAGCCTCAGGCATTAAACACGGGGTAATTCGGCGCAAGATCAGCCTGCCCAGGGCTGCAGGCAGGGAGGGACACCACATCCACCCCAGCAGCCTTGCACAGGCCAGCCCAAATGGAGCTCTGCACCCCTGGCAGCCTCCCCAGCTTCATCCTGCTCCCTCCTCCAGTTAGGTTATGTGACTGGGTGGGAGAAGGGGTCATGAGAGCCCTTCAGGACTCAAATGGAAGTAATTTGGTATCAAAAAACTGGCTTAGAGGGAAAACAAGAGCTTTTCTGCTGGGCATCGGAGTCCACACCCACACAACTCCAGCATGGCTGAGTTTGGGAGAGCTCACAGCTCCAGCATTGGCTGAGTTTGGGAGAGCTCACAGCTCCAGCATGGCTGAGTTTGGGAGAGCTCACAGCTGTCTCGCTGCCTGGGCTGCAAATCAGCAGTGAAGAGCCCACAGGAAAGCAGGAAGGACAAGGGGCAGGAGATGGCCTGGAGGAGACGGGTGTTTGAACTGCTCGGCAACAGCCCTCCAAGCAGTTCGTGGAAACAAAAGCTTGTTTAATTACAGCATCTGGTTAACACAGCTGAATTATTGCTGCTAATACTAAGCCAATGACACAATGCCAGCAACACAAGAAAAAATTAAGCAAGGCTTTCAGCCCCCAAATAATTTACTGTCACTCTGGCTTCAAATATTTATGATCTTTGGGCTGTTGGATGAGACACTGTTGAGGAAGAATAAAGTGCTTGGGCTCACTCAAAACCAGGATGGCCATGGGAAAGTTTACTGCTGCTGTGATGGAAGCATGAAGACGTGGGAATAAACTCAGGAGAAGTTTCTAGCCTCCCCACAAAAGAGGTTGCTGTGTCGCAATGCTGGAAGAGCCCAGCTCCCACAGAGGGTTTTGCCATCTTCCAGTGCTCCAGCAGCCCATCCCCCTGGCACTGCCGCCCCAGGAGGTCAAGCATCAGCCTGCAATGCCCTGCTCAGCTGGAGAGAAGTTAATTCTCCAAGCCAGCAAGCTTCACAGCTTCTCACTGAGCTCTTGCTGCAGAGGCACTGGGTTTTCCTGTGCCCCAGATGAAGGCTCGCATTGTTGGAGGCTGCAGACGCTCGGTGCTCCCAGGGGGAAGGTTCAGGTGCTCAGCCACTGAAACCCCGACACTGAGCCATTGTTCTGAAACGCTGCTCAGCAGCTCCCAGGGCACTGCGCTTTTGGCAGGGGCCAGGATTCAACAACGGGCCACAGAGCAGCTTTGCTGAAATTCAGTAAGTCTATTTAGATTAAAAACAACCCCAAGCACCTTTATAGATGAAGAAATATTCCTCTGCCCTGATGCATCACTGGCTGGTATTAATGAGTGCTTTTGTTTCCACCTATTAAATAAAGGAGCTCAAGCTACATCTTTATTTTATTGAGTGTATCTACATGTTTCCAAAATCAACTGCTTGGTTCCTCCAGAACAGCAGAAGCTTTGACTGACTAACTGCAGTATAATTTTTTTTTTCACAGGGAAAAAAAAAAAGGTATGAAATGGAATCCACAGGAGACAGCAGTGGATAGGACAAAATGAACTGGCTATTCCCTTACACAACAAAGGGATAGAAAAATAATCATTTTACTCTGTTATTTACCTGTGCGTGTGGCCTGAGCAAGAACACAAATAAATCAAAGTGCATATCCTGGAATGTTTTCATACTTATTGAGGGCACAAATCATAGAAATAAAAAAACCCTAAACCCTACATTCTTGAGTTGAGAATTATCAGAAGAGGCAGCCACAGCAGACAACGAGGTGTCAGATTTCCAAGAAGAAATTGTTCACGCTGCATCTGGAGCATGCATAGCACACTACCAACAGAACATCCCACCTTCTCCCTAGGGTTTACATATCCTACTACATTTCACTTGAGATTTCTTAGAGGTGCAAGCACCAAAGGGAAGGTAACAGGGTACACCCTCATAGCCATTTAATTAACACAAGTTAAACAAGATTGCTTCATCTCTAGACAGCCAACTCAGATGTTGTGTTCATGTGTGGAAGGGAGCCAGAGCATCTCCGGAGCTCGAGGGACCACTGACCTGAAGATAAGCTAACCAGCAGAGCTGTAGTCCAGCTGCTAACTAGCAGTTCAGTGAACACAGTCCATGTTGCAATTGCTGATTTACAGAAGTTTTAGGTTTGTTAAGGCTCAGTACAGGCTGCAGACTTGTGAGTGATGGTTATAAGACATGAGGAGCATGCCAGAAAGGAAAATTAGCCTGCACTCAGGTCAGCAGAGAACGTGGGTTAGTTCAGCTGCCTGAGCAGGTGAAGCCATGTACAAGTATGCCCAGAGGTAGGTTCTGTATGTCCCAAAGCCCAGGTGCAAGCAGGTGTGTAGGAGAAGGGTTACCCGTGGTGCCGCTCTCCAGGCCGGATCCGTAGGCCATGACAAGGGCAGGGTTTCCCGCCTGGCCAGGCTCGCCCACGCGCACTTTGAAAGGGCTGCCCACCACGTGGCTCCCGTTAAACTTCACATCGATGGAGTGGATGCCGTTCTCGTGGGGGATGAACCGAACAGCGTATTTATCTGCAACACACAAGGGGCTCTTAAACAGAGGCAACAATCCAGCCATAAACCACCAGTTAAACCCAGTGAGGGGTGATTAGCAATCTGAGCTTCCAAAAGCCTCTGACATATTTTGGTCCCAGTTTAAGTGAACTCAGCCACACAAGCTGCTAAACTTTTATTTAAGCAGGAAAATGCTGTATTTATCACAGAAGGTATTACAGCTTGTTTTCACCTTGTTCACTAGGACTTGATCTCAACTGTCATCTAGTCTGAGGGTCATTTGCCTCACTCATGCACTAAACATGAAAACTGAATCACACCCCGGTCTGTTGGCAGCTGAGGGAGCCGTGTGTAGAAGAAAAGCAGCTGGTAAGAGCAAGCCGAATCTTACCAGTGAGCTGCGTGTGCTGCTCTGACACCACACCTTTATCTAATGCAGTCATTTAGCAATTTGCTGATTTTTCACATTTTTGATTGCATGTTAACTCAGAGGTGGGACTGATCTCCCCCACCTGGACAGCTGCTGTCTGTTCACAGTACAGACCATAACTCATACAGACTTCAAGTGAAAAAGAAAAGCTCATTGCTGAAACAGGTATTGAGCTTTCTGTAGTGTTTGCTTATGGACAGTTTCCTTGACATTTCATGTGAAGGAGTGAGTGTGAGTTAAAAATAAACTATTAGACAAAGATTGACGCATAGCTTCGAGAAATAAACGTCTTCCCTGGTTAAATTTAACAACCACGTCATATTTAATTTATTACTAATGTCACTGTACCTTCACTGGCAAGCCAAGACTTAAATAATTCTATATTACACAAGTTGGGGCTCAGTCAGTTCATGGAAAAACATGGACATAACCCAGACTGAACAGCTCCTGACACCAAAAAGTTGTTTTCCAAGCAACATGCTCATCCCCGGGACACACTATTTCTAAGCCAAAGGAACTGAATTCCCTATGTGGCAGCAAGTGCTTTGGAGGTCATGCAATTGTTTTGATCATCATCAAGCTGTGCTCACCTGGCTCCAGCTCAGACACATGACACTCTTCGACAGCTCCGGAGGGGCTGTGGACTTTAGCATCGATCTTGCCCTTTGCCCCGTTCAGCCTTATAGCAAAGGACGCTGGCTGATTAACTTTTAATCCAGACTCCTGAGAATGCAACAGTCAGATTTATCAAATTCAAACTTTCATTTCAGACAGCACAAGATTTGTGGCAGGGAAATAACCACTTCACCATAAGGACTTTTTAGATTTTAACAAAAGGCATAAAGTTGTGACTCACATTAACTCTCAAATCAGAAACTCTCTCCCTCTTAGGGGGTGGCTGATTCAGGAGTCACCCACATTGGCTAGGCTGACTTTTCCCATGGTAACAGACTGTTTTTGGAAGCCAGATGATTGCACCGCATCAAGGAGAGGCAAGCTTACAGTACCAGTCACCCGTTATCACTGAGGCCAGTCCTCGGTATTTAGGCACTTGATTTAAAGGATGCTTAAACTATAGCTCCATTTTCAGCTCATTCATTCCAGATTCATTCATTCAGGGAAAAGCCTCTGATAATCCAAATGTCTGAAAGAGCAATATGCATGTTTATATTTGCCACAAGAGGCTGCATTTAGACCACCACCACAAGACGTCTCAAACACGAGAAAGTAATTTAAAACATGAAACCAGATGTTGTGGTGCTGTCAGGCCATTGGGGGAAGGCGAGGCAGCTCCACATGTGAGCCACAATGGTCCTCGACCAGCACAGCCCATGCAGCTATCCAGCAAAAACATTGCACACTTCACATACTTTACCTCATTTTGTTTTCAACTAAATCCTGAAGAGAGAAATAAATGCAACTGAGTAGAACTGAGGTACAAAGTATAAACAAGTCCCCGTTGTGGGTTTAGTGGAAGCTCATGCTGCAAAACGGACTCTGTTACAGAATACTCAGCTTTATCTGCCTCTCCAGGATTTAATTGAAGTGAGTATTCCTGTCAAAGAGTCTTTAAATGAAACACAAGGCAAACATCAATACCACAGTGACTAATTAACGCCCTTGTAACTCCTGGTTAGAAGAGATACTATCGGATCAGGCTGTCATGGTTCATTTACACAGCCGAGGTGGAGAATTCCTGCAGCCCAGGGCAACTCCAGGCAACCACAGCTGGGACATAACCATAGAAAGCCTTAACTGAAGTACTAATCACCACTCAAGGAGGACTGAGGTACAGTATATTTAGTCACAGATTCTCAGTCTCACATCCAAGCTTTTGGCTTTGGAGATTTCAGTCAGGCCTTTAATGTTACTGTATTTTAATGCCTGTAACCAAACACATACACAAATTATATGGTGAGGTTACCAGATGAGCCCAGACCAGCTACAAAGCTGTGATTCACTCTGAGATTCACTACCTTTCATGAATCATCTGAGATGTGACTCTGTGGTTTTGTGACATTAGCCAGAGCAAGTCTGCACCCTGACCTCATGGTGGGGCCACCTCTGTCTGCCTGGCCAGGCTGCAGTGATGTCCCAGCCATGCAGCCCCGTGCTACCTCACCCATGGAAATACAGCTCTTCATGCACGTGCCAAATGAGGAACTTGGTACCAGCTTGATCACTGGTGGTTCACCTCTACATTTCAGCTCTCCTTGTCCTTCCCCTAGCTAATGCCATAGGAAACAAGTCTTAGTTCCTCCAATGCTATTTCTGGAGCCTTTTATTCCTAATTCCCAAGTGTTATCACTTGCAACACACTCAGTTGAGCCTTCTGCCTTTGAACTCTGGCTAGCCAGAATTACCCAGGGGCCAGCTGCCAAAAAAGCTCTCTGGCTGCAAGCTGAGCTTGAAAACAAGCACCAACCAAGACAAGGCTATTACTAAGAAGGGACAACTATTTTGGTTTTGGAGAACAAGGACGAAATCAGTCTCTGTGGTAAGTTGTAGAGATGTTTCCTTATGTCTCACCTGAAGACTAGTGACAGTGAGCCTGCGAGCATCATCGGAGGGGGCGATGACAGGAACCAGGTAGGGGCTTTCGGGAATGTGCTCGTCATTGAACTTTATGGACACCTCATAGTTGCCTGCAGAGAGAAGAGAAGCAGTGAGTGTCCTTAGTTTCTTTAAAAGTCACAATCGGTGTTCATTCCATGTGATTTGGTCTCAGGACATACCTGGCTCTTGAACGATATATGATGCACCACAAGATCCATCTTTATGGTCATCAAAGGTGATTTCTGCTTTACTTGGGCCTTCTACAGCAATAGACAGTCCTCCAGCTCCAGCTTCCCGTGTCCATATGCTGAACTCAGCTGTTGAAGCACACAAGAACACACACAAGAGTAAGTCTGCTGCTGTTGCTGGGTTACAGCTTCTTCCTAATAGACTGTAAAGTTCCACTTGAGTGTATTTGAAGAACAGTAGCTCATCCCACCGTCCTGGGAGGTACTGCTTAGTGGTTTCTCCAGGAGGCTCCTGTTAGTCAAGACACTGCACTGCAGACCTACACACAGCAGATTCTGGAGCCCACTGGGAGAAGAGGACTCACCTGGAACTCCTGTCTCTCCACGCTCCAGCCCCGGGCCTCCAGCTCTCACTTTGTGGGCTCCTCCCTCGCCCAGTGGCCCCACAGTGAACTGGAAGGGGCTGCCTGGCACCGGCTGCCCTTTGTATTTGACATCCACAGTGTGGACCCCCATTTCTTGTGGCACAAAGCGGACACAGTAGGTGTTTTTGTCACACTCTACAATTTCAGCATCAAAGTTTCTTCCAGAGGGACTGGTTACCTGAGCTGTCATATCAGCACAATCAATTTCTAGCAAGAAGAAAATAAAAAATGCAAATTACAAAGTGATGAAAGGTTTTGGAAGCCAGACTTGAGCTCAAGTGATTGATTACCCAGTACAAAAACGAGAAGAGGCACACAGATGCCCATTGCATGCTCAGCTGTGTGCTTCTGAGCAGAAAACCTAGCCAGCTGCAGCTTCCCAGGTGCTACAGAGGCAGATGAAGTGGCTGGATAAGTGCAGCCAGCTAAGCCTGGCCTACATGATTCACAGTTTCCAGACAGCAGTACAAGCATTTAACAGCCAATATGATCTTAAAACCCTGGAGCTAGAGTGAGCTGTACAGCCCATTCTCCAGCCTGCTGTACACAGAATAAATTAAATTAAGGCCTTACCAGTATTTATTTCTCCATGTGTTGATCGTGGTTATGCTTATTTTTAACAGTTTGAAAAGTCACATTACCAGTGTTTCTTCCCTAAGCTAGGTTAATACAAGAATGTCTTTACAAAACTGAAGTTGGTATTTTCCCTGCTTCAAGTACCCCATGCTACACCAGTGCAAGCTGTGGTTTTGGGGATAAGGATGTTGTTGCTTACCTGGAATTTTTAGGTTCAGGTCACATATGCTTCCTACTGTTGCAACAGAGGGAGCCCGTCTTGTTCGTGTGATGCTCTCTTTAACTCTTCCTTCACCACTGATCTTCACACTAAACGGGCTGCCTGTAAGTATCACAGTAAGTCATTCCTCTGTTTATTACACACACCACTGAGGGCAGAAATAAACACTTCCTTTGCCTTGTAGGGGATTATAGGAGAACTTTCATACCCAACTAACAGTCAGCCCAAGTCAAATACACCCACAAAACCAGAACAGTTTTGGATGCTTGCTGCTTGGGAAGAACCTCCTCAAATCTTTGGGACTTATGGTCTAAGCCAGATCACACAGCCCACCCACAGTTCCAGAGCACTGGTCAGCTAGATTAAACTTCTGTTGTACTAATCAAAAATTTGCCCAACACATCTGCTTACCTGGAATATGTTCGTCTGCAAATTTAGTGGACACAATGTACACACCAGGTACAGTTGGAAAATAGGACACTTTGCAAGTTCCATCTTCTAGGTCTTCAGTTTGGATCTCTACCTTGCTGGGTCCTTCAACTGCCAGGGAGATCCCACCATAACCTACAGTATAGATAAGTTAGCCTCAGATTTCCAAAGCTCTACTCTAAATCTGACATAAAATAGCCCAAAGCCATAGCAGGTGTTAGTTGGTAGGTTTGTATCATAATGGGCACGTGGGAGTTGCATGATGCCTTAATGGCATTTCTGTACTCCTGATCAGTCAGAGGCACAGCATGCATCCAACTCCTAAAATTCTCTGACTATAACCCTTTTATTTCAATAATGCTGAAAAGTTATCTACCAAGCTAAAAAGTTATCCAAGCCTCCACATTAAACCAACAGGGAAATAAGTATCTTCCTCATTTCCTTCTTGCTATACCAAATGATACTAGAGCCAGCACCACCCCAGTGACAGTCCCTGTTGGTTGTAACAAAGACCTTACAAAGCACATTCTCAGCTAATAGCACTGTCTGTGGTTAATGACTGACAATAATGACTGTGTTAATGGCAGCTGCTGCTTTGCAGCTTGCATACTGAGGAAGGCAGTTCTCTGGTGTAGAGTCAATATATATCTCATAGTCCCATGGTCCCTTTGTGAGGGAACTAACCAGCATCTCTTGTGTCTACAATGAAGTCACACATTTCAAAGGTTCGTCCTTCTACCAAGCCACGTCCAAAAACTCTTGCCCGTCTGGCGTCCCCAATCTCAGACTGCACCACCATGATTGTCACGGGGCTGTTTGGTACATGGCTCCCGTTTTTCTTGATGCTAACCAGATGTTCTCCTACTTCCCGTGGAATGAATGAGATGCCTACAAAGCAGAGAAATGTGAGAAATTTATTCAGTTTTTGTTCATGTTATACTTGATTTAAATGCCTTAATCACATCAAGAAATTAAATACTGGAAGAGCACTCTCTTTACTCCTGTTGAAGTGTTGCTCTCAAGGGAAGCACAAGGCCATTCATATATGCTACAAAACCTACTTCAATTGCAACCTGGCACGTCACATGCAAGCTAAGACCATTCTCCATACTTTTCTGTCTTTGGACAACTCTAACAAACAGTATCAACTACTTGGCTGGCCAACACCCTTCTGGGAAAGGAGCACAGAAATCAGTCATTTTACACAGCAAAGCAAACTGGAGTAAAGGCTATCAGAGTAATCTCTCAGAGCTTACCAATGTGGTTATTGGGCAGCCTCTTCAGAAGACAAGGCTCATCACGACCAGATGGGGCTTTAATGCTGGCTGTTAGGAGACTGAGGTCAGTCTCATTGATGTCCAGCATGAAGTCAGCAGCAGAACCAAGTTTAACCTGAGACCGTCTTCTGTTATCATCTGAACACATAAAGAGAAACGAGTCACAAAACATTACAAGGTTAAGTGCAGAACAAGTCAGAGGACTCCAAATTCCCACCACAAACCAGGTTCCCCATGCTATCCGAGGTTAATTTTTAAAATTAAGTGCTTCTAGAAGTTTAAACTTTATACCTGTGATCTTGGCTGTGAATGGACTGCCTGGAATGTGTTTGTCATTATATTTGACCAGGATGCTGTAGTTCCCAGGTAGAGTAGGCAGGTATGTGACTGTGCATGTCCCATCTTTGTTATCAATGCAACTGATCTCTGCTTTTGAAGGTCCTTCAATTGCCAAATCCAGCCCACCTAAGAAAAAGTAGAGTGGCACTTTGTAAATCTTTGTGAACACCAGGTCCAAAAATTTGGTGTAAAGAGAAATATCCAGTACCTTGTACTGAAAATGGAACTTAAATCTATGTTTTCAAATGACAGCAGCAAAACCAGTTCAAACCAATCCACTAAGGCCACAGTTTTATTCAGTCTTCAGATTTACCTAACAGTGATTCCACACCTAGTCATCGTCCACTAGATTTAGGCTGCATTCAGTTTATTTTTAATTAAACAAATAATTTGCACCCTATACCACAGGGTACATCTATGCTCTCAGGAAGGGGCAACAAACCAGTTTTTGAGGCAAGTTACAGCCTGATATTTGCATACATCATTTGTGTCACATCAGAGATACATAGTTGGACAGATGAATGTAAATTAAAGCCAGTGTGCATTACACCACCAAGAAGTTTCTTATTTAGGGTAGGATGGGTTTAAAGCACTGACTTACCCTCTCCTGCATCTTCTGTGACAATGGTGAAAGTTGCTGGTTTATTTGCAACCCCATAAATGAGGCCAGGCCCGTAAGCAGAGACGCTGCCGCTGTTGGGGTAATTGACATAGAACTGCAGAGGGCTCTCTAAAGGGGGAAAAACCAAAAAGAAGCACTTTTAAGGATGAGTGGTCTGGACTACAAGAACTGATACTCATGTTCCTGAATGCCCTTCTCATTATATGGTATCTGAAAAACCTTATCGTGACTGTAATGCACTTAAAAACCAACTAAGCCTCCACTTCCATCCTCAAAAGACACTTTTCCACAATTTGTGCCATGTTCATTCATGGAAGAGCAAGTGTTACTCCAGTTACCAGAGATAAGCTTAAAGGATGTTGTAAAGGGTCTTGTTCATTGCAAGTTTATTTTTAGCACATTAAATCAAAACATGACTCAGAAGCAGGCTTTCAGTTTAGGCACTGATTCTCAATGTTGGTAGCCCAGAATTAGGAACTAGCACAGCACATTGTCTGACTCAATGAACCTGAACTAGCAGATTTGAAAGGTATCCAAAAATGTATTTGCCAGCCTCACATTAGCTAAGCTGGTGCACAAGAACAAAAAGTACAGTCACCAACAACCAATAACTGTTTCAAAAAAAGGCACAGATAGCTCTTCAGTCCAAAGTTAGATTTTGCAGCTGAGACAGTAAAATTTTGATTCATGACAACCTTCATGAAGGAAGCATCTTGGCACATTATCTTTCTATCCCAGCACAGGATAACAGTCCAAGTGAACCAACACATCAGACAGGTCAGCACCTATGGGGTGCTGTATCCATAAACTGCTGAAGGGACTAAAGCAGCACCATGCATCACATCACTGAGCTCCCTGCTTCAGCCTGAGTTATCCCGTGTTTCTGTATGAACAGAACCAGCAGTCCCTCTCAGACAGTGCTGAAGGTATTTTGTCTCAGGTCTACACATCCTTTTACACGTCTGCCCCTTTCTGCCCAGCCCTCAAAGCCAGCATGCCTGGAGAACCACAGGGCAGCCAGAGCCTCCAGGCAAGGCACTGCTTCCACTGGGGAGCTGGTGGAGCAAGGACAAAGAAGAGAAATGGAATGAAAGACAGTGGTTTCTGTTTGTTAAGAAGCAGCCAGGAAGAAAAAAAGATTACAGCATAATATGCACGTGTGTTTTATTTTATTGCAATCAGATGTAAAGAGTAACTATAGTATTTTAGCCAATCAGTTCTTCCCACAGTTTTGAGGTTTTTTGCCAATGCAGTTTTAAGGATAAACACACACTGTAACCAGTAGTTTTGTTAAGCACCATGGCAGTAAATTTCAACCTGAAAAACTGGTAGTTAAAAAATAGTATGTTTCTTCTTCACAATAAAACACCACAAAAGCTAGTTTCCCAAAACCAAAATCCATTTTAAACCTGGCTGGTACAATTAAACCACAATGGAAGCTCATATGTGCTGGCACTTCTTTGCTTTAGTTCTCTCTGGACTGCTTGCAGAGAAAGGGCCACTGAATGGTAAAATATCCTGGGCAGATCTTTCCACAGCATGTACAACTTAGCTACAGAAACCTCACCAGGGAGCAGATGCATCAGCAGGACTCTGCACTCAGATTTGCATTGCCTGTTTTTTCAGACTTACCTGGGATGTGACTTCCCATGTATTTTATGTGCATTTCATGCAGCCCAACCTCAGTAGGAGCATATTTCACTGTTACTGTGCCATCTTTGTTATCCACAATATCTGGTGTATCCGTCTTTCCAGAGGGCATGTGTACTTCACCTACAAAAGGCCACCATGGGAGTTACCGAAGGAGAAGCTTCCTGCTTCCCCTCTCTCACCCACAGAGAATTGTCTAGCTATTTTAAACAAGCATTTTAAATTGTTAAATTCCTTACCCACAGGCACAAATAGGAGACTAATGGGAACACTAACCAGACATGTTTTCTACTCAAGCTACATGAATACAAGGCAGTGGTAGACATCTGGCAAATGGTCCTGTGACCTTACAAACTCTACAGGCAGGGCTGTTTGCTGCAGCCATGAAGATTTTCACAGCAAGCCGCATGAAAAATACTGATCTGCCCCATAGCAAGATGCTCCCTCTTCTGCTGCACTTTTGAAAAGGAAAAACTGACTGTTCCTTCAAGCTGGGACAGGCCAGGGCTTGGGGTGGGATTGCTGAGCTAGAGGGCAGAGGGGACACAGGCCTTGCATGCAGGAGCTTAGTGCAACCAGGGTGCTACTGGAGTGATGCTCTCAGCTGCCAAACCTGTAGAAGAGGGGTCACCTGCTTTAGAGAAGGTATGTAGCAGGAATGCAGAATTAACTGCTTTATAGCATCTGCAGAAAAGAAACAATGGGGCTTATAAAGGATGCATGTAGCTGCTCCAGAAGGGAAAAGGCATCAACAGGCCCTATAATGCAGTAAGTAGCTCACAGCCTAGCACTGAAGGGCAGAGCAACACCAAGAACCCTCACTTAACTCAAACCATTGAAGGGGCATATCCTACTTATCCTCAGTGGGTGCCACTGAGTGTGAAATTAAGCAGCTACATTGCTGGCAGGATACAAACCTCCCACACACTCTGTGGTCTAGACCACCCAGTCTGTTAGCTGCAAATGGATAAACACACTAACAAAAAGCATAAGCCTCCCCAAGAGGCACTCCAGGTACCTGTTATTTCTCCTTTCCTTACAGCAAATGGGATAACCATATCAAAGGGCCTGAACCCCATGCCGTTCATATCTCCAACGGGGACATAAGCTTCTTCTGTAACCTAAAGCAAGCAAAAACATGGGTCACTTCAAAAAGGCTGGTAGAGCCAAATAAGCACTGAGCAACTCCACTGCAAGCACAAGCAGAAGAGGGTGTGCGGTGATTATTGCAGCCAGCCAAGGACTGGGCTCAACCAGAGCAGTGTCCAAGCTCTCCTTTACAACACCACACTGCACAGCAGAGCAAATCAAACACGGCACGGATGGAAGACATGCTGGAAAAAAGGAAGAGATAAAATGGAACACAAAGGGATGGAAGACAATGTAGTGCATACAAGACCCAAAGTGGCTCCATCTGAAAGGATTTAGTTGCTTAAGGCCTGGAAGAGAAAGTGATTTTTAAATGGGGCAGAATGATTGCAACACAAAATGGACAAAAGAAACAAGTTTCACAATGCGACGCTGAACTCAAGACACTGTGATTTTACTGGAAAAACAAAGCAGTGCACTCAGGGTGCTTTTGCCAACAGCAGACATTTCAGAAGTGGAAGCTGTGGGTGCAATGATCCTCTTCATTGTTACATGAGTTTATTTGGAGACTCCCTTCAAGCAGCAAAGAAAAAACAAGGTCTGGATCTCAAGAACAATTGATGAAACAGAAAGAATGAACACAATGACCAGAGCGATCAAGCAGTCCCAAGAAGCAGGCTGTCATCTGAAATGGAACACAGATGGGGAGCTGAAAAATGTAAAAATTGTGTACCCAAGGGCGGAATCCGGGGGGGGAAGTGCCCACTGGCTCCTGCGACTGTGCGGTGACATCATCTGCATCTACGGCCTGGGCAGGGGTAGAGGCAGGTTAGTTTTTGTTAGATGCTATTCTGGCATGGAGGCATTCCCACCTTCCACAGTTCAGAACACACTGCTCCTTGCAGTTCAACACTTTCCTCCCACAGTGTAGCCCCTCCCAGTCCTCATGCCCTAGCAAAGGCCTGGATCCAGTGAGTGAAGCCGGGAAACTGCCCTTACCCACAGGCATTGGGGGAAGCCAGCAGTGGCACAGCAAAGGGACAGAGCCAGTGTGTGCTGCTGTTGGATGCTTGGGAGGGAAGCGCAAAGCTGTGCCTGAACACTGCTGGAATGGACTACCAGAGTTGCTTTCCTATGGGACTGAGGCAGCGAGGGAAAGGTTTAAACCTCAGATGAGTGTCCCTGAGCGCTGTGCAGCACAACATGCCAGCTGGGAGGCCGGGGAGCCGGCTGTGTGGGAAGGCTGCTCCGGCTCATGCATTGGGTGAATGACCCAGCCCACATCCAGCCATAGCAGCAAAGCCATTCTTCTGATTCAGAGCTGGGACTGCGTCGCCAAGACGCCAAATGTGTTTTCCCCTGGCGCAGCCGCTCTTCCCACCAGGCATGCCAAGAGCATGACTTGCAAATTCCCATCTCTCCCATGAACCCGACACAAGTGGCTGGGACTGACACCCACGCAGGCAGCTCCCCCAGGCTCAGCCATCCCAGCCACTCCTGCCCGTTTCCACCACTGCAAACCACCCTAATGAGATAACCCACTGGAAATTTCTGCATGGCTGGACTCTACCAAGAAAACCAATGCAAAACAAAGTTTCAGTGTTCTCTGTCCCCAGCTGAAACATCCAAGTCAAACACATCAGTCAGCTGGGAAGTGGGAATTCTGGCCGGCCAGGATGGGCTCCCTGACCTCGAGAGGCATTTCCTGTGGTGAACCTTGAGCAGTGACCAAGGGAGTTGTTTCTCTCAAGGAAATCTTCAGACACCCGTAGCAATGTCCCAGGATGACAAGTAGGAAGAGCCAGAGCTGCTGGCCCCAGAGACTCGCCCACGAGCTCCATGTGGACTCAGTACAAATACAGTCCTGTGACTTCAGGGACTGAGATGCACCAGAGGCTGCTTTGGCTGAGATTACAAGACCAGGAATTGTTTTGCCAACACAAAGATGTTCTTCACAAGAAGGGTTCTGTGAGCCCTGAGAGGCACCTAGTCTGCTTCTCAGAGGGCTGGGGTATTGTTTGCTAAACGTGGAGAACTGCACATTGGAAGGAAGATAATTAGAAGGAGGGGGAATTTGGCTGTAACAACTTAACTAGCACTTACAAATAATTTTTAAGTGTGAGCTAACAGTCTGCTTCCCTGGGATCTGTCAGCAGACCGTTCCTTATTTTGGGATCAGCTTAATAAAAAGTGAGAGATAGAGAAGGCAGAGCACTGTATCTGACAATGGCCAACATAATTAGTTGTATAAGCTGATTACAACCACCCTTACATCATTTAGAAAAAGAACTACATGGTGAGGAACTGAAAAACAAATTTCTTCAGAAAAGCCAAGTCTTCATCCTCTGATGGTTTCTATCCCACTTCATTTAATCGTATTCCTTGCTCAAAATAAGCACTGCAAGGAAGAAGGATTCATGAGCTCCTGATAGCCTAATAAATATCTGAACAAACATTTACACACAGAGTGAACCTATTGCTAAATAAAACACGGCAGCAGGCATCTGAGTGAGAGGTACTTCTGGAGCAGAACTGGCTTACCATGACAGTGAAAGGACTGTTGGGAATGTCCACCCCACCAAAGCGGACATAAATCACATAGGTTCCTGGTTTGGCAGCAGTGTAGAAGATATCATAAGTCCCATCCTCATTTTCAACAACATCTGCTTCAGCTTCTGTCCCATCTGGCGTGAGGACGGTGCACGTCACTTTTCCCTTCCCTGCTGATTTGGCGTCTACCACAAAACCAACCTCCTCACCAGTCTTCACAGTGGGTGCAATTCCAGGACCTACAAGACAATTTTCATTACAGAAGGTGCTCACAGGACAGTTTTCCCAGGCAGACCACCTGCAAGGTGCCTGGGGAGCATGGCATCATGACATTGGTCCCCACAAATGTGGTTTTGGGAGCAGATGTACAACAAGCAACATTTGTAAAATTGGTCAGCACAGTGGTATGCAAGAGTTGGCTACCAGTTCTCCTTCTCTGCAATCAGAGAGGCTGGGTAGGAACAGAGAGGAAAAAAGCTAAGTTTGAAGAAAGCAATGCTTTAACCCACACTCTTATCAATCTACTCCTTTATGCAGAGCCAAAGGCACTTTCTTCTGCCAGCAACTTGGCTGCATTGCTTTAACATAAACCTCCCTCTGTAAGCAGCTATAAAAGGGCACAGTAGCAGCCATGGCCACATTTCCTCCACCATTATCCACAAATGATTTTCCACTGTTGTGCCACACATCCCAAAAAAAGAACATCATAAAACAATGATAAATTGTAGCAATCAGATCTAGCTTGAAGAGCACTGAGTTTAAATGAGAACTATTATGTCTTATTTGCAGTTCTACATATTGAATATTCCTGCTTCTGTCCCTCACTTGTTACCAGGTAAATGGTTCATTTTCAAGTGGCAACAAAACTGCTGGTTTAATAGCTTGGCAGTATTCCAGTACTTACTCCTATGGTGATTGTATTTCAGCTTTACAGCACTGAATCAGAAGCACTTCTTGGAAATGGGAAATTTTAGCTGGCATCTGGCAGTAATTTCCATCTCAGTTACTTTGAATAGTTAATGACTTGAGTTACTTGGAAGAGTATCAGATTTACCCATTAAGGCATCTTCTAAACAAATTTTGAGGCAAAGAGGATACTCTTTTTCTTCCATTGTGTCAGGAATGCATTTCTGTTTAAAAGAACTTGAAAGCAGCCAGCTCCTGGACAGGCCTCAGGTGCACTCTAACTGCACAATGCCCAGGTCCAGCACAATACCCACACTCTCTCATAGGTCTACAACAACAGATTAGGTTTCTCTGTTCAATTTGGCCTTGCCTACTTTATTTATTTATTCTATGATCAAGGAACTTAATGTTCAGTGGTATTCTTGTAACTAGTTCCTGTCACTTCTGTTCCCTGCCACAGCCTCCTGGGAGGTGGGAGCACGCCAAGTGACCAGCCCAAAGCCACATAATGAACACCCGTCCTTAAAATCTGTGTGCTCTGACAGCAAAAAATCTGGAGTCCCCTACACCAAGGGAATGATTTTTTGAGTCATAGTAATATCTTATCTTTAGGTTCTCTCCTGCCCAAAAGCCTGCTCAGATCCAGGCCAATCTTGACCAGACAGAAAAGCAGCAGAAACATCCACTAATAACACCCAGCCTGAATAGGCTTTGCTAATATAGAAGCACATGACCAGCTATTTACATCCTCAGAATTAATTCTGCTGTAGCTTGCAATGAAAAGCTTCTCGCAACGCTCACTGTGTAAAGAGCATAATGCAGGGACACACGTGTTGTTTTTAAATCAACCTCACTGAAGTGCTCAGCTAGATTTATTGATGCTGAAATAAGCATCAGACAGTTGCATCTGGCTCTTTATAACAGCCCAGATTGACAGATTTTGCTAGGGGCTGGAACAGATCCCTGCTCACCCACAGGGTGGATACCTCTTGATCTTTAGGAGCACCCCTTGTGTAAGAGCAGCCCGGCTACACAAATCTCAAGCATATCTTCTACACCCATCACATCCACTGCACCATGCTCAGGAGGCAGCTTTACACCCAGAACAACAGCAAAGAGAGGAGTCAAACACTGACCTGTGGCCAGGCACTTGCTGGCATCCCCAGCGGGAGATGCCCGGATGCGGTAGGGAGAGGCCGGGATATCATCTCCGCCATACTTGACGCCAATCGTGTAGCGGCCCGTTTTGTCAGGGACATAGGTGACTGTGTAAGTGCCATCCTTGTTGTCATGAATGTCCACTCTCTTGGGTTTGCCCTCTTGGTCCTGAGGAATGCAAACCAGAAGATTTAAGCACTATGAAGGTTTTGAATTTCCTTAGCTGGGCATCAGATCTGTTCATAACCGTATTTAGGTGGTCTCAAGCAGATAAAGAACTGCAGCTTTTTTAAGTTTAAAGATATTTTGCTCAAAGACTAGTAAAAAAATAGAGTATTAGGAACAGAAAGGTATCAGACCACTATAAAATAATCAGTGCTATCATTAACTACTCTTTGGTTGATATGAGAATGTTTCTAAGAGCAGCAAGCCATTTTAGTGAACTTTATATTAATTGTACAAAATTCAGGCTTCATTGTCATACTGTTGGAAATGAAGAACACTTCCCAGGTCCCTGAGACACAAAAGGGCAGTCACACTGTGCAGCTCTGTCCTGAGTAAGCAGTGGGTAGCCTTGGGCAGCTGCTCCCTGAAAGGTCTGAGGGCAGGGGGAAACATTACTGGAGTCTGCTGTCATCCCTCCTGCATGATGCATCCGGCTTCTGGCACACTGCAAAGTCTCCAGTTAAAAGCAGGTCTATGCACCCCTTTGACTACCCTTTCTTGTCAGCTGCAAAGCACAAAGCATTTTAGAAAGTCTTCTAAGCCTGCTTACAGGGAATCACATGTTGACTCCATTTTGTATTTTATGGCTTAACACTGTCTGGAGTACAATATAACCTGCAAAGGACTTTAGATTTTAGGTACAGCACAAAACAGCTTACTTCTTTCAGGACAGCTTGTGAAACATTTGACATTCAACAGCTCAGAGTAAGAAGAAAACAAATGCTGCCAGAAGGATCACCTATGCACTTCTTCCATACAAGACTTGTGGAACTTGATCTTCAAAGTCCCAGCCAGGCTGGGAGCTCTGATAAGCATTTTGGATTCTTTAAGAGCACACTTGCATGCCAGAATTAATGGTGACTGCTTTGGTGCACCTGAGCAGGCATTGAGACACAACAGGAGCAAGAATGCAGAAGGGCAAGTACAACCAGGCATACCATGACCTAGGCATGCCAGAGCTCAGCTATGTGCTTTATGGTCCACTATCCAGACACTCTTTTGCTGAGGTCACAGAGTCCAGGCACCAGAAACTTTGGAAAGAGTAGTAACAAAGATAAATCAAAACATTCCTGCAGTATCTCCTTAAGCAGCTTACGACTTCTGGCAACCTTGAGGGAGACGTGTGTGGTGATTTATCATAACGGGACGCTCTGAGTGGTCGTTATCTCATGGCCTTGCTGAACACTGCCAGGAGACTGCCTCCACTTCAAATGCCAGTATTTTCACAATCTTTCAGGAAATTGCTTATCTCATTTTGGGCATTTGCAGAGTGTAAGGTTAGGCAAGAGCCAAAGAGAACATATCTGATGACTTTAAGACAGAAGTTTCACAAAAGCACTCTCAAGAGCTTCACAAATACAGAGTGCAAGTCTTTCCTGTACCAGACCTTAGGGTCCAGGCAGCAGCCCAGTCTCCAGGACACTGGGTATGTTAGGATAAAGCTGTGGCCACTTTGAAAGGAGAGACTCATGCCCACTAGAAAACATGTTTCCTGCCTGCTTGGTTTTGTTACTTACAGTGATCTGCACAGCCAGAAGTCCCTGCCCAGCATCCTTAGCATCCACAGCAAACTCCACAGGCAGGCTGGCTAGAATGCCATAGGAACTGAGCCCTGGTCCACTCGCTGTCACTTTACTGGCATCATACGTAGGAAGCACCTTCACCTTGAAGGGACTTAAAGAGAAACCCATTATTTCCCCTCCTCCCAAGTCAATGGCTGATAGTTGCTGCAGTACATGCTGAGGTATGTGTGGATACAGCCCTCTTACATAGCCTGCTGCTGGTGCAGTGGGCTCAAAACACCACTGAACCCTAAAGTTGTGCAAGGAGCTGCACTGGGTTAAGTAGAAAGGACCATAGCCAGTCCTTAATGGTGCTCATGTGCTGGGAGGACACACTGGATTGTTAAATTTTCAGTTCTCTAAAGTTTCTCTTATCACCTTACCTTCGAGGAATCTCTTCATCAGCATATTTGACAGTGATCATGTAGGGTCCTTCCTGCATAGGGGTGTACACCACCATGTGGGTGCCATCTCCATTGTCTACCACGTTAACAGGCCCCACAACTCCTAAAAAGGCAACATAGGATTTTTCAGCTTTCCTATTAAAATACAGTAATTTGCTGCATAAAGCTACAAGATGCACTGCTCATTTACAGCTGGCAACAAATTTCAATTTTTTTGTTATGGAAGCAACAGGCAAGGATCAATGATCAGTCTCCCTTATTTTGTATTTAAAGCCATTGACTCGAGATAGATTTTTTTTACCCACTGCTCTCTGGGCTCCCATCTTCTTGCTGTAAACAAAAGCTAGCATGAAAATACTGGAGAAGGATCTGCCTTTTGGTACAGTATAGGTCAAGAGCAATTGCTAAAAGTGCATTGAAAATCTTTCAAGACAGAAAATGAGTAATGCTTATAATTGTCTCAACTGTCATTTACAAGATTACCTATTATTACTGGAATTCACTGCACAGAACTGAGCCCTAAAGCCAGTTGGGTGTGTAGCATTCACCAGCTGATCTTTCACAATCAGGTGTTTAAAAAGGCAGGCTTTGCAAGGACACCCTGCAAGCTGCCAAAGACCTAAGAAAGCAGGATCAATTATTTCAATTTGCATTAAGCTGAATCTACAACCAATTATATGACATATCACTTCAGATCAACACACAAAGCAGTCTACAGTTATTAGTGGGCTTTAAAACACAGAAAAGATTAGTAGTAAAGGAAGCACAAAAGAAATGTATATAGTTGCCATGCACAGCCTAAAAGCAACACCCTTGGTTCCCACTCCCTCCTGCAGATGATTCTTGCTGTTGCCAACCGGATTTCCAAGAACCAAAATTTCCAGTAGTTAGTGAGAGTTCAAACCTGTCTCAGAGTCACCCTTTGGACCACCTTTAAAGAAATCTGAAATTGCTTTCAATGGGGAGCGCCATCCCTGGAAATCCATCTCATCTGCTAGAATTAAAGAAGTGTTACCTGCAGGGCACCTGCACAGCAAGACCTGACACTCCAGTGGGGAGGCAGCTCTCACCTCCCAGCAAGGCAAGACCTGCAGTCAACTGGTACTCACTGCCAAGATACTGTGCCACTGAGATACAGCTTCCTAGCTTAATGCAAACACCATTGATGCTATCACTTGGGGACCTTGTGGTTCTCTGGGGACCACTGTGCAGTTTCACCATGATTCAGAGACTCCTGCAATCCACTGACACAGGTTTCCCAAGTCACCGTTCACATGTTAGACTTTGGACTTACTTTTTGATGTCTAAAACTTAACACACAATTGTTCACCAGTGATGGTTACTCACATCACTTCTCCCAGCCCTGAAGATTAGGCCATTAGGCTAAAGCCACCAAGGACACTGTCCACAGCAGCACTACCCAGGACACAGCTTTCCTTTCACAGCATGACACGTGGGTCAGCTGCCAAGGGGCACCTGACAGATGAACAGGACCAGAGGAAAATGCTCATTCAAGTGGCATCACCACCTCTGCAAGCAGGACCTGGACCATGTTACCTGCCCAAACACAAATATGGGCACAGCCAGATGGAATACTTTGGTTCTTACCTCTGGGACCTGTCACCACCACTTCAAGAGGTGCTATTCCTGCCTTGCTGGTGTCCACAGTGAAGGACTGGGGGATTTTAGCTCGAACAGCTGTACCCAGACCTGGTCCTGCTATCTTCACCTTGCTGGGATCCACAGCATCCTTCACAGGAACCTTGAAAGGACTGCCTGGAAGTTGACATACTAAGTGTTAAACACCACAAAATTAACAGTTAGAGAACAAAAGGGCTTTTTTCTCTATTTTTCCTTAGGCTTTTTTATTACTATCCCTCTGGTGCAGGCAGGAATGACAACCCCACAGACTCCACACTATCCCTCTGCTTCTGCAAAAGCCAGAAGTGTAATGATGGTGCTTCTACATTTTCACAGAATTGTTGACAACAATTCTGTTGTGATCCATCTGCTTCTCACACCTCAGGAAAAAAAAACTAAACATGAAAGAAACCAGAAGTGCAAACGAAGTATCATGGAGGCAACACATTTCTTTATATCTTACTAAGTTCAGTTTGTCAACAAAGAGAATGGAAACAACAGGAAACATCCCCTCTTACTGCAGAACAGGGTCTTTAATGCATCCACATCCCAATTTTTATAACCCAAAGTATTTGTGCATAGTAGCAGCTTTTTGTCAAGGGTTAGTGCAGTGCCCCCTTTTCCTGCCCCACTCATCTGAACCCATTTGAGCAAATGCTACTGCCTTTTCTGCCTGAGTCCTGAGGAAAAGCAGGAAGCCAAAATCACATCAACATCCCACAGTACAAAGGGAGATGCAGCCAACTGAGAACTCTGAGTCCATAGTTTGACTTCTGCCCTCTTCTGAAAGCCACCGAGCAAGAGCTCTTACCAGGAATATGCTCTCCCCCATATGTGATGTTGACATCGTACTCTCCTGGAACATAAGGAACATACTCGGCACTGCAACTCCCATCTTTGTTATCTTTACAGCTAATTTTAGATTCTGAAGGTCCTTCAACAGTTATTCCAAGGCCACCAATTCCTGCCCCTCTGCAAGACAGAAACGCACATTGTTAGAATCACCTAACAGCTTTGTAGCCTTCACATGCTCTGGCTGCATTTTTATCCTTTTTGGAAATGTAGTATCCCAACTTCCAATATTCAGCCTTCAGCATGTCCTGGCACGCAAAGCTGTTCAGAACTACCTCACTCAAATCTTCCTAGAATTTTCTCCTCAGGAACTATCAATCCCTAATGTCGAATGTTTGCAGAGTAGATGAGTAGACACACAGTCATCAGCTGGACACAGCTTGGCCTTTTTAAAAATATTTCTACTGAGTTTAGCATCCTGCATTGCATACATCACTACACTCCTCCCCCCCTCAGATATTCCTTCAAGATCAAACAGGCCCCATCACCTGGTGACAACTGAAAAGGCATTTGGCTGATTTGTGAAAGCTTCTGTAAGTCCAGGTCCTTGTGCCTTCACACGTGATGGATGGCAGCCCTCTGCAACATTCACTCTGAAGGGACTATTTGGCACAGGCACACCATCGTACGTCACACTGACTGTGTGCGGACCTGTTAAGAAGAGGGAAACACCTCCTGAATTCCCTAAATATGTTCATCACTTAAAATAATTCTACAAGATGCTACAGGCTTAAATGTTAGTATATGGTTAAGAGTTTCCTCTTGCATTTCACAAGACTTCACTAGTATTTTGTAACTGAGATTCCATCTACACACTGTTCTTCTAAAGACAAGTTACCGTAAAAGTCAAGTTAAATAGAAGTTCAAGTTAAAATAGAGCTACTTCCTGCCAAATTAGCTCCTCTACTGGCAGACTTCTTGCAAAGATGCCAACAAGTTACTGGCAGACCTCAGGGGTTTGCCAAATGAAAGTGGCAGAAGAGCTGCTTGCTCTTGGTTTTCCCCTTTCAAGTAAAAGAAAAGAAGCCCCGAGGTTACCCTTTTCAAAAGGCGTGTACTCCACTGAGTATGTTCCATCAGCATTGTCTTGGATGAGACAGTCTGTGGGGGAGCCAGATGGGCTCGTGATTTGTGTCCTGATGTGGTCACCACCAGCCTTCGTTAGAGGTCGAGCATCCACAGTGAACTCAGTTGTAGCTTCTCGGAAGACATCTACAGGAAATGTTTTGAAGAGTCACTTCAAGAAGTGCACATATTCCAACAACAAAACATTTGGTGAAGCAGCATGATAACTTGTTTGGGAACACGAGACTCCTGTCTGTCCAAGGATCACCATGGAAACATAGCAAGCTTTTACAACTTTCAACGCTCAGAATACTCAGAAAGGACTGCAAGTCCTACAAATTCTGAAAACAAGTTAGTCTCACCTTTTCCTTCGACTCCTGGCCCAAACACTTTAACTCTGCTTGTGTCCACAGCTGGCTCCACTTTGACCCGGACTGGGAATTTAGGCACTTGCTCTCCTCCATATCTCATCTTGATTGTGTACATGCCAGCTAAGAGTGGCACGTAGGTAACGACGTAGGTGCCGTCTTTGTTGTCGTCGATGTGGACCTCGGCTTTGGAACCAGTGTCTGACACCATGTCCACCCGCAGGTCCCCGGGACCTGCTTCCGTGCAGTCCACATTCAGCAGCCCTGCCTCGCCCACTTTACCACGCTCCAGGCCTGGGCCTGTGGCAATGACTTTAGAGACATCAAATGGCATTTCTACGTCTGCCTTAAAGGGAGAACCAGGAATGTGAACTTCTTCAAAGAGGATGTTTACAAAATACTCTCCGGGCTTTGTAGGCAGGTAGGAGACAGAGCAGGTTCCATCGCCGTTGTCCGAACATTCGATTTTAGCTTCACACGGGCCTTCTACTGTCAAACCCAAACCTCCAGTTCCTGCCCCTTTGGTATCTATTGTAAATTGGGCTGGTTTTCCAACAAGGCCCCCTCGAAGACCTGGACCATGAGCTTTTACCTAAAAGAGAATATGCAGTTGAGTTAAATGGCCTTTTCCATGTTTTTGCCAGAAGACTTCCTAGTTAGACTTGCTTGTATATGGGACTCGATTAACAGGCTCTTAAAAATACACAGAAGGCACTGCCTCCTTTGCCCATTTTTTACTGTAAAGCTGGTACTTCTCCTCCAAAGAGGTTTCTAGGCAAGGATATTTATAATCTCACCATAGCTGTTTTTATATAGCCATGGGAAATAAACGGTGGAAATGTTAAAATATTTGAAGGCTGTACACGTTTTTCTTGAAATATATTTCCTTAGGAAAAAAGCATCTTAATACATCAGAGATGCTTATCAGACAGCCTTTATTAAATTAGGAGCAATACTTAAAATCTGCCACACTATGCAACATGCTTGCCATATTTTTGATTAGTTCAATTTTTTTTCAAATACAGTGTTACAGGAATAAATTCCACAAATCATGGAGGCTGCAGAAGGAATCACTGAGCACTCTGACTAAGGATGTTCCTGGGTATGCTTTGGCCTAGGCCAAGGCAAGTCTCATGCAATAGCCCACAATTCAGTTTTCAGGGATCAGTTGCTGTTACATCCCTATACTGTTCACTTACCTTGGAGGGGTCTGGAGGTAATGTGGCCTCCACAGTGTAGGGGCTCCCTGGGATTGGGTTGCCATCATAACTCACATCCACCACATACAGTCCTTCTTCCCGTGGTATGTATTTTGCAGTGCTGCACTCCTTACCCAGAACTGGTTCCACCAGACATGGCACAGTTTTCCTCATAGGACTGGAAATGTTAACCTCCAGTTTACCTTGTCCACCAGCTCCTTTGGTATCAATTACAAATTCCTGATCCTTCCCTACTTCCACTCCTGAAAAAGACAAAACCCATATTACATTACTTAACATCAGACAGCAGTCCAAGGAAACAAGTATGCTCATATCACTGAGGGAGCAGGTACTGGCAGAGCCCTGCCCAGTCAGCATTCCTCTGCAGGCAAAAAAACCTCCCAAGCCAAACAAAAAAACAAACAAACAAACAAGCAAACAAAAAAACCCCAACCAAAACCAAATGCCTTGGTTAATTGACACTGCAAAGCTACAGGGGAAAACATGCCTGTAAGGCGTGGTCTGACAGTATCAGAGACTCATTTCAGGAAAGCAATATTTCTTTCACTTTTGGAAAACAAAAAGACTGTATGAATGACACTGTGCATTGTAACAGTTTGATACATTTGAATGGCCCTCAGGGAAACAGATTTCTTCAGTGAGTGCTCAGCCTGGTGAAGCATCCAACTCAGTTCACCACAAAGGACCAAACCCCACACATGTTTTCTCCACATTACTATGTAATCTTAGCAAAAAAGAAAAAAATAAAAAAATCTAAATTGAAATTCAGGCCTCAAAGGGACCACCTAAATAAGTGTGGTCAAGTTATAAAGTTGGAGCTGGTTGATCCCCAGCTGTAGCAAGTTAAAAAGGAGATTGTTTTGCCTGCTCCAGCAGGACACGTTGGCTATCACCCAGACTCCAGAGACCCTTCAGAGGCTTCCAGCCCACAGGTACTTACTGTTTTCAAGTCCATTGACTCTAACTTTGCTTAGGTCCAGAGGAGCAGCAACACCCACCGTGAAAGGGCTTTTAGGGATAGGATCACCACCGTAAGTTAGAAAAACCTTCATAGAACCCTAGTTGGAGAATTTACATGTTAGCTCAGTTCCTCACTTTGCACAGACACACCAACACCCAAGCAGTAAATAACCACATCAACTAATCTATTTTATCTGGCCACGGCCAAACTTACTGGTTTATGGACATTAAAACTCTTACACCACCACAGCCCTTCAAAGTACTAAATGGTTTTTAATACAGGAAGAGCAAAAAAGACAGTTCTTTCCAGCATTTAATTAGGCTATATTCAAACTGCCTGGCAAAGACTCCAGCTCAGGCTGGCTCCCACCCTCCCAGCCCTCAGACCTGACAGCTGAATGAATGTCCCATTGCTCCAGACCAGGTATCCCCTTCCAGCATATGGAGAGGCCAAAGCTAAGACTGCAAAGAGGCAGTTATTATTACAGCATCTGAAATACCAGGGGTTTAAGCTCTGCAAGTCAGAAAGATTAATGCTCTTGTGTATTTTGGCTGGAATGCTGCACAGCCACAGCAAGCTCCAGCCCATGATGTGTGTTCCTTTTATTCTCTCCTACCGCAGTCCATATTTTAGCTATATTCACTGTTTGCTTACTTTTCATTCTTGGCCAATTCTGCTCAAAAGTGAAATAATCATGGATGTTTCATGCAAGCTAGTGAATAGCTTCCATGATTATTTTTGGTTGTTTTTAGAAAACACACTCACGGGTAGCTGTAGCAACACCATGAGATAGATAAGGCCAAATAAACAGCATTAAACCAAGGCCACTCTGAACTGACACTGCCCCTCAGGAATTTAACTACCTACTCTATCCTTCCCCTGCTCTGGAGAGTCCAGAGTCTCATTCATAAGCTACTGCTTAGGAACCTGAGAAGGACAGCATGTCCAGCAAATTCCTACATGCTCACAGCATGGAGGGACAACCAGGCTACTCTAATTATTGAACAGTCTATTTTCCCCTCTTTTTAACCATTGCTCTCCTGCCACTGCTATCTACAAGTATCTCCTGTAAACCTATAGGTCTTCCATGACCCATGGTACTTCTCCAGATGGAAGACCCATGTGGAAAACCCGGTTTGGGCATCCTGGCTTGTTTCAACAGTGCTTTTCAGGTGAAATGCAGCAATCTGCTCATGAATGCATGGAGTACAGAGGAGTGCTCCCTTCTGCTTACCAACCCTGACTGAACAAGCCAAAGCCTCTCCAAACAGGCACGCCAGCCTCATCCTGAGATCATGCAACTAACTTTGTGGAAAAACAAATGCTAGCTTTATGGTGCTTCCAAGAATTCTGAACCAGCATTATCAGCTAAATAATACTGCAGTCTTCTTATCAGTTCACTTTTACATAGCTCCATTCAAGGAAGCTGGGGCAGATGACCTAGTAGTGCATTTGGTTGTTCAGGAGAACAAGAGGAGCAAAGCACTTTGGTCTCAGCACCAGAGCACCTAAGTCCTCCATGAGATTTGTGCATTATGGTGTTTAGTGGCCCTTTGCAAACATACAAGTACAGCATAAGAAAAAATATTTCTAGTTATTAGGAGCTTCCACTTTTAACTCTTTAATGGTGTTGCTAGAAATGCACCAATTTTAATTGACTACTGGGAACTAGTGCAGCATCACCCAAACCCTTCTTTTGTCCCTGTTCTGGTTTGCACTCCAGCTCCTTTGAGACCAGCAGCTTGCTGACAGGCAGCACACAACCCCAACTCTGCAGGACTGTGGCAGCTAAGGCAGCAGTCAGCTCCACTGTGGAATCTGGAAAGGTTTGTCACCTTTCTTCTTCAACTGGTAAGGTATGGAATGATGATGTGTGCTACTGCATCAGAACCTCTCTTTACCACAGAAAAGAAACCAGTGGCAAGCTATCAATAACTACACCAGAAAAACTACATTGCTGCTTTCCAACTCCCATTATACTGCAGGCATTAGGGATCCACGGGAACAGGATACCCTGGCAAGTTTTTTCTGCTTTTTCCTCTGTGCACAGGTACTAGAGAGGGAGCTCACTGTACTATAGCACCCTGAGTTGTTGACTCCTGTAGCAGTACAGGAGTCAGACCTACCTGCTGTACAGGCGTGTACCTAACAGTGTGGGAATAGTCATAGTTGTCAATGATATCCAGATCCATCACTGCCTCTCCTGCCGCCGAGCTGCTGAACTGCACATCCAGTGGTGCTTTTCCAGCTCCCTTGGTGAACACAGTGAAGTGTGTTGGTTTGCCATTTTCCACTCCTGAAGAAAAGTGTTAGTTCTAATTTATACACAGTTCACACATAGAAACTCTTCTCAAGAAGCATTCAATACCAATAAAGCCCAGTCAAGCAAAATGCCAAAGGAAAAGGTATTGTTTCCTGACACCCCACCCTGCTGCTGCATCCCAGCGATGCTCAGCCAGGCTCTGACCATCCTGCAATGGGCCATGATCATGATGATGCTCATGATCCAGTACTGGTCACACTACATGAACCCAGCTCTCACCAGTTTTGCTCAGCCCAGGTCCTTCAGCTTTCACTTTGCTGGCATCGTGCGAGGGGTCCACTTTAACTCTGAACGGGCTGGCAGGAATTTCCTGCAACAGAAACACAACTCCAAAAATAACCAGGTCACTCTTCACTAGCCAAAATTAAACAGATAATAATTTTAAGATAATTCTGCTCTAATTCCAGCATCTTGAATAAAATTTCACCTCACTTAAACATTGCCTTACTGAGTAGTATCATTAAAAAATATAGGGCAAAGTTAACAGCTGGAAATTTGTCTCTGGTCTTTATTTTTAAGGAAAACTTTTTTCCCCTATTTTCCTTGAAAAGAAACTTCTTTTTTTTTTCCCTTCAGAAGGCAGCCTTTCTCCACCATGGAGACCACATTCATTATGCCAGTCCAACACACTACACAAACTTCAGTGTCCCCAACCAACTCCTCATTTGCATACACACAAGTATTGCAAAAGAAGTTTCCATTTTTCACACTGTTATAGAAACAGTGACCAAACCAAGTGCATGTGAGCTGACATGGAAAGAGCCAGTAGTGGGAGGGTGTGGGCCTGATTTTCTGAGATTGTAAAGGTTTCAGCTTGCCAGATTGCTGATTTCCCTGGTTTGAGAAAAATTTGTTTACCAAGGACAGTTTTCTGTATATAGTAATATTATTTTCATAATATCTCTAGACTCTCATGGTCACTGCTCTTCCAGGTGTTGTTTCTGTTATTTAGCCAATGAAGAGAAGTGTTGTTTTTGCTAACCAAGTACACGGTTCTTCAGCGCAGCATGTTATAAAAGGGCTGCACAAAATGAGAAATAAAGCCTTCTGAAAGCCTTCTGATAACCTTCTGATCTTTCTAACTTCTGGAGTCAAAGCTCGTCATGTTTGTGTCCCTCTGTGACAAATGGTGACAGGAGGGCAAATGCATGGTGATCAAAGAGCAGATAAACAGATTCTCAAAACACCAGGCTGCAAAACAAAGATTACAAACCTCTCCTGCAAAAAGCACTTTAATGGTGTAGCGCCCGGCAGCAGGTGGTGAGTATTTCACTGTGAATGTATCATTAGCATTGTGGATGATGTCAAAATCTATGTCTTCTTCCTCACTGCTGACCACACGAGCATCACACTTAATTCCAACACTGACATCACCTGGAAAAAGCAAGTGGAGGTTTTGCTACTGCACAGCACAGACGTTGCCAGCCAAACAACCAGACCATTCCCTTTCCTACCTGAGTCACCACATTAACTAACATAACAGATCACATCACAATTCACTGCACTGTTCTGCTTCCCAAGGTTTTCCCACTACATAAGGAAAGCCAGCATGGAACAGTACATAATCCCCCCCTTGCATGACCTGTGATTCTGACACCACAGAACAGCCCAGCCTGCTTTTACCTTCTCCTGCATCCGTGCAGTCCACAGTGAAGTGGGTTGGCTCACTTGCTTTCAGGCCAGTTCTCTCCACGCCAGGTCCAAACACTTTGACTTTCTGAGGATGACTCCCTTGACCTATAAGGACCTACACAAATTCACAAGGGTCAGAATCACATATCTATGTCACTTGAGGTCACAGCCAAGTCAGAACATTGCTTGGAGAGGAGCTACAGGATAACAGATGCAAATGAATGGCTGCAAATCTCCCAGGCTGCAGGTGGGCTGATAGGAGACCACCATGTGAGCTTGTAAAAACAGAAATATTTACACAAGTGGATAGATTTCTAAAAAAAATGGAGCAGAAGGGCACACCTCCTTGAAGTTCACAGAAGGGTTTTATCATCCTAGTTGTACTAACAAGTAGTTGTAACCACCAATGTCCTATTTGGCAAGAACTAAGAACTATTCATCTCTGTACTTACCCTAAATGGGCTATTGGGCACATTGGCTCCTCCCCAGACAACAGAAATTGTATGTTTGATTGGCTTAACTGGCACATAGGAGCAGGCAAACACACCATCAGGCTTGCTCTTTATCTGGATATCTATAGGGTTTCCTTCTCCATCCTAAAAAGCAGTAATACAAGCAGAAGGTTCAGGTACTTCAAAAATGTTTGCATAGTTTGAACAGACCAAGACTGTTGCAAAATGTGTCAGGTTTTTTTTTCAAGAACTGCAGCTCAGAAGTACTGAAGAAACATGCAATTTACATTCCTGTAAGTCTTCCTCATCTAACACTCGCTCATTCATACACCATCCTACAACACATAGAAAATTCACAGTCTCAGAGACACTTCAGTGCTTCCAAATGACAACTCAAGGAAATTACACCTTGCTTTGCTGAGGAGACTCCAAGTAAGGAAGCAAAGCCATCTACTTCATACACTTCAGAGCAGTCACTTTGTCTTCAGTTGTTGCCCAACTACATTACACAGATCAAAGCACAGAGCTTTGACTGAATTACACATGCCCAGAATTAAGTGGTGTGTGAGTAGAAATACTTAAGGCATTTTTTAAAATAGTATTAAAGCCCTTTTGCTGCAGTTTCACACAGCTGCCTTTGGGTTTTTACCTGTGCATACATCTTCAGAGGTGCTTTCCCAGCATCCTTGGTTTCAACTGTGAACTCAGCAGGATTGTTCACTATACAGCCAGTCCTCTCCAAGCCTGGGCCATAAGCCTTCACCTAAAAGAGCACCTCAAGAGTGTTAGTTTGCAGTTCAGAAAGAGAGACAAAACTAAGTGATTTATGTATGAAGACCTGCCCCCTCCACAAACCCCATGAAGCATGCAATACTTCTTCAGCAAGTTTTCATTACATTAATCAAAACCACAACAGCGTTATTAGAACAAGCTGGGGAATATCTGGCTGGGGAATATCTTTGCAAATTCAGAGCTTTAAGCAGAGGCAGCTTAAGAGTCTGCTACCAGAATCCTTTAGAAACATCTCTACTGTAGTTACATCAAAGACATGCTGGGCCCATGGGTGAATCCTATGCCTCACCACTGTTGGGATGAAGTCTGCTGAGGCCGGTCGGATGAAGGCCATGTAAGGGCTGTCTTTTATGTCCTCATCATCACACATGATGTGCACAGCATATTCACCAGGTTCCTTGGGCCAATACTTCACATCACATGAGCCATCGTTCTTGTCATCACACTCTATCTTAGCCTGAGAAGGACCTTCTATTGCAAAGCCTGAAAAAGGAACACGTAGGTTCCTCATGTTAGGTTTGTGGTGGCCACTAATTTAACACCACTTCCACAAATAGCTTTTTGTTAGCCATAACCATGCCTGATCTCTCAATCTTCTTCAGCAATACAGCATCCATCATTCCATTCTGGATCTCATCCTACAAAACCACAGATTAACACTCTCCATCACACACTCTGTCTCCAGGACTTGCCTTTGATACTCTGATAGATGTTTGCGTTTAGACCACAACATCTTCAGGCATTTTTTTTTTTTACTGTTGGGAAACCTATTGTTTCTCCTGAGTTTACTGATAGCATTGCAAGATACAAGTATTTCAGGGAAACTAAGTCAATTAACATACCAAGAGAGCCAACTTCTGTGCCAATGGACTCAACCACAAAGTCGGCCGACTTGCCCACAACTCCCTCGTGCAGTCCTGGCCCCCAGGCTCGCACTTTCTGAGGACCTGCTTCATGACCCACCTGAACTTCAAAGGGGCTACCAGAGAAAAACAAAGCATGGTATTAGAAGTGGGGACAAATATAGCTGTGTTTTCCCCCAGGCATTTTAATGAGGCTTTACATTGGATTTTCCAAATTAATAGATGCTATCATGTGGTAGCACAGTCCCCAGCAGCATCTTTCTAGCAGAGGTCATCCAACCCATCACGTGCTTACATCTCCCACCACAAATCCTGAATGCCAAACACATGCTCTGCTTGCTATAGCTGTGGACACTGAAATAACAGACCCCTTCAAAAATCTTAGAGCAAAGTCCAAGCTGCATGATCCACCACATTTTATTAGGCTTTTTTATTCATGATTTTGTATCAGAAAGACTCATGTAAATCACCCTTCAGAGCTTTGTCAAGCCGCTGCAGCCCAAAACCGGGCTGTTAAAAATAAAACGTTATAACAATTTGCCCCTAACTTGTCTCCCCAGTGCTTCTTCAAAGGTCAGCACTCTTTTAAAAGCCCACCAACTATACAACCCACTGGAGGACACAAAAATTCCCAAAAAGCTACTTTTTGACTCACCTTTTTGGGATGTTTTGCCCACCCCATGTAACTGTGACAACGTACTTTCCTGGTGTGGCTGGATAATATTCAAATGCATATATACCATCCATAAAGCCTTTTTGTTTCACCAACTCCTCCAAGCCCTCTGTTGAGAGATCAGTTCAGCATTGAACTTAACAGTTTCCATCCTGCTTTCAATTACTCAGACAAGTTCATGTTTTCTAGTATTTATTTTAGCTTGCAAAAATAACTTTCTTCCCCCAGGAAAAAAAAAAAAAAAGGTCAGGTTATAAGGGAAGTTAGTTCTAGCTGCCCTCTAGGACAAAGGCAGCAAACACTTCCAGAAGAAATACAGCAGAAAGTATTTTAAGTTACCAGACTTAATAAGTTCCCTTGTGTTTTATTTTCTTAGTCTGCAGTATGATGCGTGTCATATGTTAAAACAAAAAAGCTTAACATTTGTCAGACTTTGTAACCACAAGTATGCAGGGAATGCCTACTTTTCATTTTCTTCAAGATGAAGAATTTAGGAAGAAAAGCTTAATACGCTAAATTTTACATTGATACGTCTGTTGCTTTTTTTTCCCCCAGGCTCATGAAGCCACACAGTCACAGCTGTGTGTGTGTGGAGAAGGGAGAAGCAATACAATGCACCTTTGAGTGCCCTGGGCAGGGGGAGGTGGTGGGCTCAGAGCACCACACAGGGACTGCTGCTGGCAGCAGAGGCCCCTGTGCTCCCATCCTCCCAGGCAGAGGGCCACATCCAGAGCTCAGGACCAAGGGACCTGGGGATGGAGCCTCACAGATGGTCTCTGTCAGCCTATGGGTTCCTTTTCTCCTCTGCTTGTGTGCCCAAGCAGCTACTGCCACCAGGAATACTGCTCTGAGCCATTCCCAGCTTTATGAAAGCAGGATTTCCATACTACCAGAGATCCTGGTGCGTGACTTGCTTCCACAGATTGGGTGAAGATGCAATGTGTTCCCATAAAGCTTGGAGGCCACAGCAGGCAGATACATGGACTTCCTCAGTTTTGCTAACTGATGCATTGAAATGGAAAGGACTAAAACCAGATATAATCTTACCCAGCCCTGCAGATCAAAACCTCCCCAGTAGACACAAAGAACCAATAAACCCTTCTAAAATCTGTTTTTTTATACAGATGCCATCCATCAGGACACCACCTCCTTCCTGCTCTTCCTTTTCCCAGGCTCTGCTCCTCCCCCTTCTCCAAGCCACACGCACAGCACAGATGGACCCCAGCACTCACTTGGTCCCTTTATGGTCACCCCGAGCTCTCCGCTCCCCGCTGCTCTCGTATCAACCTTGAAGTCGGCCGTCTCCCTGACGCGGACGCCCTTGGGCTGCAGGCCTCGACCAGTGGCACGGCACGCGTTGGGGTTGCAGGCTGCAAGGCAACTTCAGGCATTACTACTGTCTCTGATCCCAACAGACAGGTAGCCTAGCCAGCCCGGGACAACCTTTGGTTTGATGTTGACTCAGGGCATCCACAGCTTAGCTTTTAGCACAAGGTTATAGCATTAAGGCAGACACACAGGAGTCTGCCCAGTTGCTGTCTATGACCCCTGGCTTTTAGGCATTAGCAGTCAGTGCAGCCAGGCAACACTGACCCTCTCCAAGACCATTTTTTTAGAGTGATTGCAAACAGTGAAGCCATGCTGCTTTCCAATTCAGTGCCAGTTATCAATACAAGACTTTTACACAGCTATCACACAGAGAAATTTACCACAGATAGAACCTTCCTGAGGCCTTTTGCCTTGAGGCCCACTGCAGTGTGGGGTGAAGGGTCCCTTTTGCAGATAAGCCCCAGTGAACAGCACTATTCTTCTGGTCTTTCATAAGCACATGACTGGGATAACGGCTATTAGCAAAGCTGAGTTTTGCCTGTGCTTCATTAAAAGATGTCGCATCAAACCCCCCCTACTTGTCACAGCTCACACTTTCACAGAAGCAAAGTCACCAAGCCCTCTGCAGACTGAAGCAGGGTGGGGCAGGAGGGCTACACAGGGCTTAGGCTTATCTTGGCTCCTTTTATTGCAAGCACTTCTCTTGGCCTGCAGAGTGGCTACAGAAATTACGTGCACTTAGGAATAATTACACAATCCCAGCTGTCATGAGGTTTTCAATGCCAGAGACCTGAGAGGTTTGAAGAGACTTACAAACAACCACAGCTTCCCAGCACTGTAAACTGAACACGCATTTTCCCCAAGCACGCAGTGTTTACAGCGGGAGCACAAGTCTGCCAAGCAGCTTGTTAGGTTTTCACTTATTATACAACAGCTTACAGGTTTTCCCCTCACCCCTGCAGCAGCCAACATCACCCCGTGTCCCAGGCCAGACGGTGTGAGCAGGGATTGTGTGCCATCTGCCAGCTCCAAAAGCTCAGTGGGAACACACAGGAGCATGGCTGACGTGGAGTGGGAACAACTCGCGGAGCACTTACACAGCTGCGTCAGGCAGCTTGTGGTTAAAGCCAGTTTCACTGACTGGGTCACACAAAGCTTCAGTTCACTTGCAACTTTCCTCCCCAACCCCAACAAAACCAAAATTCCTTTTGGCTGGGACAAGCTGCAGGCTAGAAGCTTAAAAAAGCAAACGTGACAGAGCATCCTGCACACCTCTTACCAACTATGAAGCCATTAGCAGTGAAGTCCGAAATTCCACAAATGGAGGGAAGCTCAGGAGAGATGAGCAGAGATCTAAAAGCATAGGAGCACGTAAGGATGGAACAGAAAGCAAATTAGGTGTCCGTTAAGGAGGAAAACAGTAAATACAGTCATTTGAGGAATGAGGGTGGAAAACAGCAAGACGCTGCATAGCTGCATAAATTACTCAAAAAAATTCAAAGAGCAGCTTAACATTTGTAAGTCTAGGCAGAAAAGAAACTAGCAACAAAAGCTGTATTACTGTTAGAGAGCACTGGTTTACCCTGAGAGTACCCAGGTACTGACACAGGACCAAGATGTTGAAAGGTACAGAGAATATAAAAGGCAGGATCCAAGCATATTCCATGATCACGTCCAAGGAGCAAAGTGACCATCTACATTTATGCACATTTTTAAAAAACGTACCCTCTCCAATGAGAACAGTGCAAGGAGTTTTGGGAATTGCCTCCCCAGCGAAAGTCACTTTGACAATGTGAGGACCAGCTTGAACAGGTTTATAGGTGCAACGGTAGACTTGGTTGCCTTTGTCTTCCACTACAACTTCAGCAAGATTTCTCCCCTGAGGATCCTCCACTTCCACAATCACGTCACCCACACCAGCACCTGCAAAGGAAACAAGCCCAGCTGAGCCTTGGCTTCCCCACCAGCAGGCACCCTGTTTCACACCATCACCGGCTGTCTGGGCTCGGCCAGCTATGACTCTGCGTTCAGCTTTTGCTGACAGCAATCAAACATTTGAGCAGGGAGTGGGCAAGACAGCGTGGTGGCATTCCATGAAGTCAAACTGACAGGGCTCTGCTGCTCCAGACACAGGGTTTCACAACATAGTACTGAATATACATACAGCCTGGTTACCCTATGGATACCATCCTGCAGCACCTTTATTGCAGATCAGCCCACTGCTTTACCAGCCAGTTCAATCTCTCAAACTTTGAAGTGGTTTAGATTATGAGATTACACAAATGAATGCTGGTCTGACAAGGATTTTCTGCTGGACTATATGTATTTACTTTTGTTCAGACACCTGCTCCTCTCACATCTTATTCAGCTCATCATACAACAAAAACAGTTTTCTATACACTTTCAGAGGCCAGACATGTCTTTACATGATTCAGACCACTCCCTCTCCCAATTAGAGGCTGAACATAATACTTCCCTCACTACAACATTTAATTTTTTTCCTAAGCTCCCTCAGGCAGAAGGCAATTTCAAATATGCTACTCAGCATATTTTGGTGCTTAAATGCTACAAGTAACTGCCCTAAGTAGTTTCACATTGTTCTAAATGAATTAACATTTGTAGCATCTTATTGACTCACTCCTCTAGGCTACAGCATTGGCCTAATAGCAGGTAACAAATAATGTGATGGAGATGTCCTAATGAAGATAGTAGCCCTCTAATAATAACCATAAGGGTTGAAACCGGTTCATCATTAAGTATGAACTCAAAGTAGCACAGCAGCAGGTTCTTTTTGTAGCACTAAATATAGAACATACTACACACCTTTACTGTTTGCTTGCAGTTTATCCTTCACATTTATGCTCAATCTGTCACATTCCTGTTTAAACTGAGAAAGAAAGAAACCAACCAGCCAGGAACTTGACTGCTGCCATCCAGCAAATTCATGGCAAATTTCTGGGTCAGGCATAGCACCCTTTTACCCCAGCTCAGCTCTGCACTTCAAATATTTCATACACAGCTGAAGCCTTCTGAGCAGCCCAGCTAGTTATTTCACCTATGAGCTTGATGGGGCTACAAATCCTCATCCACTTTTCAGCTTTTTTATTTCTGCAAGGCCTTAGGTTCACACATTTGAGGAAATGCAGGATTTCCATCATCACTCATCCTGCTTACCTGCTGTGTAGAGGTCAAAGTAGGTAGGCTTATTGGCAATGTTCCCTGCTGCCTCCAGTCCCGGTCCCTTTGCTGTCACTTTGCTTGCATCTCCCTGGGCTTTGTCAACATTCACTTCAAAGGGGCTCTTCGAAATGTGCTGCCCAGCAAACAGGACTGAAACCTAGAGACAGAGCATCAGCTTAGACCCACCAGGCAGAGGCAGAGCTCAGATCACCACCATAAAGCCAAGCACAGGGTCGAGCACCTGCATTCCCAACACAAAGACTCTTTCCCTCAGAGGTGAGGGACCATCCATCCCACAACCCTCACTGCATCCACGCTAACTGCTGGCCACCTTCTTAAAGTTCTGTTGACTATGTAGTCAGGTACACCAGCATGGAAGCTTGAATCAGGATGTGCCAATACAAGGTGGATCTTCATCCAGTAATAAAGTGGCAGCATTTTATCTTTTCAGGCTGGATGTGGAGGCCAGCCACTCAAGGAAGTGTCAAAGCAACAGGATCACCCATCATAAACCTGTGTCTATGGGCAACCAGGGACAAAGGGGAGAATTTTTCTCAGCAAAATCCCTCTAGTGTACAGTAACATCTGCAAAGAGATACCTTATAGAAACAACCTGTTGTTTTCATCTGTGTCTCTGTGACAACCCACAAAACTGGCTTTGTGAGCTGCATAAAGTGGCCCCGCTGTAGTACTTGATACCCAAACACAAATGCACTTCCTCCCGACACATTCCTTCCCCCTTGAGAAGGGAGCAGCCCAAAAGCCAGGAGGAGAACTAAGGCCACATCAATTTAACTTTATTTCAGGATGCCTGGGGTGGCTCTTACCCATCAGTGAACAAGGAGCCCTCAGGGGCTCATGTTAACAGCCAGCAGAGCAGCATGTCTAGCAAGAGAATACTGGTTATTGACACAAAACCCACCTTGTGAGGTCCAGTAACCCTTGGAACATACTGTACTGAGTAGGTCTTGTTTTTGTCACTGGACGGTGTTATCTTTGCCTAGGAGAGAAAACACATCATCATCAAGCTGTGCCTAGGCATGCCAGCTGAACTCTTCTCTGATACTGCAATCTATTTCCAGAGTCAGCAATGCTGGACATGTTGCTGTGAGAGCAGGGATCCTTGCTATCCTCCTCTTCTCACATGGAAAAACATCCCATTTGTTTTGCCTCCAGGAGAGAGGAAGCAAACTACCTTTCTCCCCACCCCAGCCCCTTCCTTTGCTGTTAATTGCTCTATTGAAGCAGGCCAAAAATGAGGAGACAGTGAGTCTAATGTACAGCTGTATTTTTCTGGAATGCTGTAACATGATCAAGTGGAACACTTGGATGAGAAGTTTCTATAAACATTAAAACCAGCATTTTAACTCAAAATGATTCATGGCATCTAAATAGTTGCTTTAGCCATTCTTGCAGAATGAGTAAATGCAGACAGTGATTTAGTGATGTATGTTATCTAAAAGCAGGTCACAGTGTGCTTGGTCAGTCAAGCTAAAGCTCTGCAACTACTGGACATGAGCTGTGTTGCTTAGCTGCAGGTAGTGACTGTTTTTCAAGGCAATTATGAAGAAAAGCTTGAGGCTTCTTGCACGTTAGATAAATAGTATTTTGCAATTTCTTTTTAGATTACTTATTTGTTAAGAACTCGCTTGTGAAAGATGAAGGTTACCACAAAAACTACAGCATTCAAACCAATTTGACTTTTCCATACAAGACACTTAACGTACATACCTCCTCCCTGTTTCCTTCTGGATCTTCTATGAAAACCATGAGGTCACCCTGCCCAGCACTGATGGTGTCCACTGTGAAGATGGCAGGCTGCTTCACCATGTTCCCATGAGGCTCAATCCCTATGAGACAGATACAGAACAGCTCATTAAAACCCACTGTACCTTGCAAGCCATCAGAATCAGTTTCTGCAGACTCCTGCACATCATGTCTTTACCCTCTGCCCAGGGCATGATGCTCACAATAAGGCCTTCTCTTACCACACAACCATTTCTAAAAATTTGTTCAATCATCAGCACTCATCTTACAATCTCTGACCAAGTCAGGAACCCAGCTGCTACCTGAATTCGGGTGAAAGCAAGTTACCCTGACAGGTACTGAGGGTCACTCCTGCTGCTGGCCAGTGCAGGGCTGATGCTGACAGCAAGTGGGATATATGCATTAGCTGCTCTTTAGGAGCTGCTCTGCTTCACACAGCTAAATGTTTAAGTGTGTTGCACCACAGGACTGGTGACTAATGAGGCAGGAGAGAATTTTGGGAAGCCTTTAGGTGAAGGCATCACTCTAGAGTCAAGAGTAAAAGACTCACTTTAAGCAAGACAATTTTTACCTGTACTGCCTCCTCTTACTCTGTTTTCAAAACCAGATGTACAGATACTGCTCAGTTTTACTATTATATTCTTTGAAATCTGCTCAGACTACCTGGCCAGAGTGTACACTGTACAAATGGCATGCAGGAACCTCTTAAAACCATAAAAATCTTGCTACTCAGTGTGGTTTCCACTTAACTTTTAATCAGTTTCCTTATTCCCCAGCACAGGACCTGCTACAGCATGCATTTACCAGCAGGGTTTCATCACCTCCCTGTACACAGTCCCAGGTCATGACATCTGTCATGGTGGTGTCAGACTGAGTGGGTGGAAGAACTTCCCAAAGTTGCTGATTCCAGACTAGCCCAAACACACATACCCTTCCATCCAAGGCAATTATTCCTTGGCTGATTCATAAAATCGTGGGCACTACTGCTCCACAGCACAATTAGTGGAAAGTGCAACTGATAGATTATAAAGGAAGTGGTTGTGAACAACAGAATTCCTGAACTTGTTTATCTTCAGAAAACAGTAACTTGAGAGTAATGCAAGGAAGATCATGTTTTTGCTAGGAAATCTGAACATTCTGATAAGGTGTTAACAACTGACATATTAATTCTTTCAAACTAGGCCGTAGATTATCATCTAGCTGAAACTGCTAAGCATTTGCTCTGTGTCTCTTCAGTCCATCCCACAAGTACTAGGATATGGTATTCAAGTCAAGTATCCTACCATTAGGATATGATATTCAAGTTAAGTATCCTACCTTCTGCAAGCACAAGGATGACTGATCATCCTCCTCTGGAGACAATTTCAGCCATGGCACCATTAGTTGCAACACTTTTTTAGTCTACACTTCATCTTCTAGATTTTACTGTTTGATCAGTAGTCTGCTTTGGATGGTTAAATGAGAACTCCTAGTGCACCACTGATGACCTGCACAACTCTATATCCCCTCTGCAGGCTCATTTCACACCATCTCTACATGTGGCTGTCCTTGGCACAAACCCCACGGTACTCAGGGTGGTGTGCTATAGCTAAGACTCTTGTTGGAAGGTTATGAGGAACTTACATGAAAAAGGGTAATAAAAAGAGCTAAGACTGACCCACCTCACACTTGACAGTCATCTTTCTGAAAGCACAAAAACCTGTTTTTCTCACCCATCCAAAAGACCCTGCTCAACCAAGGACTGAGCCCCTTGTTGCTGGAGTCATCTTCCAGTTCTGACATATCTTAACAGTCAGAATTAAACGAATCAGTATCTTTAGTGACTGTTTCAGGAAAATATCAATCTTTCATGAAGAGCCACTCACTCTAAAGTAGTTTCCATTACAATGGGTCCAGAGCAAAACACACGTGAAAGCAGGCAACTAAGTTTTTGAATTAATAAAAATATGACTAAAGCCAGACTTGACAGACTGAGGCAGGCTGATCAGTCATTTACCATTTGGGGCCTGAAAAATGTGTCTGTGTATTGTGGTTTGCTGTGGAAGGCACCACCAAAGGACATAAACCCCAAGCTGGATAGGTGCTAAACCCACTTTGACTGTAGCAACTGCTCTTAAGTGCATAAACGAAGTCCATGTCCCTTCATTCCACTAGTTAAGTTTCAATTTAAAAAAATCAAGTTTAAAAGAACCCAAACAAATGAGAAAACCAGAAAAAAAATAAAGTTTTGTTTCTTTTCATTTCACTCTTCTACACCCAATTCTGAAACGCACTCACTCTAAAAATCTTGAAGGACCAACAGCAGCCCACAGATGTAAAAATAAAAAAAAATTAAGATGGAATGGAGAGCCAAGTGTAATGCTGAAAAGATGTCTTCTAACATACCAAGCATATTAAAGGCAAAAATCTGTTATTCAGTTGTGACTGTGCACCAATCTAGAAAAGAATCTCATCAATAGTTATATGAAATTATCAATTTAAAAGGTCAGTTAAAAATAAGAATGCCTACATAGATCTACAACTGCATAAACATCTATGGACAATCAGCAAATGCAGCCTTCAGTCCTTCCAATTAGTAAATACAGCCCTTCCAACAAAGGCTCAGCACTATTTAATGTCTCAAGGCTACCAACCCATCTTCCTACATGTGCAAAGTATTAAACACTTCCAATCAATTCAAGTAAGTAATAATAGAATTAGCCCATTCTAGCACACACCAAGCCTGGGAAATAGAAAACTATCTCTACAGAGAGCCTGCTCAGGGAGACAGTGAGGTGATGAGGTCTTTCTTCTGAGGAGGAGTGCTCTATCACAAGAAGCATTCACTGCTAGCTCATCACCCATCAGCAGCAATACTGATGGCCTGAATTCCACACCAAGGTTGTTTTAGCCCCATATCATGCTACTTCTCCAGCTGTGGACGGGAGGCTGGCAGCTTGCAGAACAGGTTCAGACTGGGGAATTTACATGTTAGAACTAGGAGTGCCTTTTGGACTACATCCATGTACTTCTGAAACCAGGCACCACACCAAGAGTATACAAGTGAAACTTTGAAGTCAGTTAGTTACAGTAGGTCTGAAGTTCAACATCAGCAGAAAACCCTTCCCAGCTTTCTGAGGTTACTGCTCCGTGCAGCTTCAGCTCACCAAGTCCTTACCTCTGCCATAAGCCCTTGCTTTCTTTGGATTCAGCTTGGGTTTTAAAGGAGCTCCTGGTTTCAGCTTGGCTTTGGGGAACTGGGACAGGTAAGTCATCACAGAGTGCTCATCCACATCAGGGTGGATAATTTCTTCAGGGGTAATAACCTGAAAGACAGTGCAATTAAGTATATTGTACCAGTGCTTGGTTACCACATGTCAACACAGAAAGAGAACTATGACAAAGACTTGGATTTCAAAACTCCCACATGTTAATGGGATTTATTACATTTATTTTCCCTTTCATACACAGAACATAATTTATTATCTCAGGCAAGAAGATCAAGAAGCTCATTATTATCCCAGTGTGGTTTGGGGGCTTTTTGTGCCTTGATTATTAGGAGTTCTCAAGAGACTGCAATAAGCTCAATGGTATCAAGGCAAGATAACAGCAGTGATGTTCCCCTTGAAAAGTAACACGGGGATAATGGATACTGAAAAAGCTAGTAATTCCTAATACTGTACACTTCAGCTCTGAACTGCAAGGCTTGCAAAGTAAAACTTGTGACCAGTCTTCTCCTGCTTCCACAATACAAGCTGCTTCAGAGACTTCTGGAATTCTGTCCAACTTTATCAGCATGAAAATAATCCAGTTTGTAAATACATTGCTCTCTATTTGAACATTATCATCGAAGGTTATTTCCTAAGCCAGTAAGTTTTACTTCTGTGGAATTCAAGGCAGCAAAACAAGCTCACTCCAAGGACTAACATATTAGGCACCACCACACAGGCCCTTTCCTCCTACCTTACATGCTGCAACAGCAGCTGTCTTCAGCAGAGACACCTACACAGAATCTTACAACCAGAGCTCTGAAATGTAACACCCTTTCCCAGGCAACTCTACATGAGTTAACAGTAACTTTTCAAAGCAGCTTCACCTGCTTTCCTCAATTTAAACTCCAGCTAGACACAAGGCCAAAGCTGGCCATGTGCCCCCCACAGGCAGCCCAGGTGCTGCTGCCTTACCTGTGGCACACCCAGCCAGTCATCTGCCTGCTGCATGGCTTCCCGAGCGTTGTCCACGGGCTTCTTTGGGTCCCAGGTCTCCCAGTCAGGGCACAAACCTGCAAGCACATTTCAGTCATTGTCATCTGCCAAGCTGCTTTCCTAGCTGAAGAAACCAAGTATAAACTCCACATCCCCTTGCATTACACTGCTTCACAGAAAGACACCCAGAGCTTTGCAGAAGTAACCAAAACAAGACAAACACATGCTGCTGACTGAAACAACTCTAAGACAACAATCAGTGCAGAGTAATAGAATAGTTTAAGCTGGAAGGAATCTTTAAAGGTCATCTAGACTGACCCCTCCTGCAATGAGCAGTGACATCCTCAACAGAGCCCTGTGCAACCTGACCTTGAATGTTTCCAGGGATGGGACATCTACAATCTCCCTGGGTAATTTGTGCAGGATACCACTCTAAATTTAGCACAAATACATCCACTGTCCTTTATGTTTCACTGATTCTCTTGCAGCATATTGGGTAAAGAAAATTTCAGCTGCTTGCCATAGCAGCCCAGATTGCATTAGATGAGCATCAGAAATTTCACTAGCAAGGCTGTTTTATAAAAAGGTGAGGAAATTTTGCCTTTTTCACACTTCATCAAATCATTTGCCTTAAGCAGCTTAATCTCAGCTTGCTAAACACTGAAATTTCAGTTAGTGTGCAGCTTTTGGCTCTTCTGTGCTTCCTCTGCAATCCTGTTTCAGGAGAACACATGAAGTCTTCCACTGCACCCTGAAGTTGAAAGGTTGTTGGCACCTGCCGTGGGAACAATCCTTTCTTGCATTTAGAAGCCAGCATTTGTGCCTTTGTCCCTTGCACCCAATACAAAGCTTCAATGTGGTGCCTCCCATAAGGCAATCACACGTTCTGCTACAGGCCAGAATTTCTCTTGGCCAAGAAGTTTACAACTTGCTGCTTCCTGCAGCTGGTCCCTGTGGACTCTTTTGGTTTCCTTGAAAGCCTCATTCCAGTCTCAAGCTCAACAGTGAAAACCCCCTCCCACAGGAAGAGCAGCCACAAGGATAACAAGCAAGGAAAAACACTGGCCACCAGAACAAAGGACTTACCTGGAGCACAGCTGTCCACAAGGGCACCCAGTGCTTTGCCATCCTGCCAGTTCTGATTGAAGTTTGTGATTGGCAAGTAAGGAATTTTGTTCTGAATCCAGCCCAGCAGCCTCTGCTTCGGGGTCTGCTTCTTTGCATCATCATCACCTTCATCCTCCCACACTGGCATAGAAATGGAGTAGTGGAGGATAAGGGTCCATATCAGGCCAAGGATCAGCTTCAGGTTTCCATCAACTATGGCTTTACTATCTGAGAGACACAAGACATACAACTGATTATTTGCCATTCTAAAGAAAAGAGGTATGTTTTTAAAACAGTGTGCCTGCACTCATGGGCAGGTAATCAAGGACAAGAACACTGACCCAGGCCACTGCAAGCATTTGTTCAGGCAGAGACACCGTTCTTCACAGGAAGCATTAGACAGGATGAAAAGAGAGGAGTCAAAGGATTCAGTGCTCTCCAGTTGTCACTTGCCCTTCAGCCCTATGGTCTTAGCTAAGGACAATTGCAGTTTAAGATCTCAGGTATTTTGATTTGGAAAGTATCACCCAGTATTGTGTAATGGCATTTGTATTTTTTGAAAAAGGCCAAACAGCATGTGATGGAGGTCACAAAACCGGCATCCCAACAGGCACAATACACTCCAGGGCATAGATAAAAGTATCATTTAGGAAACAGCACTTCTCTATGAGACATGTCTCACACACACACACCAATCATTTGCCTTTAAAATGGTGGGGAAGAAAATAAAGAGCTGCTATGTAGTGAAGACAAGCAAATACAGAGTTTGGAATTAGTCTGGATATACCAAGACCTGCGTATGATCAGCCAAGTGGGAGGTGGAGGTCCATGGCCAATCTTCTGCACCATCACACTAGACATCATCCCTTCACATTACAAATTCAGAAAAGGAGATCCAGATTTGGCTTTTCCATATTATGCTCCAGCTTAAGAAAAATTTATCACCAGAGTGGCCATCCTGCTGTTCTCCTTTAAGACACACTATGGAGCTAAGTTTAAGGCTGCTGGGTATCAAGATCACATTTTTGTAATCAATCCTGTGGGGGAAGGATGCCTTTCTGCATCAGTTTGGCCTTGTGAAGTGACCACTATAGTTCTCCAAATTCTCATGCAAGTTACTTTAGCTTTAATGAGTCACAGGTTGAATGCACTGCCTCCCTTTGAGCTTGTAGTTGTTACTCAGGTTGTATTACACTACTAACACCTCCAGCTTTTTCAAGCTCACCCAAACCAGAGCTCTTCTGCAATGCTTCAGGATGCTCTCAGCCTGACAGTTCCTCTTATTCACAGCAGAATGTTACAGCACAGCTTTTTTTGTTTCTTTCCTCCATTTCAAGTGCAAACTTACAAAAATCCCTTTTCAGTCAACAAAAGTTACAAGTGACCTGGAAGCTTCTGTCTCCTCTCCATCTCCTGCAGCAGATGTTGGAGTAAAGACAATTACAGCTATATAAACTCCCTTTCATGCCAACAGAATTATTGTACAGGAATCTTACAGAGCAAAGTAAAAGTGTTCTGCAACTGGATTGCATTCTTCACATTCAGAGTGTTAGCAGCCAAAGTCCTTCAAGGTGCCCAGCACCCACTGGGCATGCCTTACCTGTTCCTCTTCAGCTGTGGAAACCACAGCAGAAATCCAGCACCATCTTATCAAAGAAAAAAGATCTACTAACTTTCAAAACAAGTGATTATACAGAATCATGACAAAGAACAGTAATCACCCTTTAACCCAACGCTCAGGCAAAGCAGTTAATATTTACATGGTTTCACAATAGAGCAGTATGTCCTAAACTGATAATACTGTAAGTTCAGACCTTGAATGGCATTCAGACTTTCTGGATAGTTAGTGTCTGGTTTCTACTCCAATTTTATTTGTATGGGATTTTTTTAACACCAGTTTTGACTAATCTTACAGGATTACAATACATGTCTGCCACTTGACTACTGGCTGCTGATTGCACATCCAGTCCAAGGTACACAACAGATAGCTATGGGGTGATGAAGCCCTACTGGATTTTAATTACAGGTTCCAAGGTAAAAGTCTACATCACATAAACAGTGGGTCTCCTAGCAACAACTAAACAGTTGTTTAGTTACCCTAGTGTTACCCGTTTCTGTCCTCTTTCCAGCTGAGCTGCAAACTGGTCAGTGCCTTCCCTCCCCCGCTGTGCTAGCAGCTCCTTCATCCCACCCCATGGCACAACCACCAGGTCACTCTGTGGTGTGTGCACACCAATGGCCATCTCTGCTCCAGAAATGCCTCCAAGCTTCAGTTTCAGATTTATATCGAATCAGCATTTTTACTAGAGGGACACAGCAATGATTTAGTATGCTACAAGCAAGTTCATTTCAAAAAGCTATGCAGCACTTCCAGGAAGGAATGCCAGCACAAAAGAACCACCTTTAGTACAATGCTACACACATTCCTTGAGATGATGAATGGCTCATTTTATATTTATAGCACAAAAATAATGTCTATATGTTGTTGCACTGTGGTTACTGCAGCAACCAGCTGTGTGTTCAGAGCTTCCCCCAGCACCCACTGCCTCCTCCAAAGACACAGCTGGGCTGTGGTCCTTGACCTGGGGAAAAACAGCCTGTAAAGGCTTCACAGCAAGAGCAAGAACATCCCGTTTCACCAGCCTCATCCAGAGAGGCTGGGCACAGGGCTGCTGCCCTGATGACAGGAAAAGATCATCACAGGAACAGAACAGCTCTTCCTCTCTGGGGTTGGTGCCATTGCCACAACTGCACTTTGTTAGCAAGTTAGCAAGCCCTTACAGCCTCCCAGCTTCCTGACAGGCATAGGGATCTCATGATGTAATTTTTTCCAAGTAAAGGAGGAGGGCTTGTCTGCTTTCATTTGGGGTGGGAAGTAGGGAGGAAGAAGGAGTGGGCAGGACAGGAGACCTTATCAGGACGCAGCAGAGCTGCCCGCATGCCCTTCTCACAGGCACCCACGCCAGCACTGCCTCACCATCTCTAGCACTATACAAAAGAGCCCTCCACCTTCAAGAGAAGGCCAAAGTCCTCAGAGCTGGCTTATCTTCCATGCACTGCTGTAAAGATCAGCTCTACCTGAGCACTCAGCCTTGCCAGAAGAGCCTCTGCTTTAGTGCTGCCTTTTTAATTAATTGACTAAAAATATCCAGTGCATCTTTGGCTTTAAGATGAAAGTGGCAACCGTGAAGACAGGCATCCCTTCGGGTCCTGTACAGGGAGCGCAGAGCTAGCCCTGAGAATACTCTCAGTACAACCAAATTTGCCAGCATCCCTCACCAGCTGAGTGCACACTGTCAGTGTAAAATTCCCAAGGTGTTGGGATAGTGGAAAAAATAATATATTCCAATGACACTTAAGCACCAACAATCCTTACTGCAGGCCCTGCTTGTACCCCAGCTCAGCTGGCTTGCACTGAATTCCCTCCATTCCCTGGTCTGCTTCAAGACACTTTCTGGCCATCTCAGGCTGGAAAACAGATTACATAAACAGCAGATTTCCACTACTGCTTTCCTATGACAAAAATTACTTTTAGACATACTTATTACTCACACAATCAATGCTTTACAGAGCCTTTATAAAAGTCACATTTTTCAATTTCTCCACTGGAGCTCATAGTAAATTTACAGAGAGATGCACACTTGTGGTCAGTTGCTCTGAAAGGAACAGCCCAGCCCCTTGACAATTCATCTCCACCACCCCCAGCTGCACTTGACTTTCAGCTTCAATAAGTTAGGTGGACAAGAACAAATTGCCTGCTTTCAGCTGCCAGAGCATGTTTACTCCATAGCACCAGCCACATTTCTACAGATTAAAGGAGCCCTCTCCATGCAGGAGATAGCCACTAGTCCCTGCCTTCCTGTGGCTTGGAGGAAGCAAGCTATTGGATCCCATCTGCCAAGGTCATTTAAGAGGGCTGAACCAACTCTTTACAGCATCATTGTAGATAACTTTAATGTAACCCTTCTTGGAGAAAGCATGGTCATTTGCTTAATTTGCTTTATTCATGTCACAGTGCTTATGTTAACATCTGCAAGCTGCCCTTACAGGTGTGTCAGAGAGCAATGTTCCCTGGTTCCCAGTAGGAGATGTGTGCTTTGGAGATCAAAGTTGTCTATCTCCAAACCTGACTCATATCCGCAGACAGCCACTGGACTTCTACTTTCAAAGGGCACATTTTTATGGGAAGCCCAGGCATGAAACAGGAATCCATGCCACAAGCCCTCCCTCTTGCTTCACACTAGTACTTGGGAGGACTTTAGCTCAGCTGGAAACAGGGAACTTTAGAGATGCCATCTAGAAGAGCCATCTAGAATGGATGAAGGGTTTGAAAAGAGTATTTTGTGCTGGTTTTGATTTTTTATTATTAGAACTAAGAACTTTGTGGGTGTGACATGCAAGTTCTCCTGACATACTTGCTGTGGACTCTGAAACTTTGAATGCTGTAAGGTGACCACTTTCAGACAGTCTGCAAGTTCTTATGGCTAGACATGCTGTCCTGAAACAGCAAGAAGCAAAAACCACAGAAATGTTCAAATTCAGATTTAACACAAACCTTTCTCCCCACCTACACACACATTTTAACTTCAACTCTCCATCTCCAACCTTGTTTCCTCCTCTAGAAGCACCTGATGACAATCCAACATCGACAGAACAGCAGCAGCCATCAGCAAGAGGCATCCCTGTCCAGCTGCAGGCAGGCAGGAGCTGTCTGCAGGGAAGGGCTGCTGTCAGCCCACGGCCCTGCTCCTGTGTCAGGGCACACCTCGATGTGACGTACATGCTGACTGCTGGGGAAAACCTGCCAGCCAAACTTAAGCTGTTCTGCAGAATCAACAACAGTACTGAATAAGCAAGCACGCACTTTCCTTTAAAAAAAAAAAAAAAAAGAGTGCCTATATATAGCCTTCAACATTAAGTTTTATGTAGAAGTATTCTGCTTCCTAGTCAGCTATTAAGTGGCTGCCTAGTAGGGTGAAGAGGAAAACAGGCTGAACCAGAGCTCACTTGCTTCCCCCATCACACCTCCGAGTCTAGATTGTAATTCTTTCACTTTTATTATCCTATTAACTAAGTGGCAACCAGCCCAAAAAATGGATTATGGCAATTCCATAGGCCAGCAGTACATACCACCGGTCTCAGTCCTGTAAAGGAACCAATTTTCAACTGCCCAAACTGATTTATAAATATTGCTCTACACTAAAATACTAATAAGATATATTACACTTGGACTGCTAAAATCACAGTCCTCAAAGCAAAAAGAAACATGTCAAGTGCCAGGGCTTCAGTTAGCAGTGTGACTAGTCTGAGCCAGCAATGTGACCATTTTGAGACAAATGTGTGTCATTTTTATAGCATGGGCCACAATAAACTTCCTAACCCAACCTACCAAGTAGGAAACTGCCAATACTAGGTCCTCTGCATTGGTGCTTATAGCTGCCCCAGGAGCCAGTGCCAGAACTGAAACCTGGCACTGGTTTGAAGCTTGCACATATATCTACTCCAGTAGAAATCATTACATTCTACTTGGAACACATGGCTTGAACTTTATTGACCTTTATTAGGTCTATAATTCCACAGTTAAAAAAAAAAAGCATTATAAAAAAGTTTCTGACTAGTACCTTCTGCTCATGTGCAAGTCTGCTCTGCTTGCACAGTACAGTAGTACTTAAGCATAAGTAGTGCTAAAGCATAAGGACTACCCAAACTGTGGCAATGTTCCTTAAACTCTGCCCTACAGCAGAGCTGCAAGTCATTCTCTGCTCACACTGCTGTGGAAACAAGCTACCGAAGTAGACAGCTTCCTTACTAAATCAAGCTAGTCATACAGACTGTGGAAATACTGCAAAACAAATGAAGGACTGAAAAAGTAGCTTTTGAGTAGTGAATTTTAATTTTTTTAACAGTTTCATGGCTGAGGCTGCAATCAACACAGCTTGTTCACTATCTCACAGAGCCATCTCAGAAGCTTTGCTCTTGATTGTTGATTTGCATACTGATTAAACCACAACCAGCATTGTTGCAAATACCTTTGCATCCATCTTCTCTAAAAAGTGGTCTTCCTCTTAATTTTTTACATCTTCCATACGTAAGCTTTTGTTCTATGCCTTATATGTAAGGAGAAACCAAATCTATGGTTCTCAATACAAAACAAAGGAGAGGTCTCATCAACAGCCCTTACTCCTTATTTCCAGGCATGGAAGGAATATATAAACAAAGTTGATCTTAATTATAGATCAGTTATGAAGAGATTGTAGGAATTTTAGATCTTAGTGCCTTTGAGTGTCTGAGCATTTTCCCACCTCTAATTATTCTCACTTATTGTTAAATAGCTATAGCAGCTATGCGACAGAAAAATTAAGCAATGATTAGGGTTTAATCTTCTGGAACAGAGAAAACACCACATGGAGCAGAGCTGCATGCCAAACAGAAGTATGCAGATGAGATGGAGCTAAGCAAGCTGCCCAAGGAAATTCTTTGCTGAAGTATGCATTCACAGGCTTACTGCGCCTGCTAAAGACATTAGCGACATCCTCTGTAGGGATAATATGTCTTTAAATCAATTACAGGGTTCCTCTGTGCTTTGAGAACATACTGCAACCATTTCCTCCAGTGTCCCTTAAGCCCAGGTCCACATCCCAGCTCCTCAGGGCCAGCACATCACTTGTGTCCACTGCGTGCAGCTGCTCACCCCACAGGAGCACAGGCTGTGCCTCAGAGCTGGCTGAACAGGCCACTTGTGTGGATACCCAGCTGTGACCTGCCAGCCTCAAACTGCAACATTCCCCAGTCCCACCGCATCTCTGCTTCTCAGCAGCGTTTGCAGGCGGTGCTGTGACCTCCAGGACAGCTGATCCTCAGCATCCAGCTTACCTGAGTCTCCCTGGGCTTTCAGCTCACTGGCTCCTAGCCGAGCTCCCACACCCTGCCAAGGCACAGTCACTCCTCAGCTTCACTGATGAGCCCCAGGGATCTCACCATCTGAGGAAGTGTATCTTCAGGAAGTCTAAGTGATACACCATGAACGCTCAGACATCCACTAGGCTTTTTACAAGGTAGGTTTTCCAGAGGAGGAATGACTTTTCACCGGAGAGTTGTAAGAATAGTAACTGAGTGGTGATCTGAGTATAAGCAGGAGGATGGAAAAGAATATGGGGTTTTATTTTTTTGCAAGGGACAGAAACCATTTTCTTCCAGGCTTATCAGGGTGGCTGGTTATTAAAAGAAAAAAAAAGTAAGATTCTTTTGTGAGAGAAATCTTCAGATTTGAGATATTAAACATTACACTTCAGAGGGTTTTCAACTACTAAAACAGTGTTTCCTTCAATTGGATTTGAAACCAATTATGTCAGAGAACTTCAGGCCACTGTTGCATCCACCACCCTGTACTGCCTATTGGTGCACGTTGGGCCTCTAGAAAGGATCGCATGAGGTGGAGCTGGAAACCAAAAAAATAAGTTCAAATCCAGTCCTTTTAGCATAGATTTGGCAAGAAAAAATATCACACAGACTTTTAATACAGTAAAGAGTAAAAATAATCAAACCAATGGAGCTCTCACGAGCAAAATGCAGACTAAAATAGCTCTGCCCAACTTAATAGGTACCCAGAGACCACTCACGTCTCACATCCAGAAGAGAAGGCACAACACAAAGCAAGTTTAAGCCAGCAGTATAACAGCAACAGCAACCAAGCCAGCTTCTCCAAGAGAAACTGAAATCATGCAAGGGGACTTGAAGGAGAAGTCAAAAATTTCAAGATTTGGAATTGTTAAGGTGGTTGGGGAAAAAAGTCAAACTGTGGATGGCTTATGATCAAATTCCTTAATACTTCCAGTCTGAACACACCTAGGTTTCTGGTGCCTTAAGTGGCATATCCCAAGTTAGGATACGAGAAAGCAAACACATCACTCTTACATCCAGGAAGAGCTGCAGACAGGTGTTAGTGTACATCCAACCCTTGCTGTGAATACTGTCTACGAGCATCAGGAGGGCTCCACACTGCTGGCACACTGCTGGGATGGGTGGAGGAGTGAACAAGGATGCAGTACTGAACAATAAGGGCTGCCATTCACAGGGGCTATTTCAGACCCAGCTGCTCCCTTGCCAAGCAGGTCCCCACTGCAGGACGACAGCACAGATACCCAGCTGAACAGCACACAGGAATGCTGTGCCCATTATGTGAGATCCTTTTGGGGCAGGGGGAAGAGAGGAAGGGTCTGAATGTTCAGCCTTTGTAGAGCAGCAAGTTGGCATGAGTGCTGCTTTGTGCACAGCCAGCGAGCCCCTCGCCAGCCTGGTGGGGCAGCGTGCCAGTGCCACACTGACCCCAAAACCCTGGCTCGCCTCGAGAACTGGCACAGCCGAGCCCCTGGCAGCTGGGGGACAGGAGACATTACAAGGGGGTCCCCCAATCCTGGAACCCCCGTGCCCCACCTGCAGCTCCCACCCCACACACGGCACAGCGGGCTCTGGGCCTGCCACAGCACGATGCTGCCCACGGCATCACTGCCAAAACCACCCCACAATGGGCCCTGTGAGCATGGCCCCTGCACCAGCAAAGCACATTCCCTGCTGCTGAGCTCATCCCAACGCCCCTCCGTGCTGCTACCAGCCCCAGGAGTGGCTGGGACACCGCAGCTCCCAGATGCCTGTGCTGGGGACAGACAGTGCAGGCATCCTGCACCAGCACCAAATGTTCAACCCCTTCAATGGCAAAGATCCACGTTTCCAGGGAGGAATGAGTGGAAAACTGGGTGGCAGAGCAGCCAGCCTTCATGCTTCACTATGCTAAGGGAGCCCGAGCCTGCATGGGACAATTCTGCTCCCCATGGGCTCAAGTCGACTCAGCAGCACCCCATCCTCCAGGACAGCATGCCAAGTCTGACTGCATCAACCTCACAGACAACAGATATATTGGGAAAGCCCCTGGACAGCACCTGGCAGCACAGGATGGGGCTGTAGAGAAGGGCTTCAGTATAGCACCCACACAGACACACCCAGCAGCCCCAGGTTCAGAGGCCAGTGGGAGGGAAGCTCCAGGAAAGCCACGGGGACAGCACAAGGCACCCAAGTGCTAATTAATCATCCAGGAATAACTAGAGAAGGAAAGTCCCTGCAAGTGGGGAATGAACATGCCAGAATTGGATTTCTGTTAAATGGTGGAGGGAGGGGGCCTGTCTTTGTCACACTCTGCTGAGAAACGTTTGGCTCAATTTTTGAAACCAAGTGGCATGACACAGCTACACCTCCCTCCTCCAGTCATGAGACAGGAGAGAAAAAGGAATGACCCTATACAGGTCTGCACTCCCCAGCAGTCAGTACATTTACTGCCATGGCACAGGAAGGCTTCACCTTCCCATCAGAGTAGACAGGTACACCTGAGTCAACAACACCACTAGTCAATTCACTAGGAAATGAGTTTCAGTTTAATCAAGACATTAAAATTCTAGTCGTATGTATAATTGTCTACACCTCACAAGAAACACTCCTCTAAGACTTCCATCAACTCAAGGTTGTTTCATTCACATGTGCAAACAAACAAAAAAAAAGCATGTCCTCACAACACAGCTTGTGCACACACAACTAGAAAGCCAAGCCTCAATCAGAAAGGCTGAACTGAAAAACACAACTGTAGTGCCAGAGGACTACAAGTGGCACAACAAAGCTACAAATCGTCTCTGAAGCCTAAGAATGCTGTAGCCATCTCTGCAGGATTAAGGTAATCCTAAATCTCACAGGTTACTTCAGGTCTCATCAAGGTCAAAAACCTGTCTAGTTCTTGCAAAGACCTCCCAGGGGCTGGCAGAGGCATTAGTTGACAAGCCCGCAGCACTGTGCTGTATCTCACATTACTGAATGAATGTTACCAATCCTCAATTCAGGGGACAACAGAAAAGTCCACCCTCAGGCAACTCAGACATTGGACATGAAAGAATTGCAAGAGACAGGGCTACAAAAAAAGATGCCTCAGCAAGACCAAAGAAGCAAAAAATAATGCAGAAGTTTCCAGGCACCAAAGTGACCTCTGCGCTACTGACAACATGTTTATTCACACGGCGAATAGGTCAAGATAGTCATATGAAACAGCATGTAAAGTCTTGCTGAGATAAATGAGCCTATTCAGATAGGGCTGTCTAACATCTTCTGTGCAGCAGACACCCGGCACAAAAGCTGCAAGGGATGCACTTGTGAAGCCAAAACCAACACATTTGAAGTTATCAGAAGTGATTACTGTTTGGGGAAATCCTTGGCCACAACATACACCAAGACTCAATTTTTCCATTCAAAACCAGAATTGCTACACTGACTGTGATTCACTGTGCAAAGGGCTGTTCAAAGGAAATCCCCATTCATGCAGCCCTGCACAGCTCAACCCATCTCCACTCCACACTGCAGCACCAAAGTACTGAGGACTGGAGCACATTTTGTGGTCTGGGGTTAGTAACACATCAGAAAGTAACCTGCCAGTTACTTTAGCTCTGCAAAAGATTTGTGGTTTGTCTCAGTTTTGATCATCTCTGATTCTGAGCACCTAACAGTATTGTTCTATGCAGGCTTGTTTTGAAGCATATAAGCCCAGGTAACCATGCTACAGATGCTCTGCAGCCCTCTGCAGCTTCATGACTGAGTTATTCCAGCTATCTCTGCCCAACCATTTCCCTGAGAAGCAACAGGAAAGGTAATTAAATTCCAACATGCTCTGCTCAGTTTGGCTGCAATAGAGTGAATTTTCTTAACAGTCACTGGAATGGGGCTTGGTTTTGGATTTGTGCTGAAAACCATGCTGACAACACAAGGCTGTTTTTGTTACTGCTGAGCAGCACTTACACAGAATCAAGGCATTTTTTGTCTCTCACCCCACGAGTGAGTTGGCTGGGCATGCACAAGAAATTGGGAGGGGACAGCAGATCCTCAGTGACTCGAGGGATACCCCATACTGTATGGTGTCGTGCTCAACACAAAACCAGAAGGAAGCAGGGGCAACATTTGGAGGGATGTCACCTGTCTTCCCCAGTGACCATTGCATGTGACAGATGGCTGAACACCTTCCTGCCCATGGGAAGTGGTGAATAAATGCCTTGTTTTGCTTATTAAAATTGTCTTCATCTCAACACACAAGTTTTCCCACTTTTACTCTTCCAATTCTCTTCCCCATCCCACTGCAGGGAAGTGAGGGAGCAGCTGTGTGGGGCTGAGTTTCTGGCTGGGCTTAAACCATTACATGTGCAATTATACCTTCAGTGCAGATTGGAACAGGCACTTTGGAGTTACCCTCCAAATCTGAATTTCATCAGTTCATTCTGACATTCAGACATGTGCTCACTCAACACAAACACATGGTACCAGAAGTAGCCCAACACCCACACACCAGAACTGTCTCACCAGGCCCTGCCCATCAGCACTGCTGTGATGATGTGAAACACCCAAAATGAGCCCTCATCCTCTCTTCAAGCTCCAGCCATCACCACAGCATTGCCATGTGAGTGTCAAGCAGGAGGGAGTGACACAGCCAGGCTGCTTTCTTGCAGCTGCACACCAAGCAAGGATGTGCAGGACAGTCACTACAAACACAGCCTGGAAGGCACTGCTGTTTTTCCATGACCATTATGAAGATGTCTCCAAGCTTCTGCATGCAAGCCAACCAGATTTAATTCCCCATGAGCTTTCTCATACAGATGCCTATCTTCCCCCTCCACTGGAAGCCATGACTAGCCCTCTCCAAGAAGGAATGGCGTTGCTTTCTTCCTGGAATGCCAATTCTTAAATAAAAAACATTATGCACTACATCTTGAGGGAAAAACGCTCTCCACTCTTTGTGGGGAAACAATGAAGCTCAAACACAGTTCTGTGTGCTTGTGCAATGCAGCTGTAAACACACTTCATCTGCACATCACACAAGGCCACAAGGCACTCTCCCCCCTGCACCATGTCGATTTGAGCCCTGTGTGTTTAACACCCCACACACAACACTGCTGTGTTTATAAGAGTTCAGCTACAAGCTGCTAACACGAGGAATAGATGCTTGGCTTGAGGCCCAGGTAATTCATCCAACTGTGGCAGCCACCATCAGACTTCTTTTGAGAGAAGCTTTCACAACTGGGAACATGATACTGAATCTGCAGAGGCACAGTCTGCACAGGTGGTCTCCAAGCACCTTAAGGAGGACCACCTGTGATTAATGGTACAACTTGAGCACACATTAGCCCCAGCTGTGCAACACCCAACTCCTGCAAACTACATACCCCCCACCTCCCACTCAAACTCACTCCCTGCACAGCTAAGCTTTGCTTCAAATGTGTGGGTTTTGCACGGCCCTGAATAATCCAATCCTCATCTCACCCCAGTTGCCATGGGCTCACCAGCACCAGGCCCCAGAGCTACCCTCCTGTGCCATGCCAGGGCTCTGCTCAGGGCCCATCCTCTCCTAGAAAAAGGCTGAGGTAGGTCTGCTCATTTGACACCATCAGCCTAATCCAACTTAGTCAGGAGCTGCTCAGCCATAACAGGCTCTGGCTGCTAACAGAGGTTTCCAAACTAACCAGTGCTCAGAGGGATACTACCTTTCCTCTCCAGAGGCTGGACTTCAAATCCTCTAACTAAAGGCTTCACACAAGTCTTTCTGAACCTCACAAGCTTGCAGGTCTCTCCCTAGTCTTCAGGGACAGCACTTCATCACACACATGCTGACCAAGAAGGGTGCAGGCAATTACCCAAATCCTCACCACCTGCAAGATCCCATTTTTAATCTGCAGTCTGACATTGTTCACATTTGCAAGCCTATTATATTTCACATTTTAACACAACACTAAAAATGTAGAGCACTGGTTCTAGGGGCAATTTTTCTAGAGCTAGAATAGTTGCAGCAACTTCACAAGCTACACTGCTCTGTCTGATCTCCCATTCCTCTTCCAGGTACCTACCAGGTTTGATGCAGCATTAGATGACATCAGTTTTTAGCAATTCCTCCATTTCACCGTGAATAATGTCTACTGGAATACTACTGCCTCCATCCAGACACAAGAGCCCACAGGTGTTTATCTCACTCCCAGAGGAAGTCTGGACTGCTTCTTTCAGCTTCTACATTTGAGCTTAAATACTCTTGCTAACCAGGTACTGCTTCAGAAGACTGACTTACTTTTCTTACAGGTAGAGTAAGAAATATTCTGCAGCTTGTTAAAGCCTATGTTTAAATAATAAAGCTAGTTAATTTAAACATTTGAACTTCCTCTGCCTTAGGCAGTGCTTTCAACCAATAGCTGCAGCACTATGTGTGAAGCAGCTCACTTTTTCTCTTTGCAATTAAAACCTTTCAAAGGGACATAGTTTTCTTCAGTTATTTATCTATAACAGAGGAAATACTTCTTTTCTCAAACACCAAACTCAGAGCTAGGCTACAAAATGACAGCATAATTTGAAGTGTTGAAATAGGGCCTTATGCCACTAAATTCAGAGGGCTCCCCTGTTTGAGTCAAGTCATTCAGCAGAGCTTTCCACCCAGGAAATCCCAGACATCCCCACTGTTTACAAGGCCTGAACTAACAGCTCCTCACTCAAGTCTCCTGCTCATGGTGCTTTCACAGCAAACCAAACCTCCTCCAAGAGATGGACACCTTGCAGAGTAGCTCCAAACTGCCTCCTTCCAGGAAGCGGTAGACTGGGATATACTCTAGTGAGAATTCCAATAGCAATGCAGTTAATCCTCTGGGACAAGGTCTTTGCAATACCCTTGCCCAGGAGTAGCACATGCTTCTATCCCTACAACTGCAGATGTCTGCAAGTTATTAGCATGCTCAGCAATGCTCACTGAGCAGCCACAGATCATCCAGCGTGACAGCACCAAGGGCAGTGCTGAGCCACCCCACTGTACAGTGGCTGTGATCTGAATGCAGTGTTACTTCACCCATGTTTTTGGAGAGAACCTGGACCACTAGAAGACTATCACAGGCTCTTTGTTTTTTGGATGCAAAAAAACTTAACTGGCCACCTGGGAGCTGCACCTGCATGGCTCTGGGGAGCTCCAGGGCAGACTGGAGCTTGGAGGTCTGCAGGTGCCCCCAGGTCCCCTGACTTTGTGGCCTCCCACCAAGCAGACAACTCACTTGGTCACTGGCACCTTGATTGAGCTGGCAACCCCTGCTCAGCACTCAGGTTAGGCTAGAGAAGTACTGTTAGTACAGGAGCTGTTTTATCAACATGCAGCAACCTCTGCAAGCTGAGGTCTTCTCCAAAGCAGCTGTGGCAAGTTACCCTCCTCCCTTTGGCCACCCATGTTCAACATCACTGTTCAGTAGTCCAGCACGTATGCTGCATCCTCTGTGAAGAGCATAAAACTCACATAATTCTGCACTAAATAGCACAGGAATACATAACCACAAAGTGCTGAGAGCATTAAGGTGTCACCACTACAGAGGGTCCTGCAGTCCTGGTTTAAAAGCCTCCCTGTCTTTGTCCTGACTTCTGACAGTAGCAGTGTCAAGCACTGGTGAGCTCAGGGTGTGGCACCAGAAGTCACTGTCCTTTCAAGTGTCACCACAAATTTTCCTGGCGGTCACCAGCCTAAATTTTCTGCTTCTTCATACTTGCATTTTTACTATATGCCTAAAAGAATTACCAAAAGACACAATCCCCAGAGACAACTAAAGCTGTTTCCATTTGACTTTTAATTAGATCATTGATCTTGTTCTAGCAGTTACATGAGCTATAGGATATTTGCATGCAACCACAGTGGCAATCAACAGCCGGAACAAAGCTGAAACAACACGATTAATGTCCCAAACCTTCCCACAGACCGTGTTGTAAGTCTGCTCAGACACCACCTTGTACCCCACAAGGGAATTTGATAACAAGCCATGTCTGAGCAAGTGACACTGCTAGAGTGACAGCAACAAATAGCAGTCCTTCAGGAACATCCAGGTGCTGGAGGAGGCTCAAAGATGCTTAGACTTCAGATCATTTGGGAGACCAACAAGCAAAATTGCTTCTAGTTTTGCAGAGAAACCCTACAGGAACTGACTGTCTAGCTGTGATGGTGAGGCAACATACAACACCTTGCACTATTAAGGTGCAAGTTAGACACCAATTTTGTTTAGCAAGCCAGCATTTCCTGTTCTGTAGCAAGGATCAAAAGCAGAGAGATAAATCCAAGATTTGTGTCTCACACCATGACAGATACAAAGTGTATTTAATATACTGTCAGTTCCCAGCATGGAAGACGCATTCAAGGCAATTGTAGGACCCTGGAAATGTACCCAAGATCAGGCTCTTTGCTCCTGTAGTCTGAGACCAGGGAAACCTGCTCCTACCACTCACCTTATAAAAAAGGGAGGATCTGCACAAAGGTAAAGCTCACCTCCAAGATGTACCCATCAGTGTTTTAGCACTGAGACTTAAACTAGTTCCACGATGCAGCTTGCCAGTATTTGCCTACAGAAAGTCCACTAAAACTGCTGCACCTACTACTGCAAGGTTATTGTGAGAAAATGGAATGCAAAACATTTAATTACACCAATTAAAGGAAACACAGATAGAGCTAGTTAGTATCTAGCCCAGGGGAACAGTATTTCCTCTTTTGTGTTTGAATAGCCTTCAAATGCACATATCAGGGGTGTTTGCTCAGCACAGTTCTGTATGCTGTGCCTTTGCTGCAGGGCCCCAGAGCAGACATATATATACAACATAGCTCACAAGTTGCTCCTTTTGGGCCCACCAACTGTGACAGGGCATTTTAATATAGGCTCAGAAATACTGAATATATTGTCTCCTTACAAGAGAGGCCACAGACTAATCAAAACCAGTAGGCAGCCACAAGCACACAGTGTAGCCTGAAATTGCTGTGGGCTGTGAGCTGCAGAGGAGAGCAGCCACCAGCTTCCCAGGCTGGGGCAGCCCCCAGGGCCAGACATGCTCACAGCACTAATGCAAAGGATAGGAGTTGGTGTCTCAGAGCAGCATAGAACAGCTCAGCCCAGAGCTCATCACACAGGTTTCAGCACAAAAAGTGGGTGGCAGCGCACCAGCCATGGGCTAGCAGTTGCCTTCAGTGCTTTCAGCTGCTGCTCTGCAGCAGAGCAGCCATGCAAAGGGCTGTGGCCAGGGTTGCAAACACCTGCACCCCACCCAGGCAAGCAGGAGGCAGCAAGATCCACCCCAGCAGTATGAGGAGAGCAGAGGGCGGCTCTCTGCTCAGCACAGCACCCACACCGTGCCAGAACCAACCACAGCAATGTGACAGTGGGATGTGCTGCAACAGCCATTGCCCAATTTGCCCTTCTCAGCAGGCAGGCTGTGTCAGCATGGCAGTCTGTGCCCACCTCACCCTCAGAGGACCCTTCATCTGGGAACTGTGCTGCCACACAGCCTGGCCAGCTCATGACAGAGTAATTCAATGCTCTGACAAATAAATGCATCAGGAGTTACAGCATGGCCTGAAGCAAGGGAGAAGGAGCCACAGCCCATGATGTCATTGCAGCCCACAGTCATTTCTGTGCTGTTACTGGGTAACATTGGCAGGAGAGCTCATGCAACCTGCTGCTGCTAGATGAAAACAGCTTGTCACTTTGCAAGAAAAGCCACAGCCTGTATGGTCAAAGCTCTGCCACTCACCAGCCTGATCAGTAAAATTTGCTATCTTTCAGTGACCCAGACAAATTAACTCTGAAGTATCTGCTGAATTTATGCTTTAAAGTAAAAGACTGCCTTCTGTATTTACTGGTTCCTTGCCATTAGTTTAGTTGTCTACTTCTCCAGGTTGTAAGGAACAGAAAGGGCCATCACCTGACTCAGAGAAAGCATCCCACTAGTAACCAGCCAGTGCAGCTGCTTGTGTGGCCATTCTTCTCAGACACTTTAGACAGACATGGCTGTTTTTGTTCAAGGGCAGTATCAGCAGGAGGTTCAAACAACTCCAACCCATCGCACCAGGGGAGACAGGATTCAGCTACTCCACCCTGTGCCCACTCCCAGGCAGCCCAGGGCAGTGTCTGCTGCCTTACCACAAGAGAGGATGTGTCAGGCAACCCTTGCTTCCCCAGGAACTTGGGCAAAGCTTCATTTGGCTGCTGTTTGAAGTGGCCTAGCTTGTTTTCACTAGCACAAAAAATCCAGTTTATTCTTGCAGTGGTTGTATCCCAGTTGCCATGTACAAGCACAGTAGGAACTAGACATTGCATACATCTCACCATGGATATTAAGACTTCAACTGATTATAGCAGAATAGTGCTAACACAAGGATTTGCAATCCATTAGGTGAACCCAAAGCCCACCACAGCAGATCCAATCCTCACTGGGATGTACCAGATACTATGCAGGCATGTTCAAAATTCAAGGTTAGTTGCAGGATGGACAGAGAGCCAAGGAGGCTGAGAGACAGGTTAGACAGACACATCAGAGCCCAGAGAACCACCCAGTTAAGATACAGCATACGCTTACTGCAAGGCTTTTGAGCACAAAACTGGGATTTATCTCCTAATGATGACCTAGAAGAAAGTCCTCCCTGTTAGATTACAGAGCACTATTTCTTCCTTAGGAGGAACACAAACAGGCAGGAGTGCAACTACACAAACTTTTGCCTTGTGGGAAAGAAAATCTGCACCAAGTCGCCAGAAGCAGAACCTAGGGGGAAAAACTCACTAGGGTTTCATTGCACAAATCCAAATAAACAGGCAGAGCTTGCTTAGCCCATTGCACAGAACCTCAGATCTCACTAGACTCAACTCTGAACCTGTGGTCAAGTTCCCAGGAAGAGCAAGGGTACCTCTACTCACCCCACCCAGTGGGGGGTTGCAAGAGGGTGGGCTGAGTATCCACTTCTACCAGGCACACAGACAAGCACAGCAATCAATAACAGATACAGAAGCAGCTAGCACAAGTTTCACAGACACAGTATTTCCATGAAACTGCTACTATGATTCCTTCAAACACCACCTAAAGACACATTCTGTTCCACCACCACCTTTGACCATTAGCAGGAATTCAGCCCACAATAAGCTAAGCAGTGCCATGTAGCAAAGGCTGTAGCACACCACTCAGATCACTTAACAAGACTAGGTGGAACCTTCCCCATGTCTTTTCTACATTTAATTTGGGTTGGAATCTTCCCACAGCAGTTAACTTTCAGCTACAGCAGCATTTCCTTCCGCTGTCAGAGACACACTTGGTACATCCAATTCCGTTTTTCTTGCCACATCCAAGCTGATTGCAGCTACCCATCCTCACCTCCTTCCACCCACCATGTGTGCCCATCACTACACCACTGTGCACTTCTTCTCCCCATGGGTGGGTACTCCAGAAAAGGACATAGAGCACTATCAGAGGACTAAAAAAAAAAAAAAAAAAGTAAGAAAACCCCACAGGCACCTACAGTTTGTCTACAGAAAGCCTGGCTCCCTCACCAACAGCCAGAGTCACACTCAGTGCTTTGCAAGCAAGGGCCACTGTGACAGGCTCTCCAGGCACACTTAGTACCACACCACAGAGCCAAACAGCAGTTCACTGAGCTCTGTGTCTTTTTTACTGCAATGACTTTCGAGTCAGGTGCACATTCATGAGCTCACTATCACACAGGCAATAAAGGAAGACAGGACCCCCTGATGCTGGTGGCAGGGACCTGGTAAACATTGCAGTGCAGTAGAGGTTTGTTCACTCCAGCATCACCAGCAACACACTTTCACTCTGGTCTGCTTGCTAAACATCCATTAGCGGTCTAAACTTAGCAGACCCTTGTTCAGGACCCAAAGTAGCTGCTCATGAAAGTCTTTTTCTGAAGGGCAGAGAGAAAACAGAATTCCTCTGCAGCCTAGGGGATTCAGAGACCATTGTTTTACTTCCCATTGCTTGGAGCAGACACAGAACAATGCTGGCAACATAGCAGCATGACCACACACACAGCTAACCACATTCTTAGGTTACAGTTGTAGGGTAGAAAAGAGTTATCCTAACCCATTTAGATTTAAATATCCCCATGTAAGTCAATACAGGACATGGCATTAGAATATGGAGCAGTTAAGATTTCAGTCCATCTTAAATAGCTGGCATAGCCTTCAGTGCCTTAAATGAAAAAGCTGTTCAGCACATTAGTCCAACTGGCCTTAAGTAATTTTACCAAAGTTTGATCACTTTACAAGTTTCCGCTCATATGTAAAAGAATGCAAGAACAGTCTGTGTAAGCTACCTTAAAGTCGCCTGTAACTTGGAACTCACAGTTCAGGCAAAGGCAATTTTTCATTAGACCAGCAGTCCAACTACTGAAACAGAAGGTCCTGAGGAGACCAAACATCTTTCAAAGCTGAAGCCACCTCCAACAAAGAGGTCCACTGCCCATCTATCAAAAATTATTTTCAAAGAGAAGGAGTGTTGTATTTCCACAAAGCAGAAATCTGCTTCCAAGACACACTGGATGTTTTCCAGAAAGCAGCGTCCAGGGAAGTCACAGATAAGTGGCAGACAGTGTATTTTGACTACCTCCTTATGATGTGATAATAAAAGATTGAGACAGAAGAACCCTTAAATGTACACAGGCTGAAAACACATTTTCTTTTTTCAGTTTTCAAGGACCTAGCTCTAAGTGTTACAGGACAACACATTTACTGTTTTACAGTTTTTCCTCTAGAAATGTACTGTTTGCTTTGTCGCTCTTCAATGTATCAGGAGCATAGGGAAGAAAGGCTGTTTTCAACTATTCTCCTAAAATGAGATTTCTTGTAAGGTCCTCAGCCTCATCGGTCATGATACTTTCACCTTAAGCACACTATAGACCACAGTATGTGCATGAAGTACTTGGTCATTAACCAAAACCCCACCCAATGCACAGGTTAGGTTTGGTCAGTACTCCTGCAGCTGGGATATGCCACCAAACTCTCCATGAGGCAAGCACCAACAGACCATGACTATAACCCCATAGTCTCCTCACCCATCTCCTTCCTGGCAGAGCTGAACTCCCTGCTGGCACTGCAGCAGGACACAGGACCACCACAGAGCCAAACAAATCACACAACTGTATCCAAGACCAGCACTGGATCTCACTGTCATGGCTGCAGATGCCCATCCATTTACTTGCACTGCCACTTCCCATCCTGCCATTGTGAGGCAAGCCAGGTCAGCTCACTTACCTGGTGAAAGTGCAGTCTGGCAGAGAAACCACATTTTTCAGTTTGCTCAATCTGACTGTAGCAGCCCAAGACTGCAGTTTTACTCAACAAGGCAGCTTGGCAACTATCCTCCCTCTACCAGTGACCCGAGGCTGCTGGGTGAGCAGTGGCCATGAGAACACTTCCAACAGGAACCGAGCAGCAGAGTACAAACCTAGGACCTACCAGCTGCAAGCCTGGGTGCAACTTGGCAGGTCTCACCCCAAAACCATTTGCCAGGCTTCAGCTACCGAACTCCTCTGTTTCTAAGCTATATCACTTCACTCCTATTGCCAGTTACCAGAGTTTCTAGGGACAAATTCAATGCCAAATTAGCTTCAAGTCCCCTCCCTTTTCTGATAAGTACTCTGTAGTGTCAATTCAGCCCCTTCAGCCAAGAGCAAAGCCCTTGTGTTCTACATTCCTGGCATCCTACTCCCAGTGCCTGTCATGCAGCATGCCACTCAGCACCCAGGAATTTGCAATTATCTCAGTCTAGCAGACAAGGAAAAAAGCTAGACTTAACACTTGTTAACACTTGAGCAGCACAGCAGCCACCTCATGCTAAGCAGAAGGCTCCGTGAAGTCACCTGCTCCCACAACAGCTTTTTCAGAGCATCCATCTTTGCTGGATGGCACAGAGCACAATGTACTTCATGGCCTTTTTTACAGTAGATTATACATGCAGTCAATTTTGCATTGAAGTGAAGACACTTCATGCCTAGAAGACAAGTTTCCTGAAACTAGCAAAAGACTTTAAGTCAGGGACTAAACAAGGGGTAACAGCAGCAGGAGAGGCTGGGCTGCTAATGTGCATCCAGAAAGGGTTGTGGTCAAACACTATGTATAGGCAGACTTATTTTAAATAGACAAACACTGAATGCCAAAACCTTGCTACTGAAAACGTTTTAAAATGTGGTTGCAGTACAGCAGCGGTAGCTGAGCCATAACACATGGCTTCCAAAATGTTCCTGGAAGTTAAATAATAACTGGAACAGGCACTGCATCCACTTAGCAGAGGTCTGATGGCATTACTAATGCCAGAAGTCCAGCAGGCACAGCTGTCAGGTTTTCCCAGTTGATTTGGCTCAGAGTTGGCCCTTCACACCCCAGGCCCTAAAGACCAACCTGGTCTTCTCCACCTAGAGCCCTTACTAGTTTCTTTTTTTCACTTCAGCTCCAGGGTCTGCAACAGCCCTGGTTTTGTCCAACACCATAAAAGAGACTAAACAGTAGAAACTAGAAACAAAAAAGAAGCCTTGAGTTTTTCAGAACCTTCAGGGAAAAATACACCAGGGGCAGGTAGTGAACCCAGTGGATGCTGCACCTGAAGAACAGGTGCTGAGGGCTTCAGCCCTTCAATCCAGCAGAATACTTCAAGGCTCACTCAGATTGTCCTTTTTGGAAGGGGCATTCAGAATGATTTTTCAGGACAGGCTCAGTTTATCCAGGACTGTACAGTAGGCCTCCTGTGCCACTCCTTGGCTCCAGCTCAGGTGGCAGAGCACTGATGGAGCTGTACACTCCTTCATGCAGAGGCTGGGATACGGCAAAAGTATTAGCAGTCATAGTCATTCCATTCTCTCAAAGCTCCATGTTTTCTCAGGGTTTGAGTTTTTTAAATTTTATTTGTTTTTTTTTAATAGCCAACACAATGCAAGTAAGCTGTAAAACAAATAGACAAGTCTTAAATGATTACAGACACCCTGCAGTTCAGCCTAACTGTGTAAAGGAGCTGTGTGGCCACAGCAGCTTTTCTAAAAAGGAAGTCACTGAAAGCCAGACCTGACTGGAGAAGCCTTGATCTCCCAAACCCGCCACCCTCGGGAAGTTTCACAGACAAATAGGAAGGCAGCTGGAGCAACAACATTTTTCTAGGGAAAACAATACAATAGGAGGGGAGTGCTGGCCTGGTGTTGGAGCTAGTCCAGAAGCCCGTCCACCATAGAAAGGTGAGCTCTGATGTTAGCAAAAGCTCAGCCCAGGCATCAGCAGCTGCAATCCAAACCCCACTGAGTGCAAAGGGAATCCATCTCTAAGTAAATAATTAGCAACAGCTTCATTCCCAGCTGGAAGTACATTAGCTGTTCTGCCCAGGGAGGACAATCAGCCACTTAGGACCACAGCCCTCACTTGTCCAAAGCTGCTTTTACACATTAGTAGACAGGAAGACGGTACCCAGCTACAGGTTTCCAGAGAGAGCCAGGTCTCCCCCAAGTGGGAGAAGTTTCTATTTTACTGCTATTGTAGTTAAAGCCTTTGAAGAGAAACAGCTTTTAGCTTGGCCAAGCATTTTAGATAACTGAGAAGAGCTACACTCACCCAAATTCAGCTGTGCAATTCATCGAGGCCAGAGCCATCAGAAAGCAGTAGTTATTATCCGGCAAAGAGTTGGAAAAGGCATTCACATTCCTTCCACTGGCATCAACTACTGGGCTGTGGTGAGCAAAGTCTCCCCACTCTCCTATACTACCTACGGCTGCAGCTATTCCGCACAGCCGCGACAGCCTGGCTCCAGCACACACTGCCAGAGCCCACGTACGCCCAGCCAGAGCGGCATCGTCCTGCCGGGATGCTGGAGGGGTCAGTGCCCGGAGGAACTGGCTGCACAGGGAGGGAACTCGCTCTGGCACTAGGTTTCCTCAGGAAAGACCTGAAAGCAAAGCTTCACCTCTGAAGTAGTGACCAAGAGGGACACGCTGAGGACAGAAGCTCACTGCCAGCTCCGACAGCCGGGCTGTGGGGCAGCCCCACGGCAAGCACAGCTCTTTAAAGACAGAAGCAGCAGAAGCCCCTCGGCTTCCGAGCCCCCAGCCCCCACTGCCCTGAGCCCCGTCATGGTTCCGCCAGGCAAAGGTCCAGCGCAGGAAAAAAACACAATAAAACGAGAAAACAACAAAACGGCCCGCCGGAGACGCACTCACCGATGGAGACCAGCTTGATACTCTCCCGCTCCAGGAACTCGAGGGCCACCGAGACGTTCTCCAGCTGCATCTGGCGGAAGGTGGGCCGCTGGTGGTACTTGCGGTACATGCGCTTCTGGCTGAGCACCTCCAGCAGAGCGATCAGCCGCAGCCCGTCGCTCAGGTCATGCTGCAGGTTACCGATGCGCTTGTTGACGCAGCGCAGGTGCTCGTTGCACCAGCGGGTGAAGGTGTTCTGCTGGATCCGCTTCCAAGGCGCGTCCTCCGCCAGGTCCTTCTCGGTAGCGGGCATCTCTCCGTCGGGATCGGCCGCTCTCCGCGCGCCCTGACCCCGCGCCTGCGTGCTCATGGCCAGCCCCGCTCCGCCTCCTGGATCC
>WEIU01014981.1:567283-640962 GCA_013389925.1 Aegithalos caudatus
AGCCGCGCGTGGCCCGCCCCTCATGCGGCGCCGCCGCTCCCGGCGCCGGACAAGCCCCGGCAAAATGTCTTATTGGTTTAATTTGATAAAAATCCCTACAAAAAAAACCCCACGGCGGTGAAATCATAGAGCCATAGAGTCTCTTAGATTGGAAAATACCTCTAAGATCACCAAGTCCAACTACTAACCCAGCACTGCCGGGCTACCATAAACTCATGTCCCTCAGTGCCACAACTACGTGGCTTTTAAACACCTCCAGAGACGGTGGTTCCACCACTGACCCAGGCAGTCCATTCCAGTGCTTGACAGTGCTTTTAGTATAGAAAATTTCCTAATATCCAATCTAAACCTTCCCAGGTGCAACTGGGGCTGTTTCCTCATCTTGTCACCTGGGAGAAGTGCCCAACCCCCATCTGGCTACAATCTCCTTCCAGGTGTTGTAGAGCCATAAGGTCCCCCCGAGTCTCCTTTTCTCCAGGCTAAACACCCCCAGCTATTCCCAAGGAGACTTGTGCTCCAGCCCTTCCCCAGCTCCATTGCCCTTCTCTGGACACACTCCAGCACCTCAAGGTCCTTTGTGTCGTGAGGGGCCCAAAACTGACCCCAGGATTTGAGCTGTGGCCTCAGCAGTGCCCAGTACAGGGGGACAATCACTGCCCTGCTCCTGCTGGCCACGCTATGGCTGATACAGCCAGCATGCCACTGGCCTTCCTGGCCACACTGGGCTCATGTCCTGTCAACCAGCACCCCCAGATCTTTTCCTGCCAGGCAGCTTTCCAGGCACTCTGCCCCCAAATCACCCAAAGCCTGTGCAGCCGATGGGTTCATCCGCGCTCCGCAGGCCTTGAGAACCGCAGTGGTGGGGTGGGAGCAGGGAAGGGGCTGTGCTGCCCCTGCTGAGGCCTGGGAGTATCTTCTCATGCCACAGGAATGTGGTTATGTCATGGCGAGTCCCCCACACGCCCTGCTGCTGCCTCCCAGCCCGCTGCCGGCTGACAGCTCTGGGAAGCATCGTTACTGCTGAAATGGAGGCATAAATTTCTGCTGGCAGGGCTCCTGGCTGTGAAAACTTGTAAGCCGTAACAACTGCTCACTGCGACAAAGTTACTCTGACATTTCCCATGGTCCCGGTCCCATCCCTCAGAGCTGGGGGCAGGAAGAGTGGGAAACGGTTTTGAAAACTTTTCATTTTCCTTATGTAGTTGAGCGTTACCGGGGGCGATATTTCTGCCTGTGCATGAATCCTTCCTGCTGAACTCATGGGGCATGACGCACCCACAGGAGGGGAGAGCATGCCCGAGACAAGAGCAGCTGAAGTATGCTCCTGCTGAGCTGCTCTTTCTGAGGATTTGTATTTCTTTTTCCAGCCGAGAAGCTTTAGTATTACAAAAAGAACATGAGATTTTTATGAGTGATTTTACAAATTAGTTTCTCAAATTGTCTGCAGCAGCACAAGAAATGTTGCAGTCATTAAAGTTCATAGAAAGTATCAAATGCTCCATCACTGCAAAGCTTTTCCTTGTGCAACAGAAACAAAGCAAAGTCGCCCCTGGCATGTTTAGACATCTGACTCAGAAATGCTGTTCATCACCTCTCCACCATAGCGTACAGCAACTCATCCTGCCCTTGTGCACATTGGTAGAATGTGCCCAGAGCTGAACCAGCACAAACCCAGCTACAAACATGATTTTAAAAACAAACAACTAATTATTTCCATTCACCTCATTTAATTTGGGCTCGTGCAGAAATGCTGTTCATCCAATAGCCCAAAATATGTCACGTATTAGGAGCTAAGGAGTCCAACCCAATGAATGAGTCATCACCCAGTGGATGAAATCCCATATCTTCATGGCTGCTCATAAATAAGACAAGCTCAACTTTATAGTAAGTCATAAGTAAACAATTAACTATATGAAAATCAGACTCAGCTGTGTTATAACTGCATGGGCACAATGCCCACCCAGAACTGAAAAGCGAATGCGATACCATCACTGTTTGGCTTTGGAGACTGAATTTGGGATTTGAGACTCTTAAGGGGTTTTGATGTGTGTAGCAGGGCAGCTGGACATCCAGGCCTTTGAGGCCACTGCAGATGCCTGTTTGCAATAAATAACACATTATCTTGGCCATTAGCACTTCTAAACTTCAGATTCCAATTTTTTGCAGATTTTCTGAAATTATCGTCTGGTATCTTCTCACAACAGCCCAAAATGTCCCAGCAGTGCTCTCATGTTCTTGCAGCCTGCTCTTTCATCAGTGTTCTCTCCTAGAGGGAAATGAAGGGCAGCAAAAAGCTGTTCCTTCACCCTGAGATGGCATCAGTACACCCTGTGCATCTCTCATAACCATAACCTGAATGCTGGGCTGGATTCACAGAGCTGGCTGGAGTTTTTGATTTAATAACTGTTTGAGTCAGTGTTGTGAGAGAAGGCAGAAAATAGAAGAAAGTATTGATCAACCTCTATCTTGTTATAAAATTTAGAGCACATAAAACACAGTACTGAAATAACTGGAAGCCTGACCACACTGCAGACAGCCCAGCAGAAGGGCCAGGCAAGAGAAGGTGTGTTGATGGCACTGAGAAAGACTCTGGCACATGGTCAACTGCATTCCCCTTCTGCATTGGGGCAGCTGAAGCCACCTCCAAGTCTGAGCTCCACTGCCACCTCAGGGCCCCGGCCACAAGCAGCTCATGGGGCTGCAGCCTGTTTTATTGTTTTATTCCAATAAAAACCATTTTTCTGCTCCTGAGAAAGAAAAATGCTTTGCTATCTTGTCAAAGACTCTATGAAATATCTTAAAACTTCCTATTTGTATTCAGGTTTATTGTGCCAGTGGGATGCAAAGAGGATCACAGGGAGTAAATCCTTGAATTTTAAGAAAATCCAGGATGTAGTTGGATGTGCTAGAGGGTACACAAGGTTGACGATCTCAAAAGATATTCTCTTTTCATTATACTGACACTGTGCAGGTAACCATTAATGGCAGAGCTGCTGTTGCCTGGAGAAAGTGCTCCAGGGATAGGTGCCTGACAGAGGAGCCAGCTTTGAAGTCTTCCAGGTCTGCATGGGCCTTATGGTATACTCTGAAGTGGAGATGTCCTGCTGCTCCCTCCCTGTAGCCTTCTCCTCTCAAATACAGTAGAGCAGCTCAGGCTGCCTTTCAGATAGCAGTGAGGCCAAGACAGTAGCTGTCTGGCTATAGGAAGGGAAGAGACCAAAGCAGCTTTTCCCTGGGAGAGCAAAGCTGCAGCATCTGCCAAAGTACACAAGGACACAGACCGCCTTGTGGCTGTCCCTGCAGAGCAGGGGCAGATGGGGATATCCGTTCTACAGGGATGTGTCCAGACACGGGGGAGGCCTGCAAGATGTGTCACAAGAATGAAAGCCCAGAAGAGGCCCAAGCCTGGTCACAGGCACTAGGTCCATCTCAAGGGATGCAGGATCTCATGCTGGGAAATGGGGCCTGGCTCCCTTCCTCCTTCCTGCCCCGATGTGACTGCATTTCTCTAAAAGGCTGAGAACAGTTGTGCCCTCTCAGGATTCCACAGATGATTTACAAGTCCTCTCAAGAGACCTCCAAAGAGCTCCCCTGGCTCCTTGCCTTCCTGATGGTCCTTGACCCAAGTGACTCTGGCAGTCAGAGCAGGCTGGGCAGTACCACAGCCTCAGCTCAGGCTTTTCCCAAGAAAGATGCTCTGATCAGGGCAGTTGTTTCATTTTCTCAACCCTTGGTACAGTTGTAACAGGGCAAAGCACGGATGATATCCAACCAGATACGTAATTGCACAAGCCCAGGTCACTACTTGCTGTCCAAGCAGAGATCCTCTGTATACATTCTCTTTTTAACATTGGAAAATTATTGTACTTTAATAAAGTTCTGTAAATGGATGAATAATTTCCACAAGGAAAGAATGTTAAACTTGCATTGGCACAACATTACTTCTAATCAAGTGATCTCCATAATTCTCCAGAAAAGCAGAACTTCATATTTTCCATATGTAACCATCTTTGTCACCCAAAGTACTTTGTATTCAATAAAAATACCAGCTTTCATTAAAGAAAAAAAACCTTTTGGTATGCAGTTTTTCTGGCATTACACATCTCTGGTTCACTCACTCAACATGTTTAGAATTAAATCACAAAACCTTAATTCACCTTCTAATGATCTGTTTGTTTCCAGATTCATATTCCCACAATATGTTTGCTGACAGCAGCTGGGCTCTTTGACAAAAGTCAAGAAATTTTTCCCAACAATGTATATTTGCTTCGTTCTGGTGAATTACAGGGGAAGGGTGAAGGCTGTACAAGCAGTCCCAGTAACGTGACTGTAAGACCAAGTGTAATTTATTTAGTACAAGCTAAATGTTTATACTAAGTGTTCTTTGTTCCAAACATTATCACTTCAACATTAAGCTTTTTATGAAGAGAGTTGTGAGAAAGGTTGAGCCCTATTTTGAAGGGATTTTTAAATTTAGCATCACTACGACGGGGAGCCAAAACCCTGATGCATACAGTTCTCAGGAGAATGATGGCAAAAAGCTGTTCCCCTTGGTTTTAGGCACTTCTAAACTGTTCTTTTTGACTTTGTATTATGTGTTAGAACTGAATAAGAGCAAACCAGTTCTTGAAGGGATATGTTGTTTCAAAATAAATCCAAAATCTTACATGCCAAATAATGTTCAATGTGGTACTTTGATATTATTGCACCTTATCCCTTCCTCCCAGTCTTAAAATAATCCCTTCAAATTCATATTGATTTCACAAAGCACTTTGACCTCAACAGAAACAAAACACACTGGGATGAAATTTGGTCCTACCAATATTTCTCAGCCTTTCTCACCTGCCCACTGATGGATGGGGTCTGGAAGGTGTCCTCACCTTGATGTCCATACACAGCTGCCCTTCAAGCAACAACAACAAGCAGCCCTTCTTTAATAAACCAGTGACACCAGTTTATTAAACTGGCGATAAGATGAAACTAAGTCTGTGATATCTAGAGAGCCCAGGATATTATATCTCTTAAAAGTCAAGTGCAAGTTACTGTGTCAGAAGAGTATTGGACTTTGTCCGTAGCACAAATAATCTCATTCCATATAAACACACTTGAAAACTGCATCCCACTATGATATTTGCCACTCAGAAAAGACAACAAGAAATAGGAGAGCAGCAAGGAGGATGATGACTATGGCACAGGAAACCCACCTCGTAGCGAAGGGCTTTGGGATCCTGATCTCCTGCTGAGAAGGTCAAGGCCAGATGTCACGAGCTGCAGCACCTGGATGGAGAGAGCAATGTCAGAGGCAAGGGATTTCCACTTCCAGGGGAAAAGTGACTCATGGCAGAAAGCTGCAGCTAAGCAGCCACACACTAGGGAAATATATGTTCAAATGGAGCAACTGGACCTTGTGAACAGCTAACTCTACCCTTAGCTATCTCTTATAGGGAAGGAAGAATCAATGTCAGATTTTTCTCTAAGACATGTATTTTAACTGGGAACAGTTGAAAGCAGTTGTCCCACGTTATACAACACTGTACTCCATCCTAGTTCCTGTTTTCTTGAGAGCAATTCATCCTATGAACAGTGGTTCCAAGTTTTACTCCTAGAAAGCATTAGCATCTTAATATTACTTCCATTTTTACAGCAGTTAGAATGACCCTTGTTTGCTCATTGAAAAATATTTCAGACACAACAAATACAATACCTCTGGGTTTATCTGAAGAAAGGAAATCCTTTCCGCAGACTCCCCTTTGGTCCCTGCTGAGTTGCCAACTCCAAAGCCTGCAGAGTGCCCAGCAACATGCAAGGGTGTTACTCTAGGGTGTGAACCCTCCTACAGATAACAGCTTTATGGCACAGGCATTGTTCCTTACCGGGGCCCTGTTTTCACAGGTATTTAATGAATAGGCTTTCAACTGCGAAAACACAGGCGGAGATCAAGAAGGCAAATGACCTTTGTGCTTGTGATTGTATGTTCACATAGTTACGCTTATTTTCCTCATTAACATATAGGAATCCCTTCTTTGTTAACGCACTTTATTTAATTTCTAATAGGCTTTTTGTTGTATTTTAAAATCTAGAGGAAAACAGAAAAAAAGTCCCATTGTTCTCCCACATGTTTGTTTTCACTACAACTACTAAGAGGAAAAGCCCTTTACAAAAACAGGATACAGCAGACTTCTCTGCGCCGTGCACCCCCCCAGCTCCCTCCTGCACACTTGCACACTCTGGGCATGGCTGCAGTGGTAATCGAGAATCCACAGAAAGTCATCAGCGATTGAAAAACATCAGTGGGAGTTTTATTATCCACTTGAATGAGAGTAATATCGAGTCCCTGCTGAACAAACCGGGTTCTGCTCCCCTCAGACAAATTACCACCTGCCTAAGGACATTTTCTCCGCGTCATAAATTACAGAGAGAGCAGCAGATGGGGATATCTGCAGGGCAAACCCCACCATTGAGGAAAGGCATTATGTCAGTGACAAAAGCCATAGCATCCAGCATTCCTTCCCAGCGGTCCTAAGAGACAAATCACCAGGGAAGCTGTGATGTCACCTACATCAGGTGCTGCCTGGCCCCAGGAGATACTCCAGATCCCCCATGGATCTTACTGAGCAGCCACAGGCTGTCTCTGGGGTGACCTCAGGAGTGGGGTTCCTCACTGCATTTCTACTAATGACTTTTCAGAGCTCCTTTCTTAATGTATCCCATGGCCTCCTTTCCCCCTCTTGGATTATTGCTTTTCCTGATGGATTTTTGGCCAGTCAGCAGAGGGGTTCCTGCCTGTGCCAGCAGCCCTCAGGAAAGGCCAGAGCTGGGGCAGGGGAACTAAGCTGCACTCACTGCAAAGCACATTCCTGTGGGCTGTTGTTAAGAAGATAATAAAAATTGCTGTTTCCTTTCTCCCCACACGTTAGCATTTGGAAGAGTTCATACTTCCAAAGAATAACACTGACTTGTGCTCCGTGATACAGAAGAATAAATCAAATGCAATTACCAGGAGACCTGCATTTCTGTAATCAAGAGCCTCATCTCTGGCCAGGAAGTACCTTGGGGGAATCGAGTTCTAGCGACTGGGAGGCCAGTAAGGAGCAATTCGAGCTTTTCTGACTGAAATGTGGTGATTACACTTCCATTCACCTAGGCAGAAACTACCGCTTAGCAGCCTGGCAACCTCCTTCAAACACCATCCCAAGAGCATTTCAGTTTAAAAAAAAAAAATCTCAAATTTTAGGGAAATACATCTTCTGATTTCTTTCTAAGGAAAAACATAAAATGCCATAAGGGTTGAGGACATTCTTGCAGTGAAGGGAACAGAATACTACTTTGGTTTTAGTGTTATAGGATTGTGGTCCTACTTGGTTTTCTTTTAACTATGTTAAGTAAGCCTTGTTTCTTCACCAGAAATTATCATGACTTTTGATTTAGCCATGCATCATAAACAAGAGAATTCTATAATGCAAAATGTTTACATTACAATGTAAATTATATGAGAACTGTTTATGCAAATCCTTAGGTAAAACAATACCACTTTATTAATGCAAAATAAACTTTCAGATTACTGAGACTTTGTCTTTGAACCATAGAATCTGCTATGGTTCAATAAACTTAAGAGCCAGAGAGACAACTTTGCACAACAGTCTATGCCTGATAATACTTAGAAGCAGACCACAATGTTTTCAGTTCAAGGGGAAAAAAAACCCAGTTTTCTCTTATATCAAATTTTTTCATTGTTTAGAAACTCACAACTGATATCGGCTGCTTTTTGCATTTATTGGTAAATCTCTGATCATCATCAGAGGACAGGATTAACTAATTCAGCTGTCATTCCTTCCACATCAAGGAGAAATAGACTCACAGTGTCCTCCCTTGCTGCATGCAAGGAGTTCAGCTACAAAACTGCTTTTCCCGAACTCTCGGTATCTGCTGGCTGGGTGTCCCAAAAGGCAAGAAATCACAATTCCCCAGCAGCGTCAGGACAAGCTGGCTTTGAGCAACTCCTTTTCCGAAAGCAGGACAGGGACAGCTATCCGGGCGCTCCGTCCGTCCCACAGACCCTCGGTCCCTGCCATCCCCTGCCCCCAGCGCCGGGGTCCCTCCGGGGCCGAGGGCGGGTCCCGGGGGTGCCCAGCTCCGCTGCCCCTCGCACCTACCGTCCCGCGCTCCGCTGGCCCCGCCACGCCGCTGGATGGAGGGATGAACTGCCGGGCTTGGCTGGGAGCTGCTGCTGTCCCAGCAGCGGGAGGTCACCGGGCTGCTGGTCTGATCTTCAGCTTGCTCTCCATCTGAAAATTTTAACTCCTTCACGCCCTGAAAGTCACAGTATCAGCACATACTGCGGTGCTGTGCTCATCCCTTGCCAGGGACTCTGGGCACGCCCTTGTCCCAGGCTGCTGAGAGCAAGGACGTGCACCTGAGAGAAACCAGGATATGGGGGGTTGGCATGGACAGTTTTGCTCTGAGATTTGGGGGGGTAAGTGTGATGCAAAGAAGTCCCCAGTGAGATATTCCTCTTAACAATGTATACACCCCTAAGCTCTGTCCTGAAGTCTCCTGTATTCCTAACCTTTCTGTGGCTGCCAGATTCCTGCTGGGGACCCCAGGGGTTTACACTTTGGAAGGGAAGGGGAAAACCTTTGATAGCACTTTTTTCCCTGTTTCACCAAGCCCCTGGGAAATTGAAGTGTGTGTGGGGGTGGGGTGGGGGGGGGGAATGGCTTCTGGCAGAGGAGATACACAGATCTGAAAGGGCACACTGAGACGGGGCCCAAATAATCCCAGTCCCATCCTTGCTGCCAGGAAACCCCAGCCTGGCCATGCCCATCCCTGGGCACCCATGTCCCTCCTTGCTTTGATCAGAGAGGGGTTCCTGGTGATGGGGTTTTGTGGTCCAGCTCAAGATGCCTGTGCAAGAGCATGAGTGGTAAGAAGTTGTCTCTGCTTTGCCCTTGCAGCCCACCGGGTTTCCAGCTCTCTGCACACCAGCCCTAGGCCCTCTATGTGGTACTACCAAAATGTATAGGACAGAGTAGTGGCAGCCATCAGGAACTCCAACTGCTGCTTTTCCCAGTAAGATGTTTAAAATGGTTACATGATGATGTCAACCCTGACCTCCCTGTTCCTCTTGCACTCCTCTGCTATGTGACTGTTGAGCAATGGAAACACTTTCTGGGTTTCAAGGCACTGAGTCCTGTCCCCCATCCCTGGCTGTGGGCTCAATCTCACCCTCAGCCACCACACTGTCCTCTGCAGCCTGTTCAAGTCTGGCAGATGGGAAGTTTTAGGCTCCTGCCCCCCAGGAAACGAACCTAAATCTGGCCCCGTGCAAGGCTTCTTCAAACACCGCTTGCTAGGCATAGAATCATGGCTCAGTACAAAAGCCCAGTCCTGCTGCCACACACAGGCTGCCCTCTTGCCCGGCTGTGGTGGCAGGCACAGGTAAGGGACAGGTGTGAACCTACCATCCTCCTCCAAAGGAGGATGTGCCAGGAGGGCAGGCTGCAGGATGTCCCAGGGAAGGCCACACATGGCAGGGACAGGAGCATTTCATGGGGCCAGCAGGAAGGCAGGAGGTCCAAGCTGTGTTGGAGGTTTTCCCCCCAGGGTGTTGCAGTGCCCTGAGGGCACAGTGCTGGCTGGCCCAGGTGCACTGGCACTCACCATCTGAGCACAGCTGTTGCCCACCCCTGCCCAACCTCTGTGTCCTTTCCAGTGCAGCAGCCCATGCACCCACAGGAACCCACAGGGTTCTCATCACCGGAGACAAAGTGCTCACAGCACAACCAGCACAAGGCTCTGGTAACCCATGGCTCCCATGCCAGAACCTCCCACCCTGCACCCTGTGGCTGGGATTCACTTGTCAGCTGCCCAGGAGGAGGCTTTGCTAAGACTCCTAAGTTAATCCAGTGCATTTTAGCCCAATATAAATACCATGACCCTTATCCAGTCGCTCCAGACAGGGTGCACCTGGCAGAGTCTCTTCCTATCCCAAAGGTGATTCCCAAGGGACCATTGCTGCATACCATAGCCAGACCCCTTCAGGTCTCAGGCACTGTGAGTTATCCAAAAGGTGATTTTTGTCCCCAATGATAGGAGCCCGAGTGAAGGAGAGGGAGGGGAGAGGTGCTCCTTTGCCCTTTTTCCAGAGAGCAGGAAAGAGGCTGTGACTGCAGTGCTGTAATTCTAGGTGACAGTGGCATCTCTGAGGCTGCACCACCGATGGGGCACAAGATGGTGCCTGACACATAATCCCTGTGCAGACACCCTTATCAAGGGGCTGCAGCAGCTTTTCAGTCATCCCTCAGATCACCAAACACCAACATTTAAGATATTTTTCCAAATCTTGCTCTGGAGGGAGGACAGCTTTGGGGTTTTTGATTTCAGGTATGAAAAATGTAATTATGGATAATGATGCCTCTTGATGTAACCCAAGCAAAAAACCTTCCTGTGTTTCATGGCTGGTCCCTGTGCCCTAAAGTAAAAGAGGGGTTTTGCTTTCATTACAAAACATATTTGTATTTCAACCTGTAAGGCCTTCTCATCTGGGAGCTCTCTAGTGGCCAGCAGTCTCTCCTGCATCTGGTGTTACTTAGCCAGCAATTTTTCTTCTGTGTTGCCTGGGGGCCTAAAGTACTCCCCAAAAGGCAAAACACAGGTTAAAAGTGTTTAGAGAACAAAACTCTGTTAGAACATTTTATTGGAGTCCGGGGAAATTACTTCTAAAATACATACACATAATATTAGCAGCAATAATAGAGTTTTAAAAAGTTCACTGTAAAAAGTAATGATGTTTCAGATGCCAGCATTTCAAACCCATCTGTATGGAGATGACATCAGACACACGGCTTATGTTTCCACTTTTGGTGGTGTGAAAGAAAATATGCTGCTACACGTACTTACCTTTAGCTTGTGTGTTTGCTTAACTGGGACAGTTTGGTTGGGTAAATGCTTGAACTCAGAAAGCTTCACTTTCACAGAAAGCAAAGACTGGGTTTTTTCATTTACAAGCTTCTCAGCTTGTATCAAAACCACCCCTCTCAATCCTCACTGGGTTCTGCCACTATGACACTTAAATCCACTATTCTATTTAAATTATTGTAAGGTGACAAATTAATCTGGCGAGTGCAAGACCTGATGCAGCAGACATCTCAGAGTGTTACACTGCAGATGTTTAGGCTCACCTGGTTGACATCAACCTTCCATCTTCTGGGACAGTTCAGTGAGGGCTGGCAGTGCCAGGGTGTGGAGCCTGTGGAGCCCTGCTGCCTTCCCTTCCCTCCCCCCAGGCCAAGGCAGCTTCAGCACGGCCACAGCCCTTCCCCGTGTCAGGAAAGCAGCTGCAATAAATGCTGGTGACTTCCCGGCTGAAAATAGAGAGGATGGGTTATTCCACATGCATCTCCAGTGAGCAGTGGCCAGGTTTCATTTCTCACCTGCCTGTGAGCAGTGTGCTGTGGGCAGTTGTGCACACAGTTCAGAGAGGTGCAGTCCCTGCTGATTTGCCTGGGATGCACTGGGTTCAAGCACATTATACATTGCTTTTAATTAAGGATACTTGCCACTGATGGCATTTTCTGCCGGGAATGCAAACTCCTGAGGACTGTTCCCATCTGCAGAAAGATGCCATCACCTGCAGTACAGAGACAGGCAGTGAGGAGGGGATCTGCGGGCAAGAACACTCTAAAGCAAGTCGGAGATTTCCACATGATCTTAAAAAAAGGGTAAAAAAATCTAAGTGATAAGAACAGAACAATGAAATCTGAGTAAACAGCACTAATGGATGTTTCCTAATTCCTTAAGCTCCCTCCTGTGTTTATAAATGAAAGAGAAACATCCAGAGGTTTCTAGTATGAGATCTCATTTTTTTAATTAGAAATGCCCTGAATACTTCTCAGTTTCTGTTTTCAGATGTTGCCTTCTCACAGAAATGACCACCTAAAGTATTCATCTTTTTATTAAAAATAAATATTTTCATTAAAAATTACATTAGGATTTCATTTTTATTCTAATTCTATGCTTTTCTTTTGACATGGGTACAAGCATTTTTCTAAACTTAAATCCTTCTTTGAGGGAGGTGGAGATATGAAATATTTTGAATATGAAAGATGTAGTTTTCTTTGATTTCCAAAGAATTTGATTCCAGTGCTAGAAAGCTGCAGAAAATAATCCCAGTGAGAGCAATAATCAAAAGCCAGGTTATTCCTAAGGCTCTGAGACCCTTTCAAGTTGGTCTGAAAACCTCATTGTTAATCAAAATAATTGCATGAGAACCAATCAGGAAATCCTGAAGCATTCAGAATGAAACCCTGTCATTACAAATTCACCATCATGGCTAAAAAACAGATTATTTCTGTCAAAAGCTGTGGGAAAGTTTGCTTTGTAGCAGTAGGGGCAGAAGTAAATATTTGCCCAATCTGTTTTGTTTATCCTAAAAACATATATGCATGTACAGAGTTTCAATTAAACACTATTTTCTTTTCCCCCATGTGTACATCATTTGAACTGCCCATGTGAGGAGCTTTTAAAGCATCTCTCACAGGAGTCAGGGAGATGGCTCTGTGCCAGCACCTTACTCAGACCATTACGCCATGGCAGGGCAGGTTGGATTGCTTTGAATTTTAAGCCTCATTTCTTTGGTCTCACCTCTGAGTCCAGCCATAGCTGGCCCCTTGCTGTAATTTAAAGCAATCTAAAGCAGATGCACAAAGTACCACTGAAAACATACCCACAGGCAGGTTGGTTTTTGCTGGTAAATGCCACAGCTTCCCAAGGCTGGTGATCACAGGGAGCAGGTGCAGGAGAAAGGGGTTCAGGTGTGGGTGAGGTCTGTTTCACCAACATGCAGATTCTCCAAGTTACTCTGTTTAAACCACTTCAGAAATTGCATGTTTTCTTGAGGAAGAGTGGTGCTGGGGATATCTGAGCTGGTGGAAGAGCTTGAGCTGTTTTACTGCCCTGTGGGGGTCACGAGCCCCTCCTGTACCCACCCCAGAGCCCTCCACGCTGACACCGCTTTTGCAGGGACACAGTCAGAGATGCAGATGTGAAAGGTCTGGGCTGTCCTTTCCAACAGCTGTTTGAAAATTAGTTTCAAAACACTTTGTTGTAAAAATGAGCTCCTATAAACATGCCATTTAAAAATGCAGTTGTAAAAAAAAAAAAAAAAAAAAAAAAAAAGGCAAAGAATAAAAGGGAAAAAAATCCAGCCAGTGGTTGAAGCCTCTGAATCCTTTTCCCTGTGGCAACAGTGTTCAAACAGGTGAACAGGGAAGAAAAGCAAAGGCTGGAGAAGAAACAAATGGTGACCACATTTAAAAACACCTGCTGGGAAGTGACTGCAGCAAAAAATCATTCAGAACACTCTGGAAAATACCTGAATGATGCCCGTAATCCACCGCTGCTGCTGAGGGGGCTGGAGACCTCCAGGCACTGCACCCTGGGACCCCACTGGAGCATCCACTGATCCCACTGGCATCACATGAAAGTGCAACAATCCTCTGTGAGGTATTAAGATCATTTCAAAGTCTCTTCTTGCATGAAACAACTCACAGCAAAACAAAAGTACAGCTTGTTTTGTCCAGATTTAGCAAGTCTTAGATCTTTAATCATCTCATGGGATCAGGGTCATGGTGCTTCTCCCACCTAAATCGTTGGGAAGGTTGCCACAGGCTCCAGATGACAACCAGACCTTATCCTACAGGCTGTCCTGTGGAGCTGACACCTTTTCATCCCCCAGCACCTATGGCAGCAATAGATTTAGCAGAGCTGGGACAGGCAGAGCAGTGGGACAGACACCAGCCTCCCGTGGCTGCCCAGGCAGGAGATGATGCTCAGTCCTGGCAGCTGCAGGTTCCTCCGAGCTCAACCCCCAGAGCTGCTGCTAAACCAAGCTGTGCCAGAATCCCTGTGTGGAGGATGAGCTGGAGGGGGCACCTGGATGCCCTCAGCCCTGAACCTGTGCTTGGGGATTCTCTGCGATGCAGGTGAGAGATGTGTCCTAGGAATGAAAAATCTGGGATTTTGGCCCTGCTCTCCCTCCAGGTCCTTGCAGTCCAGTGAGGGGCTGTCTCACCCCAGACTGCTGCAGCCAGGACTGCACACGAGTTTGCACATAAACACCACCACTTCCATATGAGGAAGACAACTGGTTTGACGCAATGCTCTGTTTTAGAGTAAGAACTGATTGCAGCTACAGGCTGGTCCCCTGCGAGGCTGGATTTAATTTTCAACCCATTTCTGTTGGATGTAGCAACAAACCTTTGTAACATCATGGAAACAGACAGGTCCTGTGTGCACCCCCCACCAGGACCATCACTTTTGGTGTAGTGAAGTTGTTCTGTAGGCCCAGGAGCAGGCCCAGGAGCTGGACTCAACCTTCCAAGTCATGATATTGTGTAATCCTGTGACCAGGAGCACTTCCAGCCACCCACCCTGCTGTGCTGCAGCACCTCACTGCCATCACAGGTTCTGCTGGTGACCATCAAGGCTGAATGAATAAACAACTCTGACTGGCTGTTTATGCCCCCACATACACACACCTGGGTCTGCCCCAGGTGAACGGGCACAGCAGGCACTGCTGCCAACCAGCACCTTCGTCATCCCAGCCCTTGGAAAAAATGGAGAAACCCAACGGAAGTCAAGGACACCTTAAAAGAGGAACAGAAAACAATGGGGAGCTATGCTGGGAGAGAAAGAGGCCAAGGAGTAGGATTATAGATGAATAACATGTGCAGTGTAATTAATCTAGATTAGTTTTTATTTCATAGCATCAACAGCCTGCAGTCGCAGCGTGCGGTGATCTGATCCCACGAGTTCCCAGCCTTCGCAGGGCTGGGCCGGATTGCTGGGAGAGCTCCAGGCAGAGCGGCAGCGTGCAGGAAGCGGTGCCGGTGACTCACCGGCTGCATGCTTGCTTGGAGACTAATGAACTAATTCAGGCACTCCGGCCCTTTCCACGGCCCCCTTCCATTAATCTTCGGGTTAAAAAGTGCAGCGGTCGCTCAAGAGGGAAATTCCCACAGAGCAGAAGGATTTGTGCCGGGAGCCCCCTGTGCTGACCTCCTTGGCAGCCTTTGCAGAGCCAAAGTCCGACTCCTCCGCCCCAGCTGCCGGGCTCGGGAGCCGCTGGGATTTCGGGCTCTTCCTCCCGGCCGCCCCGGGGCCGCGCGTCCCTCAGCGCCTGCGGGGCCGCGCTCGGGACGCGGCTCCTGTCCCGGGATGAAATACAGAAGCGGGAGCTCGTCCTGCCGCCGGGCAGCTCACAAACACATCTCTGTTCCCATAGAAGGTTGCCCTTGGCATTTTTTAGCGTATTCCGACTGTTGCAATAGCAAATTGCCCACGTGAAGTGCTTACAGCCGTCCTCACCTCCCTCCTAGCCTCGCCCCCCAAACTCTGGAGAGCTGGGGTTTGGCTTTCCCTAGATTCCAAATTGCCACATGCTGCCCACTACCAACAGGCACTACTCCCAAAGGGCCCGCGTGTCAGCTGTGCCTCGAGGTGTATTAGAGCTTTCCCACTTCAAAAAAGTGAAGCACAGTTAAAAATTGTATCTCCAAACTCCCGAGACAGAAGAACTGCACAATGCCCAAACAGCAGGAGAGCAGGGAATGGTGCAGACAGGCTCTCCTGGAGAGCAATGTGCGACAGAATTTGATCTGTGCTCCCCTCTTCCTCCAGGACAGTCTGTATTTAACATTGTATCATCATGTGGAAAACACCCAAATAATTCCAGATATGGCAGAGACCTGCAACCAGTCTTGGGGAATGAGACAACCAGTGCAATTGGCAATCCAGTTACCACACAGCTACTTTCCTCCATCCTTTGTCTTTATTTCATATTTGTATTTCTTCAATATAATAGAATACAACTTATTTTACATAATGTATACAAACTATATCACAGTGCTTTACAGAGCAAAGTATGAATTACATGGTGAAAAATGGTAAGGTCCTTTGATGTGCCAAGCCCCTTCTTTTCTCCCTGTTCCAGGTGACCTCCCAGGACACCCTCAATCTATTGGGAAGCTCCCACCTGACTAATATTGGCCCCAAGGTGAATTTGGCTCATCACAACTGTGTTCTCCTCTCTCTGGAGCACTGGCAGGGATGGTATCCCAAGGAATTGTCACATTTAACCCCTTGTTCTTACCTACTTTTTCTCACAAGACAAGCAGCAGCTCTTTTTTTTTGAACAACATAATTACTCCCAAAGTAATTACTGGAAAGGGAGGGAAACCCCACCATCATTCTTTTCTCCCAGTATGAGCTATTTTTTCCAGAGCACGTGAATGGCCCTAGATAAACCACTGGGTTTGGCAATGCTGCTTGCTGCATTTATGAAAGCAGTGAATCCATCACAACCCCACAGTACCAGAGCCAGGGTGGGATGCAGACCTGGCTCCTCCAACAGTCTCTGTAGTTGCTTTGTGAACCCAGCAAACAAAAAGCACTCACAGCCATCCTTCATGGTGTTACAGGATACAAATGTAAATGACATTGGATTGATGGCTATGAGAGGTCTCTGAGACCTAGGACTAAGAGTACTCACAACGGGAAATGGGAAAGTTTGGAAGCTGGGAGAGAGTGGAATTGTGGACAACAGGAGCTGAGGGTCACACACACAACAGAAAAATGGCAAGGACAGACAGAGGGAGACTGACCTTAGTGCCAGATGAAAAGTTTTCAGATGGATGGCCAAAGTGATCCCTGTAGGAATCCTGAGCACAACACACACTTCTGTGAATACACACACACGTGGCAACAAAAGGAAGGCACTGGTCATGGCTTCCCTCAGGCCCTGAGCTACTGCAGAACATCACATTGTGAAACAGGGCACTGTTTTAACACATACTTTTAATGAGTAATAGGAATAATAAACCACCCATTTTCCATTCTCTAACCTAATGGAATAAATGTAGAAATTCCCAGTATTTGCACAATGTCATGTCCAGAATGATCAGGATCCGTTTCTGCAACAGTAAAATGGAACACACCCATGGCAGAGCTGATGACAATGGGCAGAAAAAGAGCAAAGGCAGACAAATAGGAGTAAGTTTCCCTACAACACTTAAAATAGAAACATAGGTCAAATATACATTTGATGAGTAGGAAAAAGTGAACAAGCAACCAAAGTTTTCCTAACTTCAGAGTCCACTTCCTCTCCTAATCCCTTTAATTCTAGATCCACATCAATGAATCAGAATCTGACCTAAAAGCTTTGCAGCAGGAGAATTAGCCAAATGCTTGAATTAAATATTGCTTATAAAAATCTATTTCCTTTTCTTAACAGAAAATTTTCCAACTGGGAAAAGAGTTTGAGGCCCATATGCTTTCTAAGTTTGGAGAATTAGACACTTCTCCCTTAAATTCCACCCCTCATAACCTGGAAAAGATACAGCTTTACACATCAAATTATTTTCCAGGAGGAACTTGGCAGGATATTTGCTTAAGCAGGAGGACTTCTCTACATCTAAACGATTCTTGAACAACTTCTTCATTTCTGACCACACATCCTGTAGTGATTGAAACCACTTTGAGCAAGACAGGACTCTGCTGTTCCTGGGGGCTGTTGTTTGGTGTTCCAGGACTTCCTCCTGACCAGGACCTGGTGCATCTGCTGGGGCTCTCCTGGGTTCAGTGGCCAAGGGACAAACCTACCTTGGCTTGGCTGCCAGGTCAAGTGCTACTGTGAGGTCACTCCAGCAGAAAAAATGAATACCTCAGACTCTGCCCACATAACTGCACTTATCAAGAAAATCCCAATACAACCTGACCAAAAACCCTAATGTCCCTCTCAATTTTGTAATGTATTGATATTGTGTAGTCACAATCTCTGGAGCAGAGCAGCCATAGTTTGTTAAGCACACATGGATGAATCCTGGGCAATGGCCTCACCCACAAAATAAACACATTGCCAGATCACACAGAGCCACACTGACACAGGCAGGTGAACCACAGTTTACAAAGATTTCAAGAAGTGACTAAGACTTAGGGGATAGGACTGGATCCTACCTGACTAATTTTGCTTTTACACAAGCTTTTATCTCTCCTGATAAAGTTTGGGCTTGATGCACAAGTGATAAAGATGGGAACTGTAATCTCAAACAGTAAAATAACAAAGCGTTTATTAAATGAGTAATGGCTGGTCCACGTGCAGCTTCTTTTCCAGAGAAGGATATGACTATGATTAAAAAACATTTAAAGTCTAAATAGGACTTTGGTTACTATGTTAAGGTCCTATTTTTTCAGTCCATCAATCATCACTCTTGGCTCAGCTTTGAGCTGCAACCATTCTTCAGACCACGGAAAGGAGGTTGGATCTTCCCTACAAGCAAGCGGAAGACCATCGAGTTTAACTAACGATGGAAGCTTTGCCTGTGGGAAATATAATAATTTAAGTTTCCATTTTGGTGGCACAACTGGAATATCTAAGTAATGGTGTGAGTGTTTTCTTGGACTAGTTTTAGGATTACTGCATAAAAGGAAACACTTTGAAGTTCTGGCAAAAATCAGAACTGGTAACTGGTGGTTTTATATCCCGCTGGGCCTTTCAGAAGCCATGGGCATACATTTAGAACAGCAATTAGGTCAAGCTTCTCCGTTGCTCCCAAGAAATGTAAAAACATTTTTTGAGAATTCTTCCTTAACAGGAGAGAAAGAGGAGGCAGCTCTCCCTGCACTGCTCCTGACTCACAGAGGGTGGCTCTACGTGATGCTCTGCAAGTGCACAAGGAGTTTGTGTGGGCCCGCTGCTACCCACAGGCACAAACAAGCCTGGGGACCTGCAGTGACTCCCTCACTGGGGCTGTGCACACACACAGACTCTTCCTGCCTCCCCATCACTCTGCCAGGCTCCAGCCACGGGAAACGTGCCCTGCAAGCTCCTCCAGGGAGCTCCCCCGAACCTCTGCCTGGGGCCTTATGTTCTTGCAAGAACACAGGGCCATGGTTCCAGGCAAGATGACAACACAGACATTCCCAAACTCCCCCAACACTGATGGCACACTCTATTAAACTATTTTTCCTGCACACAGGATTCCTGCAGCTATATCCCACTCCCTCCACAGAGCAGTTAAGACACATACAGCAAACTTCATCCACAAGTTATTTTGGTGGGTGAACAAGAGCCGGAGGGCAAGACACAATAAGGGACAAAACATCAAGAATCTAGCATGGCACCAGTTATCTTAGATTAGTCTTTTTGCTTTACCCTCTTGCTTTAATTGGATCAATATTTTTAATGAAAAATTTATCACGTCTTACTAATGAAAACATTACTCAATTTTTTTTGCAGCAAAATAGGTGGCAACGCAAAACCTAATTTCCTAGGATCTCGTGCTCATGGCATGCTAAGTCACACTGATTCCTGTTCTAGGTATGCAAATAGAGATGTGTCAAGCTTGGAAAGACACAGAAGATCCTAATAAATACCCACAAAACAGCCATTCCTCTGAAAGTGCTACAAGTAGATAAAAGGAGCACTGAGATAGTCCAGAAAAAAATAAACGGTATCCTAAGGCAGTGATGCTTCAAACATGTGCTGAAGCCCATAAAAATAAGTTAAAGGCTGTGTTGACAGACAGGATGAAGAAAAAATCTGTTTCTGGGATTAGTAGCTACAAAAGGTCTTCCAGATCCTGGAATAATCATATGATGAAATTTCCAGATGGCTCACCAGGATCTTAGTAAGACCAGGGAAGACACATCCCTAAAGTTACCAGGCACAGCAAATCTTCTGGATCAATGGTATCTCCAGGACACTCCTGAGAGTCACCACAAGATGGTGGCACCCAAAATCTTCTGCAAATGATGATCATCTTCTCCAAAACAGGTGCAAATCTCCTCACCTTCCTGGAAGCAGGAGAAGTGAAAACTGCTTCTTGCCCTACATGTCAGCCAGGCCACCAGCCCTTAGCCCTGGGCAGACCCACACCAGTGCTGGACACACTGAGGATGTGTTTGGGCACTGCTGTGATTTGGCCCCAGAGAGGAACTGCTGTATGTTTGTGAGATGCCCCAAACCATCTCACTCCTGCCCTCACACCAGCGGGGTTCATCTGCTTTCATAAAGCTGCTGTTTTGAGATGGGGGTGAAGACACTTGGTAAGCTCAAAACAAAGCACCAAGTGCCATCAGGGAGTTCCCCCTCCCACAGGGAGCTGGAGAGACAGGTGTGATCTTCCTCGGGGTGAAGTGTGAAACTCAGGCACTAGAGCAAGTAACCCTGGCAGGAGCCATGAAAAGCAAGTTGTGACCTCCCCAAAGCAGCTCAGCAGCTTTGGAGCCTTTCACAGGGCCAGCCCAGGCTGGGGGACGGGTCCATGAGCATTCCCTGCTCCAGCTGACAGCCTGGCAGTGCTGTCAGCAGCAAAGGCAGCTACCCGATGGGAGAAATCAGGAATCTGACCCAAAGGTTTGCTGAGCCAGCTCTAGCTGAAATCCAAGTGGCAGCAGCTCCTACAAAAGGAAGGCTGGGGAAATGCTGTTCTGCCCTGGTATAATGCAACATCTGCCTTCAGTCACAGAGGAAACAATTCAAAGACAGAAGGTTCTCTGCTTTAGGGCATGGCTGGAGGACACTGGGCCATGGCACCTCCCAATTCCAACAGCGCTTAACCCCAGCCTTTCCCATGGATGAGGCCAGGTTTGAAAGCAAACTCACTGGAAACTATCATTAATGCTTGCTAAACATGTGCTGATTTTTCAAACATACAAACAAACAAACCAATCCCAAGAACTTTCAGCTTTCTGTCCCTGCCTGACCAGTACAGATGTAGTCACTTCCTGACAGCAAAAAGGCACAGACACACGTCCCTGCAGCAGGGCAGGTGCTGGGAAATGGGGAGCTTTTGTCTACTTTCCTCATCATAATTCACTACAAGAGCAATCTTTTCAGTAAATATGGCACAGAAAATCCAAGTGAGGAGAAAGCAGGGTTTTAAGCAGGGTTTTCTCTCTCCAGTAGGCAGGTCCATGTGTTGGCACAGAGGTGGAGCCTGCCAGTCTGCAACCATCCCCTCTGGAGAGTGATTTCCCATTCAGATACAAAACAGATGCAAGGACCCAGGCAGGCCAGTGCTCCTGGCTGCTCACAGGACGCCTTTAAGGGCTGGATGACAAACTGTAGAGCAGATGTTCACCCTTGGCAGCCACCCAGCCATACTCTGGTGTATGGGTTTGCTTTTTCAGCTCGGGCCAAAAAGGATGCACGTTTCCTCCACGCTGTGTGATGGAGAAGAGCCTGAACATGGCTCTGGTGATATTTTCTAACAGACATCAGCAAAGTGTCCCAGTAGGAAACCCAGTGCTTTACTGGCAGTTCAGCAATGCCCTGAACACCATCCCCTGGATGACTAATCCTGGGAACAAGGCAGTCCTTACCATCACTGGATGGGTCAGACATCACTTACAAAAGGCTTTTGGAGGAGTGCAAAAGCAGATTTCTGGAGAGAGCTGAAAGGGCACAAAAAAGCTGGCTCTGCTGCTCTTCACACTCCCGAGCAGGCTGCAAGCACCAATTTTCACACAGTTTAGAAGGGAAGAAAGTGATTACTATTTGCTAATACATTACAGTTTGAACTCGAGTAAAGTCGGATTCACAGAACTCATCTGACTCAGGATACAGCACCTTTCTTAAATATACACACTTGAAGATGAATCACACTTGTCTCATAAGGACACTTATTAAAATTTGCTCTCCTGTAACTGTTTAGGGTTCCTGCTCTGCAATAGAAGATGATGTCACTGTTTACATAAATAAAGGCAATGGTGCTCAGATCAGATCTAGGAAACCAGTTTCTTTCCTCTGAAAGTTATTAACCAATCTATTTTCTTACAGGTTACTTTCTTACAAGTTTGGGGAGCGTAAGAACTGGCCAGGGCATAAATAGAAGAATAGACAAAAAAAAAAAAAAAAAACAAAAAACCAAAAAAAAAAAAAAAAAAAAAAAAAAAAAAAAAAAAAAAAAAAAAAAAAAAAAACCAAAAAAAAAAAAAAAAAAAAAGCAAAAGTGACCCAAATCACACACTTGACACAGTTTCCTTTTGTTCTTAGAAAACTGGCCATGTTAAAAGTGATGTAGCTCTCATTGCTCTCACTCTGTCCACAGTAAGGAGATTAAAGTTCTGCACAGGAGAGTTGCAACTGAAAAATATTGCCATTACACTGAGCACAAATAGCTTTACCTTGAACATTGAGCATGCACATGGCCTCCCCTCTCCCCCCAGCTTACATTTTGGGAGATTTTTGACAGCCAGAGAAAACTCTCCTTCCATATGTTGTTAAGATTTCAACCTCCTTGCAGCAGGAAAATAAAGTCATCTTCTTTGTAATGCCACAGCACTGAGCACACACAGAGCACTGAAACAGTAAGGCATGAACTGATCTCTGCCATTGCGGAAAACTGCAGGGATCCCGGAGCAGGTCTTGTTCCTGTCATGTCTGCAGATGCTCTGTTAAGGACTCCAGGGACATAGAGCAATTACTAGGGTTTGTTTCTGCTTTCCAGGAGCAGTTCTGTTTAGGAGAGAATAGAAAGGGATTATTTTTACCTTATAGTTTGGACTTACAGGGTGTGAACTGAATTTTTCTTCCCACAGAGACATCATGTAACAACTCTTCCAGTGCCCTGGAATGGGGCTGTTCCTTCTCAGCAGTGCCCAAAAGCCCAAGGGCTAATGAGGGTGACAGGCAGGGCCCAATTAGCAGTACTGGCATAGGGACCTTGCATTTAGGCCACACACTGAGTCTAAAGGGTTTTTTCCTTTTGTTTTGGGGGCTTTGTTGGTTTGTGGCTTTTTTGCTTTGAGTCTAGAAAGTTGACATCTGCTTCTGGTAAAATTAAACTTTTATTTGTCAGTAAATGCAGATTGAAACAGTACTGAGAACTGCATTGTCTGGGTCTGTTGGGTTGTAGGAAGTATCGATGAAGGATTTTCCACTGGCATGTGTAGAGAGAAAAAACCATTTCAGTGAAGATAATTTTTTCCATATATACTGTGTGCATTATTATATGCAAGTGAGAATTAGACAAAACAAAACTAGAACAAAGATTCTTTTAAATTTTAAAAGGATCTTTGTCTCTCAGCCATAGGGATGGTTCAAGCCAAGCTCCGTGGATGAGGCAACTAATGAGGCAACAGACGCATCAAAGGCATCTCACCTGTAGTAGAGTTTAGTCAAGGTAAGACTCAGACCATACTGGGGATGTACTGGCACCAACCTCACTCTTGCTACAGCAGAAAAGAGGTTCCCAGCTCTTACCTCCTCCTGATGCAGCCAGGCTCAGGTGAACCCTCCACTGTGCCCTACACAAGTCCTGCCACTTGGGCCAGCAGAGCTGCTGTCACCAGGGGCTCTGCCCACCCTGCAGTGGCACTGTGCCCCCAGGGCAGTGTACCCAGCTGCATTCTGCAACATCATCTCCACCCATCCCACCGTGTGTCCTGCAGCTGTGACTGCCCAGACCAAAGACTTTGCTTCCTTAGTGACTAGAAAGGTGTCTTCAGTTAAAATCCCCTGGCAGCTGTTTTATTGTTCACCTGCTTAATGCTGCAAACACAGCTCCAGGTCACCTCCCTGCTCTAAGAGGCAGGAGAAATCTGCACTCAGGGCAAGGGAAGCCCATGGACCTGGCTCTTATGTGGTGGTGAGAGCTGCCGGCCCTGCAGGGGTGGCAGGAAGCCTCAGGTCACAGCAGACCCATGGGTCAATGCCAGGAAGGGGATAAGAATGGAGCAGGCTTCCCATGAGGTTCAGGGGTAGGGCAGGAAGGCAGATATTGTCTGTCAGGCCCCTCTCTCACACAGTGCCTTAAACATTAAACAGCACCTTCCCTCTTGTGCCCCCAAGGTCTCACAGGGCAGCTCCCCCTGCCCCAGGCAGCAGCTGGGGCTCTCCACCACCACGCTGGCTCAGGGAGGCAGGCAGCAGACACAAGCAGAGGATGGGGATGCTCTTTCAAGCAAGAAAAAGCATTGAAAGGTACTTTTTCTCTCTGTGATAAAACCCAGGAAGATCCTTCCCAGACCCATTTGACCCTTCCCTTCCTGATGTGCCCCCTCCCTCATGCCTCTCCCTTGCATTGTGTGGGAATGTTCCCCAAAACATGCAGTTTCTCCCTCATTTCCTTCCTCTCAAGACACCTGGAACTTCCTCCTGCAGGCTCCTGCCACCCCTCATGGTGATACAGGCCAGGTCAGGCTTCCCAGGCCACCAGGAGACCAAAACAAGCCAACATCCAGCACGGGGCTGCTGGGGCAGCACGCTCAGAGAACACAGCTACCAGGGCCTTTGCGTGCTGAGCATGACAAGTTATTTCAGCAAAACCACCCTGACATATTTGAGGAAAAACAGAAGCAACTACTAGCAAGGACACCCCCAAGAAGGCTGTAGGGGAAGTGTTTTCCACCACAAAACATGTTTTGAAACGTATTTGAAATTTGTCTCAAGCCGTTAGTAGAAGCTCCTTGATTAAACGAGTCAGTTTTGCATGCATTAAGCAATGCAGCACAGAAGCAACAGATAAAATCCTCTGCACAAACAATGCCAGTTTAAGAGTTATTGGGAAGCAGCCCATATATTTGGGGAAGGTTTTTCAACACATCTCTTTCAAACTAAGATGCCTCAGCAGAGATCTGTGCACACAGTACACACCACAAATCCCAACTCCAACTTCACCCTTCTAATGCACTGAATTTTAAAAGTTTAAAATACCTTTATCTAAATCCTTATCCCATTAAAACTGGATTGAGAAGCACAAAGCTTCATCCCACTAAGAGTGTATAGATAAGTGCTCTGCTCATGCTCTGCTACACCAGCTTGTTTCTGCTCCATGATTATTTGATTCAGGAAGACATACAAACACAGTTTTGCTAGTCCATTGAATATGCACTGTAAAACAGGAACTGGATAAATACCTTTAACCACAGAATATTCTGAGTTGGAAGGGACCCACAAGGGTCAGTGAGCCCAACTCAATGTCCAACTCCTGAATGACCCATACAGGGATCAGAGCCACAATCTTGGTGTAACTAGCACCTGCTCTGAGCAGCCCAGCTGATCTGTCCCAGAATCATTGCACAGTTTGGACTGCCTTAAAGATCATCTCATTTCATGTCCATGCCATGGACAGGGACACCTGCCATTAGACCAGGTTGCTCAAAGCCTCATCCAGCTGGCCTCAAATACTTCCAGAGATGGGACATCCACAGCTTCTCTGCACAACCTGTGCCAGGGCCTCACCACCTTCACAGGGAAGAATTTATTCCCAATATCCAACCTAAATCCATCTGTTAACATATATGCTGGACTCCAGCTGAAAGTCAAGCCCACAGGGCAGACCACAGCACACTGAGATGCAAAAGCCAGACTGCTTTTCACTGGTGGGCATTCACAGCCTCCTCAAATGGCTATTGCCAGCTGCTGGGGTTCAGCTGTGCCCCACTCACTGTGGATCCTGGCAGACACTGGAGCAGGTGTAACCCCCTGAAAAGTCACACATATCACAGCAGATCACCTCACAGCACAGGGTTCTCAGCTGGAGGGAAGCAAGGCCATCGTGTGCCATGAACCAGCTGTGGGAGAGGCCACCTGACCCTGAGCCCTCCATGAGCTCAGTGCTGAGCCCGAGCTGCTTTTGAACAGCTGAGATACCTGCATGCAAGGTTTGAGCAGCCACAGACCGCTCAAGGACTGGGCTTCCTCACACTTCAAAAGGCTTCTTTTATGGCTTCTCAGCTTTCATTAGTGAGAAGCAGGAAGACTGAAGTGGTGGTATCCCCAGGCAGTGTTAACAGGATGTGACTCTACCCTGAGTCATCCTCCTCTCTCTGGTGTGGAGAGGCTGCTCACGCTTGTGGACATTTATGGCCATGCTCATCAGGACAAACCCACTGCTTCCCAAGCTTGGGCTTCAGAGGCTGCAGGAAGCAGCCTTCACATCACACAGTTAGAACTTTGTATTTTCAGAGTATCTTAACAACCAAAAGGACTGAAGAACTCCAAAACGTGCTCAAAATCTAAAGAATAATATAGCAGTTTTCTGATGATGTGTCTGAGCCAGGAGGATTGCACTGAGGTCTTACTTAAATCCAAGAAATTAAAACATTAAGCCACACAGCTGCAGAATACGACTAAATACGCAATTAGTGTTCTCTATTTTACAACTGAAAACAGCATGTTAGAATAATCTCCAGTGAAATGTATTTTGTGGGAACTGGAAACAATTTACATAAATGCACCAAATGAACACCACTGTTAATGAGTCCACATGCACATGAGCAGAACTGAGGTGCCTCAGCTGAGAATTATCTCTGCCAATACTGTGGCTTATCTTCCATCCTGACAAACTTCACAACAAAGGTTTCCCTGATACATTTGCCTGCCCATCTAAGGCATTCAGTAGCAGGGATGTCTCATAGACTCACATTCCAAGCAGATGCAACATCCTACACATCTGACAAAGCAATTCAGTTCTCACCAAAGGAACATCCCAGAAGTGCTCATTCAGATGGAATTATTCCAGTATTTGTTTTTCAATTACTGGAAGAAACAGCTTGTGGGGTAAATAATATTTTTTACCATTCTCTCTAAATTTCAAGTGAGACACACCATGTAAGACCCCGAATTTTTTTTTGGTATTTGCCTACTCAACATCCTCCTGAACAGGGACACGGATGTGCTGAGGTACACCCTCACTTGCTGCAAAGCCAATCATGTAAAGTGATAATAAGGGAGATTGTTAATAATCTATTATTGGCTGGAACATAATTCTTCTAAAGAAGAATTACAGTTCAGAGAGGTGTGCAGGAGAAGGATGTACTATTGCTACAACATATAGCACAGGCACACCAACACCTGGCCAAGCCAGGGCTGGAACTGCAATTAAAAAATGACCGTGAAGTTGCCAAAGGCTGTCTTTGCTTACGTGCCACTGCAATAATTACAAAGTGGGGGGAAAAAATTAGCAATAAATGTCTTAAAGGCCAGCTACAGTTGGATTCCAGTCAGGTTCTGCAACAGAAAAACTGCCAGTCAATTGTGGCTGCTACACTTAGAACAGAAACACCAAATGCCATGAATATCATACCTACTGAGCCTGGGATATTGATATTGACCCTTGAAAAATGAGCTAACTTTATTACCACCTTTATGTCTGCAGCATTAATCAGAAATAAACTCATTCAGGCTCCAAGGAAGAGCGCCCTGTGTTGGTGTTGGGACACACAAATTCAAGACAAACTTGAAACACATTAAGTGCTACCAGCAATGTCCCATGAAGAGCAGCAGATATATTTATCACCTTTTCAGGCTTCCTTCATCCCCATACCATCTACTGCATCTGGAAGAATGTTTTAATACTAACTCTGACTTTAACTTTTTAAATTGAAAAATAGGAGACAAGCTACCTGGGTCTTACACCAGGACTTAATGCTTGCCTGGAATAAAACCATATGTACTTAAACTGCACCCTGGGGTGGATCCAAACCACACAGTCTCCATATAGGGAGGAGACTTTCCTTCCTCAAACTTGCTGAAAATTATGTGAGTGACTCATTGAATGTCCTTGTCTTGAGTCAGCACTGAAACAGAGCTCCAGAATTCCCTCTGATTTACAGTGGAGATAAAAGACTGTAGGATTGTTGGTTTTCTTAAAGGATGATCTGTGACTGATGCACCGAGGATGTCTCACCACTAAATCAAAGTAACTCTTGCACAAACCAAGGCTGCATTCCTACCCCCTGTTCCAGCCCTTCTCTCTCAGGGTTCAGACCTGTTGGAGCCGAGCTTTACCACGTCACACAGAGGAGGGAAGGTCATGTGGCTGCAAATCCCATTTGCACAAAGTAAACAGGAAAATAGATTCCAATTTCGGTATCAGTTTTAATCGATTCATTAATTAGTAACTCGTCTTCTAATGCAGTAAAGCAGAGTGTAGCAGGTTCAGAAGTTGTTGAGTGCTGAAATTTGGAGTTAGGCTGAATGAAAGACTATGTACAATACAAATCAGCTTTCTGTTGTGATGTAAATTTATTCTCATAATTTTTACCATTTATTCATCCCAAAAGACATATTGCATATTTGGAACATTTTAAAAGTAAGAGCCACTGTATTCAAGACAAGAAGTAGTTTTGTCACATCAAAACTGATGACATACTCAATAAAATTATTTTCCAGAGCAAGAACTCCTTACAAGAAATATAAATAGAATATAAACTTCATAAATGATCTAGCATGAAAAGATTAAAAGAGCAAATTCATTCCATACTGAAGGCAGTACTTTACCACTCATAGTGCGTGTGCGGTGTTTCTAAAAAAAATAATCCATGTCCCAACAATGGGTACTGAAACAAATACAGGTAAGCTTTTGGTTACATTTTATTCCAATAGAACAGCATGAATTGATTACTTCACTCTTTTGTCTCAATTTACTGACTAATATGATCAGGTAATAAAACACTGCTTTTAGTTTAACCCAGGCTTTGGATTTGTTCATCAGACACGATGAAGGGATGACGCACTTTGGCAGCACGTTGGCATTTTCAATGTCTCACCTGACATAACACAGGAATTACCTCTCCCTGCCCACATCTCCATTCCCACAGCTCAGAACCATTTACCCAAGAATCTCAGTTACATTCCCACTCTCTCTCATGGCTGCAGAACAGCAGTGACCATGTCCTGATCCACCACACGCAAGCACAATCCCAGAACAGCACGGACACACATCCACATCCCTCGGTGCCTTGGAGCTGAGACACAACCAGCTCTGGGAACGATGCTCACTGAGTACACTGAGACACTCAGTCATGTGAACAACCTTGAATTTGAAATGCTTGGAGAGGGAAGTGTCAGTAATGTGAAAAACAACAGAATGGGGCTGAGGGAAGAGAATAAAATGTCTGATCCTGGGAAAAGGACTGGCTTTGCTTCACTCTAAGATGTAAGCAAATCATAAAACAATCTATGGGAAGCAGTCAGCAAAAAAAACCAGAATGTAAAATAATTCATACCTGTCAAAGTATTTAGAAAATAAAATTCCCCTTCTCAAAATTTTTTTTAAAAAGGTGTTTATTAGTGTTATTAAATCAAGACTTCTGTAAATCATGACATTCCAATAAAAGTGATCGCTATACTACTACCACTAATAATGCAGGTTAAAGAACAGCTGTCAGTTTGTAAAAAACTAAATGAAGGAATTATTCTATGAATACTTTTCCTATTGTGCCTCAGGGATAAATTTTTCTTTCACTACTGTTCAACACTGTATGATCAACAGTCTAGAATAAAGCTTCAGGAGTCATCCCTATAAAACCTGAAGGGAAATAAAAAACCTCTTCAATGCTGTGCTGAACAGCCATGGGAACAGGCTGCTGCTTGGCCCTGCTGCCTACAGTGGTTTTTACCAAACAATATTGCAAAGTCAGATACCACAGGGTGCACCATACTGGGGTGATGGGAGGAGTACAGTGATTGGATTGACAAGGTTAAACTCTAGATGCTAGAAGTCAGCGAATCCCCCCCAAAAAATCCTGGTAGACAATCAAACAAGAATACCAAAGCAGGATATAAAGCTTATTGTCTATTCATATGATGTTAGTAAGGTAGTAATTGTAAGGACATGTTCTATTCTGGCATCTACTCTTCGGAAGAGAACATTCAGAAAATTAAAAAACGTTTAAAAAGCTGACAACAAAAACTAGACAGATGAAGAAAAAAATTTTAAAATTCAATCCATTCATGTAAAGTAAGACTGGAAGGTATGACTGTGGTATGTCAAATCCCTGGATCAGGACAACATTTGCAGCAAAAGAATATCCTCCAACAGAGATGTATTGGAGTTCAACCTCTGGAAGCCAAAGCAAGATGAACTCAAACACAGGTTGGGGATTGGCTTGGGGTTTTTTGAGAGAACAGTAGCTGCTCACATACCTTATCTACAGAGGCAACTGATCCTTTTTCTGAAATTCTTAAAGCAAGAATGCTTTTCTAACAAATGCTGAACTTCTTGACATTCTGCTGCTGCTGATGAAATCAGACTGATGTTTTATGACTGTGATATCCAGATTAGTGATGAGTTCCCCTTACCTTTACAAATGGGAACTTGACCCTGTAATGTCCCTTCCCATCAGTTGCTGATTTACCTTCTACTGCTGGGAGCCTTTAGTTGGACACTGGTAGCACCCAGCTTTTAAGCAGGCATGGGTGCAGCCCCTCTCTTCCAAGCAGAAGAACCTGGCTCTGTTGGACAAATCTCTGCTCACTTTCAACAAGTCAGTACAAAGTAAAAACCCAGGAAGGCCAGAAGATAATCCCCATACTGCAGCCCAATTCCCCACCAGAGAAGAAAGAAGAAATCTGTGTTCATAAGCACGTGCAAAGAGGGACTGGGATGAGCAAATCATCTCAATCTGGGGGATTCAATGCAGCTGTTTGCAGGAAGCAATGACCCTTCAAACAGACCCAGAGGTATATGCAAGAGAGAAGGAAAGAATATGGCTTCTAATTCTGTTATATGATCAATTGCTATTATTCATGGAGACTCAATTTTGAGACAGCTGCTAATGAAATATTAATGGTGGATGAGCAGCCAGAGGGGAGAGACAAGGCCCCTGGTGAAACCTGGCCAGCCCCACTTGCAGAGCCAGTGCAAAGGACCGTGGCTTCCCAAAAGCCAGAGTGGTGACCTGGTGTTTTAAAGCACTCAGATGCTGCTGGTGGAATGAATTCAGCAGTGGATTTGTCATGGAGACGACTCAAGCTGAAGAGATGACTCTTGCAAGTGGCAGAACCCTATGGATTAAGGCAGGAGACATTCAAAATCTTACATAAAGCACACAGAAATCTGGAACAGGTAGCATACTTCAGAAGACTTGATTAGAAAAATAACTCAGGGATATACCCCAAAAATACATGCACAGGTGATTGTTACCTTTGCTTCAAGCTATCAGTCATCTGATACTAATTCTCACTGTTTTATGAGAACTCTTGGAATATATTGTGCAGGCTCACAATTCCTCATTTAGCACCAAAAAAATCCAGACATTCTGCAAAAAGGATGAGGGAAAGGCTCTGGAAGAACGCATTTAATTCAGCTACAAGGAACAGGAAAATCACACTATATTTTTCACATATTTATATTTTTAAATAAAAGGCCTGCTATTGTAGTCCCCATGTAATTAAATTCTTTTAGAATCTAAAAAAGGTGCCTTACTCAAGACACCAGGACAAATCTGAAGAAGTGTTCAGATATTCTAAGATTTATACTAAATCTTCCAAATTGAACTAGCAACTGATAAAACAACTCTCTGACTAACTTTGCTACTATGAGGAACCTTTATAAAACCTCTAACTTCAGTGCAAGCTCAGAGTACTTGTTTTACAAGTGGAGCATCTCACACATGTGAAAAGCTGCTCGGTATAGCAACTCCAAGGCTTAGCTAATCAAGCCTCACAAAAGAAAGAACCTAAATATGAATGTCAAAGAGCACACACATTTACCATTTTTAAAAAAAGCAATAAAAACCCAGAAAGGTTTGTGCAAGGAATCCTTGCAAAATAACTCTACTAGATGTTTGAGTATTGAAGCACTGAAGAACAGCAGCTTCCTGATTACCCAACCCTTCTCCAGGGATTCTCACAACGGAAGAGTGAATTGTGCATTTTAGCCCATTCCTTGTCATTTTGAACATGCAAATGTCAAGAACTCCTGGAAAAGGCACTGTATTAGGGAACCACAGGTATACTTGTAAGCACAAACCCCCATGCAACGTGTACTATGCACCTGTGTATATAATATAAATATGCATACATGCACATAATGAAATTAGAAATATTTCTCCTTTAATACAACCATGGTGGGCCTCAAACTGCAGCTCTCTAACGGGCTAGAGATTGCTGAAAACACAACATTTGTCTTTAATACAAGGACAAAACAGAGCCCCAGGCAGAAATGCTGTGGTGCAGGGCCCTCCCAGGGAGCCTGGCACCTTCCCTGCTGCCCCGCCAGGCTCCACCTCCACAGGCTGCCAGCAGGGAGCAGGGAAGGGAATCCACTGCAAAAGAAACAGCAGCTGAAAGAGGGACAGACAGGGAGTTTGAGATGCTTAAGAGGTGAGGAGGCAGCATCAGGCTCCCTTCCCCCAGCAGGGCTCTCCCCTACTGCCCAGGACCTGCAGCCACTGCTCCTCCAGGCTCACCGGCCCTGCCAGGGGCACATCCACCCTGCAGCTCCCAACACCTTTTCCTCCTCCATGGCAATATGCTCCCAAGCCTTCCACGACTCTCTGCTACCCCACTTCCTTCTGAAAACCACAGACAGAGGGATCCGCTAGACCAAAACTTAAACCAGTGCAAATGTGAAATAAAAGGTAAAAAAAAAAAAAGTCTTTTGCTCTTACTGGACATGCTGCAGACATTGTGCCTAGTAACTGTGGCAGTATCTAGTGCAAAATAAACTTAGCATGAATCTCTTGTTTTCAAATGACATTCAACTCAAACATGCATAGGGAGAGTATTATTTTATTAAATCATGCACATCACGTGTGTTAGTGCAAATAGTTTAATCTGTACTCCAGAAATTCTATTGTATTTTTATATCTTTACAAAATAGATTTAAAACAATTAATTACTTAAAAAATGTAATTCTGAAGTTAAGCATTTCAGAACAATATTTGCAATAACCTATATACAAGAGGTACTAAGTACCACTGGCATACGAGTGTTCTGTGGTTGGGTGGCTTCCTGCAACTGAAAAGGATGAAAAGAATGAAGTAAATGACAATAGTTATTTTCTACAAGTCACTTGTGGACTATTTTCTCCAACTACTAATCCTCCCATTAGGAAATCCCATGTAACTTAAGCTAGAACCTTTAATTAAAGGACAATGACCCTTAAAACCTCACCAAGTAAATTATATACTAAATTTCTATTTAAATATTAAACTATCTGTCGATTGCCATAACATTCTTTAAAGCCAATTGAATTGCTGAGATTACCTCCCTATTTTGAAGTTTCTTTTCGTAGAGCCATTTTACTTTACCATTCTTTACCATATTATTTAAGTCTTTAATAAACTTTTTTGACAGAACTGTTGAGCTGAACAAGACAACTACGGTCAACATTTAATTCAGCACTAACTACAGTGATTCCCACCAAAAGTCAGCAAATAGCAATAGTTATAGTACTTAGGTAAGGAAAATAAACTTTGTAATGGGGACCACTGCATCATACTTACAGCCATGTGAGAAGGAGCCATAAAGTTTTACTACCAAATTAAAATCATCTTCACCTGACAATACTTCATCAGGTATACGATTCCAATTTTGTAGTATTTTATGTATCTGGGTTTTCTCAGCTGATCACAGACATGCTGTAGCAGTTCTCTTAATAATGTCCACAAAAGCTTATTCTAAAGAGCTTCTCCAGCTCAAGTCAGAAAGTATCAAATGACTTAAAAAATAAACTGATACATGTGATATGTGAGAAGGTATTCATACTTTTAAAGAACGTATCTCTTTAAATATATGAAATTTAATAAATTACATTCAAACTAAAGTTAACGTAAGTTGAATCACTGCACTATGTCCATCAAATGACCAAGTACTTGCTCCCAGAAACACCTTGGTTCACTCAAGAACACACACATGCTTACACTCGCACACCCGCACACTAAATACTTTAGGCTGGTCTTCACCATCAGTAACTCTATCTCTTTAAGGCTGGACATGAATTGTGTTTATTCCCAAAACCCATTAATAAAGCAATCCTTATGAAAGAAAAATATGCTTCCTTTGAAAGGCGTGGTAAGAGAAGTTTTCTTAAGTCTTGTTCCCAACAGCTCAGTGACTAACAGCAAGTAAAATGATACACTAGTAAAAAAAAAAAATAGATCATACTGAAAGGCACTGAGCACACTGCATCTGTTTCCCAAGAATCTGCAAGGTTACTTGGCTTGGATGTCCAAATCGGTATTTTCCTCTTAAGTTTAGCAATCAGATTCTAAAGTCAGTATCTGCAACCCTAGCCATTATAAGTAATTTGGTACCAAGAAGCCTGCTTTAGGCCACCATTATAGTATTCAGAATCCCAACATACTAATTTCAAACTTGCATGAAGTTGTAAGCAAAAATATTGCTCACAGTACGATGAATCACAATTTTATTCCCTCTTTATAGACAGATACATTTTATACAGTTTAAAGCAAATGACCCTACTGCTGTTCTCACGCAGAGCTGTGCTGTATTAAGAGGTAAAAAGGAAGAGAATTAATCTGTTTTCCCTCAGTATATGAATGTTGCCAGCTTCTAAAGGGAGGACGGTGTATGGATTCAACAAGTTCTCATGGAGAAGCTCTGGTTAGGCCTGGGTACAGCACCACGGCTGTTACAGCAACCAAAGCTGCCATCACAGGCATCCAAGGCCATTGTCTCTGTGTGGAGAGAAAAAAGAAATCAATATCATATTTGTTCTAATTCATACTAATCAGTTTACCTGGTGGCTCCTGCAAGTCCTGAGCACCTGTTGATAGGCATCACTACCGTGTTAGCCACGGGCCCTGCTGCAGGCTGGTCCTGGCCTGGAGCACCACAGCAAAGCACGCTCCTCCAGCACGGGAAGTGCGCTCCTGCCCCGCGCTGAGGGAGTTGGGGCAGCCCCGCGTTCCCGGGTTTGGTACTGCACACACCTCAGAGAAATCTGCCACTGCAGATAAGGCTTGAGATGTCTGAAACATCGCTCAGGCCAGCTCAAGGCTAGAGAGAGGTTTATGCACATCTTGGACTTTGGACCGTTTAAATCCAGATCTGTGACTTTTATTTTGTAGCAGGTCCTAACAACACCGTTTTTAACAGACTGTCACAACACTGCATGACAACAATGGCATTTTAAGAGGAGGACACACTGAGAGACAAGAGAAAATGCAAGCCGAGAGTTCAGGATACAAACCAACCACCTACTTCTTGGTTTTTTTTTTTTCCAGCTTTCCATCAGCAATGGTGAGAAAAATTAAAGTGTTTAGAGCCAGAGAGGAATTTCTTAGTCCATAGACAGGAACTAAAGCTTGTTGAATTTTATTATTAGAGGCAAACTCTTCATTTTTTATAGTTAATTAAGCAATTAAGTTTTCTTACAAGCCCTAGCATCGCAGCATTGTGCAAAAGGCAGCCCGTTTGCTAAAGACAAACTGAGACCGAGTTAGAAGAGGCACGTTCAAGCACCAGTTAGAACAAAATTAATCGTTAATTATTAAAGAATTAAAGAAATCACAGGGATGTTAAATGATTAGTGGATCGCTCAGCTGGTCAGTGTCAACAAAATGGCATATTAAATGAAGGGTTTGCTTCAGGTCAAGGAATACCTGTGAGCATTTCACCATGCAGTATTTGATACAGAAATGGCACAAACAGGTGAGAGGGACAAACATACATTGACTGAACAGTAGTGCTTGTACCTTTCGCTACCACAATGGGCCGTAACACCAATACAGGAAAGCCAGGACTAGGCCGATGAATACGGCTGGGACGGGTTGTAATATGGAAGGCTAAAGAAGGGAAGGGATATTAAAAATCACTTAGTGCTATAAATCAATCAGGTAAAGATGATTTAGAGAGGGGAAAATAAGTCAGTGAGGTTTGTTTTAATTGAAATGTATTAAAGACATCTAACACATTACAGCATTATCTAATCTGGTATACGAAGTTAGTACACTGTTCTACTCAAATGAACAGGGATGTTTAAAAATAAAGGGAAGTAGGCAGAAAATGTTCCAAGAAACTTCTTGTCACAACTTTGAATTTAGCACTTGAAAACAATATGAATGTTAAACTGATTTGCCTGAATCTTATTTACAGTTGGTTTTAGTTTTTCTAGGTAAGAGGAAATCCTGTTTGGATTTCTCGAGAGACAGACTCACATCAAATACTGGATTTTTCAGCTATTTCTTCATTCCTTGCTAGTTAGCCTTTTCCATTTTCCATCACCAGCCTCCAGAAAAACAATCTTTTTTCCTCAGTGAATCAATTACAGCTATGTCCACAAGCAAACCCAGTAGTTCAGACATTTCCGTGAGATTGTAACGTGACTGTACAATCCACGCCCAGTTACTAAAGAGCAGAGAAGCACATTTCTATCAGAGATACCACAAAGTTCAGCATCTCTGCCAGGTCAGCAGCCTCGTGACCAAATGCAACTCTGAAAACTGATCAAATGCTGCAGCTGGGCCAAACCAGCAGCTGGCCAGGCTGCAGGGTTCATCCAGCTTATGGCTTCCTCAGAACCATCCACACTTTTCCTCAGTTATGTTCTGTTCATGGGAACTACTGCACGTTCTGGATGGAACAGCCTTTATCTGTGATATGCAGAATTAAAGGCAAAAATGGACCTAAATGCTTTTTAAGCTGTCCTTGGAAATCATCTCCTTTCTCTGTATCCTTTCTATATATTTGTGCACACACAAAGACACACAGAGGTTAAGGTCAAACCATGCCAAATATTTTAAAACTGTTTGTGCTGAAGTTACCTTGATTTTGTTCAGTCAAATAAATAAAAATGATAAATTCATGCTTAACTTTTCTAAAATATTGTGATTGGTAAGTAATTTGTAGGAATCATTTATTTATAGAACACAGGAACATTAGAAGGTATTCCAGTCTGGTTCGATTATATTTTTTTCAATTAAGACAAATAATGAACAGAAAAATTATGTGTAACTATTGAAGACTTTTTCATGCAAGATTATTTTTGTGTCATGGGTGCCACGAATCACAGTGCCACCTTCCCACAGAAAGCCTGTTGGCAGAAATAATCACAGCAGTGCTCAAAAAAGTGCCAGAGGTTCAAATCAACCAGAGCAGCTGATTTCTCAAAGCCTTCACATCATTACATATGTTGTGTAAAGCGCATCAGGAAGTGACTACAAGCATGCAGACACAAGTAGTACACCACACCGCTAAGCATTTCAAAAACACAACACTGCAATCTTTTTTTAAAATAAAACTTAAATATTAAAAACTTAATATTTAAATGATATCTCCTATGGAGTACAGAAGCCTTGTCTTTTCTAACATTTGTTGGTTCACTGAAGAACTACAGATTTTTTTTTGGTAAGTTATACACATTCTTGGCAAATGAGACCAATGATAAATATCCATCACATTCAATGAGATCACCTCCAAATGATCAGATTTTCCCCTCACAAACTTAGCAATACATAACAAATCTCCCTATTGTCAAGGAGCATTTAAAAGGTGCTTCAACAAAATTGTGCATCTTTTATTAGAATATGAAGATACACAAACTCAGACACAGATGGGCTACAAAAAGGAACAAATCCCACAGTGGGAAGTCACTTTGTGTCCTCAGAAATGAAGTAGCACATAATGATTCCAGCATAAGGGGGCAATGGTACTTGAAAAATTTGACCTTGGAACTGAGCCCAGTATCCATGATGTTTGAAACAATCCCCAAGATGGATATGTTTTACATTACTGACTGTGAGTAATGTTTGGTGAGCAGTGAGTTTGCCCTTATATGGAGGATGCTCTTTATCACACCCTGACCTCCAGGTTTCAACTGTCACAATTAACTCCTCTACTGCAAGCAGATTTTGGCAACTGCTGTGGTTTCTGCTTTCATTTAAATACTCACCTACAATTCTCCCCTAAAATTTCCTTTTAGCTTTTTCACTTTCATCAGGTGCTCCAATTTCCTTCACAGTATTTCGACCCTTTGCTATCCCCCTTTTTCCACTGACCGCTTTGATTCCAAGGTTAATGCTTCTAACAGAGCAGAAAATCTCACATTCACAATTATTTATTCAGTGTGATCTCTTCTATTAAAATGGGATGAGGTTTTAGACTGGTTGGTTTTGACTTCTGCTTTAAGTAACTCAGCATTATCTGAGCACTGCAGAAAAATTCTAAAAAAGAATTGGGTTCTAAGAGAATTATGAAATCGTATGTCTGAAAATATGGCTGAAAAAAGTGAGAAAGGCTTTGAATTCTTTACATCTTTGACAGCTCCATGATGTTCAAGGTTTATATTCAAGAATTGATTATGGCAAGGATATTCATACGAACTTGAGGCATCCAGCAGCCAGCTGATTTACAGGATGGGACCTGTAACACTTTCTTTGTAGTCAGAGACACAGTTTGCTAAAGTCTGTTACAGAGCATTTATTTTCCTCCTGTTTTGTACTGTGCATTCCAGGAGCTGTTCACCCTGCACTGAGCACAGAGGCAGTGCAGGAAGACAAAAGCAGCCCTCCTGGGATAGTAAGGGATCTAAAATAAAGCTATGACCACCTTAAAATGTGTCTGCCACACCCTTAATGTTTGGAAAATGTCAGAATCTCAGTAAAATAAAAAGCTGTCTCTAGCTGGGAACTCAGGTCTAATGATTCAACCTCTCAAATAAATTCAAAACCAGAAAACACTGTTTTCATTAGTAAATAGAAAGGACAGTTCAACTGTACTGTTTAAAGCATGAGCCCATCAGAAATAACCATGGTTAAGAAGCATAAGCAAGAGTAAGGAGGGAACATCCATTGTAATAAATAGTAATAAAATGAGAGAAGCTTAAAAGGTTTACTCAATTCATTCAGATACAGGTTTGTCAGCTTTTACCCCTGTATCATTCTTTGAAATCAGAAAATTTTACTTAGTTCTGTTTCACTGGCATTTAAGCCACTTGTTTTCAAGAGAGCAGGTATCTAAGGACATACTTAAAACCATCAAGCAACTATAAATTTAACTTTTATGTGTAATTGTAACAGTGTAATGATCTGCAAATCTGCACAGGTAGGGTCAGAATGGAATTTCACATAATATGGTACACAGCTTTTTTTTTTTTAAAGTTCCTCCTTTTCTATTTGACTCTTCTATATCCCTTCAATCAACAGGATTGCCAGTGTCATAACCTGACTTCCCCACACATTTGGTACAGACTTACATTGTTTCCTTTTTCTTGTAGCAGCTTCAGGTTTTCTTTACATTGTTTGAGCTCTTCTGTGAGTGACTGGTTTTGTTGTTCAGCCACCTCATACTTGGCCTTCAGCTCCGAGAGCACAGTCTGTGTTCTTTCATACTAAAGACAAAGAGAGAACAAACAATTCTGTGGAGCCCTGGACCCCAACACATGCTGACATCTGCTTAGCACTCAGCTCCCTTTTCTGTCATCTGCCTAGACTAACTGCATCAGTGCACCCTCTTTTCATAAAAGCAGGGTAGAATTTAGATTTCCTTTTTTTTATAAATTCCAATTCTGTGCCCAGCTTGGCAGGGCTGGGACTACTAAACCCAAGGAAATACAAACTGAATGCAAAGCCTCAGTTAATCTCTCATACCAATTATTCATTATTGCACTGGAAAGGACTGTAAAAACTACAAAGACAAAACAAGAAACAGGGGAACAAGGGTTCCTTCACATTTGAATAGTAATCTTACATCTAGGCTGCAGCTTACATACCTACACCCCTCTAATAGGTGCAAAATTCAACACTCTGTAGGAAGTCAATCACACCCTCTTCCCACACAGCAAATTCTAATGTAAGAGCAAGGCAGGCATTAAAAAAATATTATGCCTTGTTACTGTCATGCCATAATCCTCACTGTGGGTCAAGTACAAACAGTACTGGGTGAATGTTCCTGCAGGATGAGTAGTTTCTCCTTATTCAAACCCACATTCCATTTTTCCTATTCTAGCAGTCCTCTTGACTGGGCTTAGTAAGGACAGAACCAATGACCCTCAGTGCTGGCATTCACCACAAATTTAGAAGATGAGGCATCTTTACAAATACTGATGTGATTACAAAACAGAGATTAAGACAACTGGGATTTTCAGATTCTGAGAACTGCAAGGAATGTGACATGGATGAATTAACCACACAGCAAAGAAAAGGACTGCAAAAGAAACTAAGAGCAGTGACTGGGGAAACATTCAAAATGCTCATAAGAGGAACCAAGTAAGTGTTGGAGACTATGGCCTCCTTCCAGACAACCTTTAGAGGCCAGGCAAATTAAATACATGCTCAGAATGCTGGCTCTTCCTTATGCTCTTACAAATCCACTAAAATAAAAGGAGATTTTTGTAAAGAATGTGTAGTCCTGTTGATAAATAAGAGTTCAAATCTAACTGGAAAGATGAGACTCTAAAAAAGAAGAACTAACTTTGGCTCATAACAGCTAAAGAAACTCTGGACCACTGATGTCCATGAAGTCTCTGAATAATGATTTATCTGTCTGAACATCTTAAAGGTAAATTCACTACAGTAATGCATGTAATTAGAGTTTAGGAAGTTCTCAAAGAACATGCTTATTTACCTGAAGTCTTCCTTTTAAAATTTGACTCCCAGTTTATATTTTCTTAGCTACCATTTAAACTGCTTGCAATAAACATACAAAAGAAATTCTTTACTAGAAAACTTTCCCTTTTCTTTTGGCCTAAAAAGGTCAGCCATTGGGCATTACACTCTTGCAAAATGGAAATATTTCATGTTACCTCTTTCTGAAAATCTTTTGCTTGACTCTCAGCTTCACTGAGTTGAGTTTTCAGACTGGCTGCATCCCGTTGATGTTTTTCTCTCAAAGATCCCATCTGATTTTCAAGTTCCTTTCGAGACATTTCAAGAACACTTATATCGCTGGTTAGTGCTAAACTCTGTTTCTGAGAGCTGAAAAACAAAATCCATTTGATTCCTTATGCGTTTTAAATTTACACAAACAGGCACTTTTCACCCTTGAAAGCTTAACACATTGGTTTTGATATGTAAATATCAGCTTAGAGCAATCATGGAAGTACAGACCATTATTGCTTCCCTTTACAGAGTGCTGACACAAAAGGCTAGCCACGGTCTTGCTTTTAAATACATGTGCACAGCTTGCTGTGTATAATTAACATTCAGTATCTCTTTTGGGAGGTAAAGCCACCACAAACAAAACTCTTCAGCTGCTGTGGTACCTCCTAGAGAAACCATTGTGCCCTCACCTGGAAAGTTCCTTCTCTTGTCTCTGAAGTTCAGATGTAAGTGAAGTATTTTCCTTCCTCAGTTTAACACATTCAGCTTCCAGAGCAATCCACTCTGCCTTCAACTTTTCAAGTTCACCTGCAATGTATGAGTTAAGACAATTAAGTAAAATTTTTTCATTACTGCTTCAAGGAACACCAGCTAATAAATGGAGGAAAAGCTGGTATCAGCCGTGAACCTTAAATATTTGTAACCATGTCACATGAATTCTCTCATGAGCACCTGTAAAACATTACAGTATCTTCTACTGTTATGAGGTTTATTATACCCAGTGCCAGGCAAGCTACTTTTTTCATTAAAGCTTTTTCCAAGGTACTAAGAAGAAAACAATTTTTTTTAGGGGTCAACTCTAGTATTTTAGAAACGGTACTAGAGAAGTCTATTTGAAAAAAATTATCTCCAAGGCTTGAAAATAGCAAGAGAATCACTAGATACCATACCTCTGTTACAAGGAAAAGAAAGCTTAAAACAATGAGCTTTGATGAAACTTTGGTAGAATTAAAAATTCAGGAGCTCCCCCTTAATGGGCTCAAATGGTAGAGAAGTTACACAAGTCCTCTTGGAAATTGTTGGCAGTATGAATCCCTCAGACTGTAAAAGTTTTCCATCTTTTCTAAGTGGAATTACACTTGGTCTACTGATATCAAAGAGTACCTAAGTTAGTTTAGGCATAATTGACAATGACTGCTTAATGAAGCATACAAAACATCTTTTCTAACACACACAAAACCCATACACACACAGAGCAAATGGCTCCAGAGGGACAGACAAACAGTGAGCAGGATGCTCTGTGGCATCCCCTCAAACAGGTACCTTTCAGGCCAAATTGCTCTTCCTTCTGCTGCTCCTCACACTGCTGGCACCTGAGCTGAAAGCTGGCCTGCAGGTTGACAATTTCTTTTTCATAATCCGAGGCATCTTTCCTCCGCCGCTCGAGCTCCGCCCGCACCGTCTGCAGCTCCGTCTGCAGCGTGGAAATGTCTGTGTCCCGTTCTGATGCTGCTTTTTCTGCCACTTTTTGAAGTGACAGAATCTCATTTTGAGCACTGACTAGTTCATTTCGAGTGCTTGAAATTTCATTCTCCTTTTCCTTGCGAAGATTCTCAATTTCTTCTTGTAACCTTCGCAACTGAGCTGGAAAGCACACATTCATGTTAATTTTTTTCAAATTGTATTTACAAAAAACCTAAAAATCTTGCTTCCCTTTCTCAACATGTTGATATTTAACAGGGATAAAAGCAGCCTAATTCAACTGAAAAAATATATTTATCCTGTCAAATGCTGTACCCTTCAAGAGGCAAGTATTTAGGCCATGTAATATAGAGAGTCAAAAGAAACAAAATTATGTCTGGAGAAAGCTGTCTTAGACAAGGCTGGGCTGTGTGTGTGATACCAAAGCAACTTTCCAAAATCCAAACCCAAGATTTAGATCCAACATCACTGTAAGCAAAACAAGTATCAGAGGACAAGGACATTAGGGCTTTCAGGGACAAGAGGAAAAGCAAGAAAGCTTCTGTCACAAGCCAAACATTTGCAAAGCTACGCTGGAAATGTTTGCCTCTTCAGCAGTTAACTTGTAATGTCTATAAATATTTCAAACACAGAGTAATTTCTACTCTGTTCTCAACACGCAGTAGAGGAAATGCACATTATTCCTTTGCAAAAAGCATCTATCAAAGCACAAGATGAATTTTAAATTGAAAGGGACAGCTGCACCATATATACTGAGCCAGAAGAAGGTCCTTTAGCATTTACAGCTTACTGTAAATGTGCAGCAGTCACATACATGAGGCTACCTGATATTTCTGCATAAAGCAAACCTCATAAATTATTCCCATCTAAAACCCTTTCATTACTAAAGACATATCTGAGTACAATTTTTCATAAACACATACATGAGTAGAATCCAGTGGAAACAGTTCAAAGAAAAGTACAGTAGAGAGGAAAGGTAAGTGTGAAAGAACAAGAGAACTACAGGTATAACACTGATGGGAGCAAAGTGTTTTGCTGTTGTTCTATTTCACTTTTTAAGCAAAATGTATTTCGCTTATTTCAATGTGTAAAAAAGCAAATATTAAATTAATGAAGAATTACCCTGAGAAGAAAAGGTAAAATTCTTAAGAGCACTTGGAAACCAAATGTAAGATACTGCAGAGGATCAGAATTACAGATTTAAAGTGGTATGCTTCAGAACCAAAAGGCAAAACAAGGACAATGAAAAGCATGGGGAGGATAACCAAGGCTGAGAAACTTTCCTAGGCTACTTGTATTTACTTTTGTCATCTCAATCCATTATAGAACACAACAGGAAGAATGTGGTTGAGTCTTGCTGTAAACTGATAGAGCATCAGAGCTACTCAAAGGACACTTGCACCTCCATGACAATTGTACTTGATGTTTTTCAGTAGCTCCATGTGCAGCAATACAAAAAGAATTCATATACTGGTACAACCTAGAAACTTTGTTGATGTAATTTAGTTGATGGACAATGAAGAAGAAAAATTCACCTTTTTTGTGCCCTCCTCTAAACAGGCTCCAGCAAGACATTTATCTCATTAAATACACTAAAGAACCTATGAATTACCCAACTCCCCACTTTGAAGGAAAAAGGCATAATGGGAAAAAATGTGGTAGTTATTATATACTGTAATACCTAAGAGCTATTATAGAGAATAGTAAATAAGTTTCTTGGCAATTCTGTGTAAGATGAAACAGTCTATCTGTTCCATAACAAAAACATTTGCAGCATGATGGATTTTGAAGTATATATGAGCAAAATGAAGCTTACTACGACCTTGTTTGAAAATAATTTCTACAGGGTTATCCTAACAGAAAGGAACAGATGAGAAGAACCTGAGAGTGAGACAACACATGATGCATCAACAATTGTCTTTCCATGTATCCTTACATTAGAAGCCTTGAACCTACCAAAATAATATGCACTAAAACACAAAGAACTGCAACTTGCTAATGTAGCAGGTGTTTGCACAAAGGAATGCAAACTCTATTTTCCTGATAGTATTTTCTTCATCAAGCCAAGCTAAACTCCTACTTCTTGGTGCTGGCAGCATTTCAAAGAAAAGTGTTTTTTTATCCTGTGCATGTTGCTGATGAACAACTCTCCCTTTAGATGTTCAGGCCTGAAAAGAGTCTTGGACTGAAAATCCAAAAACACGCACGAGTTCCAAGTTTGGTGGAGTTGTAGAAGTAACTTCAACAGGAATATTACTACTAACAATATGGGAATAGTTTCTGAAGCGTTGGATATAATTTGAGAGGACAATTAGAAAGAAAACTTCCATTACATCCCTTGTTTATGTAAGCCATTACCTCATCTACACGGAATGCTTTGCTTCTTTCATTTTTTTAAATAAGGAGCAACAAGTTACTTGAATTTCCTTTCTTTACCTATGTGTTCATTTCATGAATCTGACACGTGGAGACACGACCTCAGTTGTTTCTCTGGCACTTTCCCTTCTCTATCTCAAACAAAGCCAACAACACTGGCTGGCCTAAAACATTGATTCCCTGCAAATACCTCTAGAAATGTGACTTCAAGAAGCTGCCAGTTGGGTTTTTTTCTTCCCTGCAGTTCACAGGGGCTGCCAAGGGAGAATTCTGACAACTTTTCCCAAACTGTGAGGTATGTCACACCCTAAAAGTTTGGGAAGCAGCAAAGCATACAGTGAACATCAGAGCATTTTGAACTACAACAGAGAGGAGGAAACATTTGCAAGACTGCTCTTGAGAAGAAGCCAGAAAACAAAGAAGTACTGAATCGAGAAGAGGAATTCTGCAATTAAGTTTGGCTCTGTCAAGTTTCTACTTTCATTCTCTCTTTTCAGGAGGAAAAAATATTTTTTGTGCATAGAAATAACTATCAAATATTTTCTAATTTTTGTTATAGCACTTACTACTTGGAGAATTTTTATTAGCAAGGTAACACTCAAAATTAAATTGCTCCTCTTGTTCTAAAGATGAGCATTCTGAAAGCTACTCTTTCTTACAAGACCAACAGAAGAAAACAAAGATTCTTTGCTGACAGTCACATAAAACAGAGTTATTACAGAAGTTTTTCAGCGTAACAATTATTTGACAAGTAGCACATTATCTAACAAACTACTGCCCAGAAAATCATTTTCTAGGGCTATTTTGACTTCCTAAGAAAGTCAGGACTGTCAGTCCACCTGCCTGTCTGCTCATCTGCCTTCCAGACATTTTTGGGTCTAAACAAACGATATGCTGACAAAGATCCCTTGGGATGAAGCTCCTGAGTTTGGTAATAATCAGAGGCTGAGTAGCTCTTCAAACTAATGCTTGCTCTAAGGAAATTACAATGCAATATAACCTTGTTTGACCTCAAGGCTGGACAGACTGACAGACTCTGATCGACGAACTCACTCACAGCATGGATGAGAAATTAACATGATACAGAACACGTGACTCAGGAGTTATGTAAATCATGGGATTACATCCTGCTGTAAGCATTTGGGGCTGAAAAGAGCATGACTGATTGTTATAGCAGTTTTCAAAAAGGCATGGACAGGGTTCTGTTGCAGCAACTTTACTGCATGTTCTGATGCTGGATGTGGATCTGGATGAAAAATTTCTTTAAGAGGATCCTATAATGAAGTGAAGGGACTGAGTAGCACAAAAACACCTAAAGCTTCTGAGTGCTCTGAAGGCAGTCACAGTAAGAGTCCCTGGATCATTCAGAACTGAGCAAGACTAACAGGGAGATGAAAAAGAGGTACCTATGACAGATGACATTTTTGCATTTCCTAAGTTACTATTAGAACCATGAGAATTGAAAGGAAACGTTCCACAACAACATCCAAAGATATGGTGAAAGAAATCAGATTTAAAACATGCACTCAACTAAACATTTTTTTAAATTAATGACTATGATGCCACAGAAACAGTCAAAACTATAAAATTTCCCCAAAGAGTGGGGGAAAAAAATTCCTACCTTGCAGGGCATTTATTTGCTTGTTGGATTCTTCAACTTGCACTCGATATGCTTTTCTCTCTTCTTCCAAGAGAGCTAAAAATAAAAATGAAAATGTACCCAAGAGTTTTTGTTAGTAACTTGTATTTCGTCTGTGTAATTAATTTTAGTCACAACCTCTCCTTAAATGAAAAGATTAAACAAACATATTACTTCAGGAAGTTATCAAAGGTAGTAACTGCGTTAAGTAGTTTAATAAAAGTTAATACTAAGACATCATTCCATTATTGTGGTAGTATTACAATTAATGTGATTAATAAACTGTTGCCTGATCTGAAAAGTCTGGGTGTGCTAAATGCAAACAGGTGTAGGATGAAGAGGGAAAAAAGAAAAAAAAAAAGCTGTAAATACAAAAAGCTGTAAATATAACCCTAATGAACACTGAACAATATGCAATTAAACTGGACTACACTATTTCCTCTCAAACACAGAGCTATGTAGCTGATAGGATGATCTAACAAAGAGCTACCATGGAAAACATTAATTACATCCATTATCTGACTGAAATGAGGATGAAATATACAGAATTCAAGAATGTACTCAATACTATGAAAGCATGTTGGTTTATCTTGAACTACCTGATATATACAATTTCAATGAATACCCTACAGAACCAAGTTTATCTGGGTCTCACCTTGAAGTTCAAAGCATTTTTGTTTACTTGTCCTAGCTAGCTCTTGGGCTTCAATCAGCTCCTTGTGCAGTTGCTGAATTTCTTGCTTAGCCTCAGTCTCTGATTGTGCACCCTGCAATTCATCTGATAAAAGAACATTTTCTTTGAATCATAAGTTTGTACAACAGCTTAATTTGCACTGCCATATGATGATTGGCAACTGTTTACTCAAATCTTCCAAAGTTAGTTAAAGTAAACTCAAAACTGGATTAGGCAAATATTAGCATAAATATTAATATACTTTTTAAAGTAGTAAAACATATGCAAACTTTAAAACAGTCATTATACATAACATGCAATATGAAACAAAAATTAACAAGGAAGAATTAGCGAGTTTTTAAAGACACCATATAAACTGGCAAGGACTTTTGGATTGACAAAAACAAGGAACAACAAGCTCAAGACAATCCCTGGCTGTGTTTACAACTTGTCTCTTTTTACAGGAAGCTGCTCTAAGCCTGTCTCAGTGCACAGGCTCAGAGGCAAAAGCTGCTATTCCATGTTTCACTACTGCCACCCACCCACCACATCACTAGGCTCAATCTCTCCCTCTGGGAACCAACAAGGAAAGGAAAAATTTAGAGAAACATCCTAATAAAAATTAAGAAAAAAAAGAAAATTCCAGCCTCCTTATTTTATTCAGTGGCCTTAGTGAATATTAAGATAAATATTGAACTTAATTTTTAAAAAATTGAATTTTAAAATATTAGGTGAATCTTTAATATTATCATAAATCTATGCACATTATTTAAACTCTAAATAACAACATTTGCTCTTCCCCATAAGTTCTGTATTAGCTAAAACTCATACTAAATGCCTCTTGGTCTTACAAGAGATGACTTGCAGTCACAGACAAATAAAATACTTTTAAAGCTGAAGTTTTGGAGGAATTTAAAAGAGGAAAACAAAGTATTTGTCACTAAGAGCAGTGTCCCCTAAAGGGCACACACCTAAACACTCAGCCTGCAGGAATCTGCAAAGCCAGGACAGCATTCAGCCAACTCCCATTTTACTAGATTTTGCTTAAGCAGTGTCTGTGCACAAATCAATCTTTCAATAGGCATAAACAGCACAAACAAACTCTACAGGTAGAGGGCTAAAACATGATATCAAGCTTGTCTGGTGAAAAAGGTAAAGGAGGAAATTGGTGAAAACTCCAGCTGTGTATGATGGGAGAGGGTGGATAGAAAAGGGCTGGACAGTTACCTGGTCAATAAACAACTGCAACTACAGACCACATGGATTTAAGATAAAGGCTTAGAAAAAATATTACTTTGGTATGTCTGGACCTTTCATTAATAAGGGAAAAATTAAAAGAAACTATAATTTAGATTATAATTGTAATTTTGACATTCATACTTAGCTGTATATGTTATCAATAAAATAATTATAGATTTTCTTCTTGTTCTCCTACTTAAGAAAGTTGTTTAGGAAATCATGCTAAAGTCTTCATACTGCATCTCTCACCGGGGGTGTTTTTCCTGCACTCACAGTAATGAACTGGTGGGTTTGAGCAGCACTGAGAACACACATGTGCTTTCAGACTTTCTCAGAACAAAATTATGAGAGCAGAAAGAACAGAGGGGACTACATATTTCATCCAAATACTTTGTTTTATAGTTTATTAGTTCTAAATCCAAGTTTCTCTTTACTGAATGTGTTTTGTTCTTAGCTTCTCATGAAAAAAGATTTAGGGCAATTAGACTTCCAACCTCCCTTAATGAGACTTTTCAGAAGAAATGGTTTGAGGAAGTTGACAAATTAGGCTCAAACCACTCCTGACAAAGAAGCAGTGTCCCAAATCCAACAACAGACACCCTAAATGAACTTCATGGTGGCAGTGTTTTCTGGTCAATGAAAGCACACATCATAAAAGGCAGTACTCCTTCAAAAGAGATGAGAGGCTCAATTTAAGGGACAACATAATCTGTTTTGCAAAGGCACAATCAAGGTAAACTCTTTCCTACATCAACACAAAAAGCCTGACATGCTTCTAAATTAAACACCAAGAAATATAAGCACATGAAAATATCAGCTTTTTAGTCTTACCCAAGCTGAAAATTAAATATCTTTTAGTTCAGAGCAAATACAATTTTTGTGCTAATTCTAAGTTTTGAAAGGTACTTCTATAGTGAGTAGGTTTGCCTAATTTACAAATAACAAAACTACTAAATACCATCATGCTTAGCATCAGGTCCCTTAAGAAGCAAATTCACATCACAACTAACTGTCCTCTGAGAAGGCTAAGGAGTTACCATTAATTACAAGGTGACAGAAAGAATTAAATAAAATAGGTCAAATACAGCACTTTTTCTACCTCATGGAAAACTTTAATCTGTGATCAGTTTGTTTGCCACATTTTAAGAAATGTTTTCAATTTATAGCACTTTGTTTCCAACACAACTACAGTGAGGCATCCCTTAACACTGAATCTAATGGTAATTTAAAAATTGTTTATAAAAACTATTTTAATTTTTTTTTTGATACAGAGATAATGGAGAAGCAAACACTGGCTGTGCTCTTAACTGATCCCTTATCTCCTGTATGTGCCTGGCCTGTGGAAGCAACTTTACGAGCAGCCTGACATTCCTTCAAGCCTCTCTTCAGAAAGTTCACTTTCTGAATTTTGCAGGATTTCTCAGGTTATTCAGAAGACAATTTTCAGGGTACTCCAGTGAAATCAGACACAACAATTACAACCCTGAGATTTTTTTTAGCTTAGTAAGATCCACATGAAGGAATCTGTAACATATATTTAAAATAAAGTATCTGATTATTCTGACATAAAACAATGGTTCCTTTCTGAGCCACTGCTGATTTTCAAAATTTCTTATATAAATTACCACTATTCAGCAAGCCCTGAGCTGAAAACATTTCCTACTAACATTCCATGGATCAGTCTTGTAATTACTACGAAAACACAAGGACATTGGTTAGAACAAGATTACCAGTCTTCCAATGACATTTATTGCTTCTTTCTGTTTAACATTCACCTGTCCTGAACTTTGCAATAAGTAGTCACAAACAGCCTGTTTAAACAGAAGTGTCCAGGGAACTGCTATGAATTTACCTTGTGGGGGGAAAAAACAAAGCAAACAAATCTGTCACAGCTTCCCCCCTTCCCCTCCTCGCCAGATTCTGACTCGTAAAAACTTGAATCAAATTCAGCATGCACTCAAAAATTTTGATGGAAGATGCTTGAAGGAAACTACAGCAATCAGGAGTCTCATAATTTTCTTGTTCTATTAATTTGTTTTGTAAATTTCAACAAGACCACTGCCTTTTCCAGCAGCCATTTCTGCATTCCAAACATCCGCCAGATCAAAGATGTTCTCACTCTTCCTTAATTATATGGCTGCATAACAAGTTACTTGAAAACCTTTCTGAGGCAGATGAGATCCTTTTTAGGACAAAGTCAGGCACTTGAAGTAGCTCTCTGAAAAAAACTCAAAACTGGGGGTTTATAGGCTCTTCACAAAAATGAAAAGGACACATGATTCATTGTACAGATATTTTTAATGGTTTCATGGCAGCAAAAGAGGAATGCCAATAAAGAGCCTCAAGAGGAAAAGTTGCTGCCAACCTCAGTTTTATAACCAAAAATAAAACCATCATAATCACTACAAATAATATTACCAAATGCTATCCTCTAGCATAGAACACCACTGAACATATTTGTTATTAGTTGCAGATATTAGAGCAAGCCCCAAACGGAACATGCCTGGTATCTCAAACGCTCCTTTCTAAACTGCTTTGCTGAACTGATGGCCACTGGGAAATATCAAACTCAATTATATACATTGCCAACCACCAAAAGTAACTTGTGTAATTTTTGGAAGCCTTCCTGTTGTAAAATTAGGGAGTGTAAACAATTGCAGAGGAAAGCTCTTTTGCAGGTCTCCTACGTTCCATTATGCTTTCCTCTCTTTCTGAATCACAAAGAACTGTGACATTCATTCACTGGTGACCCCAACAGGAGCATAATTTTACAGATCTTCTCAAGTGTCTAATTGTTAAAGAAGCATAAAATGATTTTCAGTAGGCTAAATGTAATAAGTAATTAAGATGCCACAAAATTCCTCAGCTAATGAATATGTAAATATCAGCTTGCTAATTAAGTATATGCCTTCAAAGTAAAAAAAAAAAAAAAAAATAAAAATTTTACTTTTATAGAAATGATGCTCAAATCTAAGCCTCAGCAATCATTCCAAATACAGTTGTAACACCAATTTCCAATCTTGATTGTGTTAAAAAGAAAATCTAAAATCTTGTTTTGATGAACCCATCAGCTGCAAACTAACAGAAGCATTTCTGACAGTGATGGAAGCTATGCAAGTAAGATTTGACAATGCTTGAAAAATGTCAGTGATGGAAGAATCCCTCATTCTCCACAGCTACAGTCTTAAATGTGTGCTGACTCTACTTCTCAAGTCAGTTATAACATGTAAATTCCTAGAACAGCATTGGTGAGAACGGAGGTTACCTTTAGACACGGATTATTACTATAGCAACACTCAAAAGTGTGCTTTTTATATCACCCAAAGTAGTCATTAATGATATTTAACTCTTCCATACATAATTAACATCTTTGAATTCCAGCATTCTATTTTAATGCACATTTGATTAAAACCAGGTAGATGAAAAGATTGCACATACAGAGTATGCATCTAAAGTTGCAAAAGTAAATTCGTTTACCTTTTAGAAGAGCTACTTTGACAATAGGTTCATTTAGATCTTGGTCATCCATTTGAGCATCTAAAAAAAAAAATCCCACACCTTTCAGAGAGCAGGCAGACTGCAGACAGTTCTCATATACACATTCTTTACGTGAAGAGAAGATTTTATGTCCTTCTCAATTTACATGGGTCAAATTATGAAGCCGCAAAATAGACAACACTGCTGTAAGCTTGTCTCTAACTCTGCATAATACACTCCATTCTTTCAAGAAAATGCTCTTGATTACCTAGATTTAATTCAAGCTAATTAGAGGTTACAGAAATCTCAGTTAAACTCTTACCTGTAGTGTCGTCGCTGCTTTTTTCTTTGCTTGGGCTAAGGGTGTCAGACAAATCATTCGATTCTTTGACTCGTGCCTGGTTCTCTGCAAGAGACAAGGAAAAGCAACTACAATCAATAAATGCTTTGCTCATAATTTCTTCTATACACCAAACTACTGCTAAATGTCAATAGAAAAGAATTTGGTTCAAGAAATAGTTAAAAACCTGCTGAGTGCTTATTTCTCTGCAAGCCTGGGCTAAAACGGATTCCGCATCCCTGGAGTCATTAACCCAGCCTAGCCTCTAATAAAGGACGCAATTGCTTCGTGCACAGCTTGAATTTGGGTTAATGCTCTGTTCTTGCCAGCTGGAACTGTGGAAAAGCTGATTCAATCAGCAAACAAATAAGGAAGGAAAACTAGAACAATGCAGATAGTGTAGCAAGTCAGAAAGAAACTGCTGTAAAGAATAAAACTGTGCTTCAGTATTTTGGACAAATAAAATAATAAGTCTTGTACATACTGTACTGTTCAAAAGAAGTGTGGTGTGAACCATTAAAAATCACAGCAATATACATTAATACACCAGTTTCTAGAAAGAATTTTCACTTTAAATTGTATTAAGAGAAGCAGTGTAGGTTGTTTCCACAAAAAAATTACCTTCGTGAAATGTCTATTCATATATAATTGAGCACTTTATTACATGCAGCCTAGTGAAGCCACAGTTTTTTTTTTTGTTTGCTGGATTTATTGTTGTTGGGGTTTTTTTCCCCCCAGTTCTTTATTTTCAGTGGAGACCACAAATTTTCAAAAGATAACGGGATTTAATTATACCAGTGCATCTTTGTCTCACACAGAATCACCCCTGACTCAAAGTCTAAATATTACACGTGACTGAAACACATTTTTAAAAATTTTTCTTAAATAACCATTATGGTTTAGTTCTGATGGGTCCATTGAAAGAGGACACACCATCTCTGGTGTGGGCTAAGCCAGCAGGTCTGTCAGCAAGGGACTGTCACCAACACAAAGGGGAGGTTATGCAAAACAAAATCTTTCTTGGCTGCCTGCTCAGAGCCTTGCTTTGACAGCACTGCTGCCCACCTGCAGGTTAGCAGTGGTTTCCCTCTGAGCCTCAAGCTCCAGGCAGAGATATAATATGAAAAGAGGTCAATACAGCATTCCCAGTACACAGACTTCTACCATCCATGGGGAAAAGCACAGTGAACACAAATAATGTCACCACATATAGAGAGCGTGCAGGCAGCAATGAAGTATCAGGACACAGGAAGAAAGAAGCACATCAATAAATAAATCATGTTATACAACAGGGTTAGTGTAGGAAAATAAGTAAAAACCAAGGGAATAATAAGGCATCATTTCAAATGACAAGCAAATACACAGAACTACCTTCCCCCAAAACAGAAGTGGAAACCGCAGACAACCCTGCGTGGCTACATGAGGAAATGAACATGACAGAACACGGACAGGTGAACAGAAAAAAAACCCAAAGTTTTCTTAATCTAACATGAAAGGTTTTCTGTAACTCTGTGCCAGGTTAACATCCACTTGTACATGAAACAGAAGGCAGCAAGTAGAAACAAAGCAGCTGATGAGGAGCAAGGCTCTTCCCATCCTAATGCAACTGAAATCACTGGAGAAGAGGAAGGGGAAAATAACCCGCACAGTTAAAAGCACACTAAAGGGTCGGATCTGGCAGGTATTCCAAACACAATCCCAATTTTAACAGACTTCAAAATTCATAATGATTACTGTAGTTAAAAACTTAATCTTTGGGGGTGGGTGGTTCTTTGCTAAAACAAAAGGGGTTCTTATTTTTAGGAGTAAGACTTTTAACTAATATCTAAAGGCGTTACAAATCAAAACAATTTGCATTATCATACAGAACCAAGCTCTCAGGACTGTCACTAAAACTGTAATAATTACTAAACCGAGTAATACATTATATTTTTAAACTATTAAGAAAAGTATAACCTAAAAGCCTCACCCATGTCACTTTTATTAGTGGCCGATCCAGAAGCACTAAGCTGAGCAAGATCCATATCCAACTAACTTTACCATATCTGGGCATCCATGGAAATACTGCTTTCCTGCTCTGTGCAAAATGGGAGGAACAGTACGAGTCCCAACCACTGAATTCATTCTCTCTCCCACAGCACCCCCTTATATACTTCCCTCCTACCCACCCTTGGCACACCAGCTTCTCCCCCCTCTCGTGTCCTCCCCCTCTGAATCAAGGCACAAAAGGTGAGGCACCAGAGGGAAGATGTACCAGCTCTACATGTGAAACAGCAGAAATTATTAGAAATCTGTTTCCTAGTCTGGAACCAGAGTCGTAAGCACAAAACTCTTTCCTGTACTATATTATATCACAGCAGTTGTTCCTATTTCCCATAATAAAACAGAGCTGAATAAATATAGCCAAAGTGATAAAGTATATTAAAATGTGTTGACATCATACTTGATGAGTTAGAATATATTACCAAACACTAAAAATAGCTCAGAGCTTTGCAGTGGAAGGGGCATGCAAGTGTTACGTTACAGTTATTGTATGCATTCTTTTGCCAAATATGGCACCTTGTCTATAGCTTCCTCACATACAGAAAGGAGTTAAAGGGGCCAACTCATGAACTGAAGGAAGAGAAATTTAAAAGTCTCTAAAATGCTGGACCTTTTAACAAACTAATATTTATTATTAATGTGTATTAAAAAGCTGCAAGAGAGGAGTGAGCCTGCAAGTCCAAACAATCTTAATAATTAGTCACTTGAGAAATATTGACCTACACACTTGGTTGCAATCCTGACCTTGGCATTGAAAGGTAAGGATGACTGCTCCTTGACAAGTCTTTTGTAATTAGCTCCCTTAATTTAACTTGCTTTACACATTAGAGAAGAGTTAGAGAGGCACAGATATATTTTACTTGGAAAAGACACATTTAGGAGGTTAATATTTATTTTAAAGTTATGACAGTGTAAGATAGAAAATAGTCAAGGAAAATACACTTCTATTTAAAACTTAAAATGACACCAAACATTATTTTTATGTAGCACTATAATAAAACCAAAATCCTGTTTGAAATTCATGCAGGCACTAAAACTTGAAATGAATTTACAAAAATTATTTTTAAATGCATATTCAAGTAAGAACTGTCAATACTGAGACTAGCATTTCATGCACTCAATCTTCAAAAATGGTTTCCATTAAATCATTTTAGCCTACAACGGTATTTGGAATAGAGTTCAGCAAAGAATTTTCCTCTTTATTGATTTTCTCCTCAAATGCATATTCAATCAAAACTCAAACTGCTGGCTTAACACAGAACATGCACTGAGTGACAGAAAAAGCATGCTTCAAAAACAGATAAATAATCCAGAAATCTAACCTTTCAAAAGCTTTGTTTCTTCCTCTTTGGTTAGATGTCCTTCATCTATGATCTTGTCTGCCAAACAAAATAAGTGTTACTTTCCAAGCTCAAATTTTCCCTGCATGCATCTACGTAGAGTACATTCCATGACCAAATTAAAAGCTGATAATATTACTTCCTACTCAGGCTTGAACAAAAACTTTATTCTGGCATGGAATAATGAAACAAAGCACACAAGCCTACCGGAACTTTGTGATACAGTGCATAATTATTTCTCCTTATTAACTTACATAATGCTGCAGTTCACTAATGAGAATTTAGAAAAATGAATTTTATGTACTTCAAAATAAAAGAAATCTAATTGGAAGCAACAAATAATTAACACATGTCTCAAGTTTAGTTACTAAAAAAAAGGAATTTGAAGAGCTGGTTGCATGAAATAGACATCCACCCAACAGAGCAGAAATCTAGAAATGCACCACAGTAAAACAGCAATAGAGAAGTCCCCTCGACATCACAATCGCTTTTAACAGCGCCTGTGAAAGGCACACAGAAACAGCCTTGCTTTGCTTAAACCTTCCAAGAGAGCCACACAAACCTCCAAAAAACTAGAAATGCATTACATTCAGGTTCAGGAAAAATGGAGTTTTTATACAGAGTCTACTTTAGGGAAGTCTACTCATCCATGTGAGGTGCACAAAAATCTTGGAAGTGAAATTTGAGAGCAGACTGCTAACTTCATCCTAACTCCTGCTAGGACATGAAGGTAAACAAGGACACCAAGGGAAGAACAGGATTGGATTAATCAAAGACACTAAAAAAACTATTGAATTATGAATTTCTTTTTGTAGGTGAGTTTTCATTATTTCTAATTCCTTAGGAAGCGACGCCGACATAGAAGTATCAAGGGTCCCATCTTACAGATCACATCCTCAATTTCTGGGCAGTAGATTTGGTAGTTTAGTCCATGTTGAAAGCTGTCAGTCCCTGAAATATCAGGCTTGAAGCTGCCTCTGCCTCCCCTCCATGCTCTCCCTGTCAGATCCCTGATAACCAGGCAGGGAATACAGTTTGTTGGATATTCCATGTGCTGTCAACAGGCAACTGAGACTCAGAGGAGGCTGAATGAACAGCTCAAACACGTGAGTTCAGACTAAAGAAGCTGGATGACAGTAAATCCTCTTCAAATTTAAAATAAATAACAATAATAATAAATTTTAAAATAACTTCAGTCATCATTTCCAGCTGCAGGTATCCTTGAAGATTAACTCATCCCTCTACTCCTCTGATGTCATGTTGCTGTTAACTACAACGATTTAAGAACAGATGCAGGACAAGATCTGGGAGGAGACACCTTTTACAACCCTAGATGGTAGACAAGCTTTCAGACAAAAAGCCCTGAAGTCTGAAGAAGGGTTTCATAGTCGAAAGGTTGTCCTGTCCTCTGCCCTCCCCCACACAGAAAGATAAACAAGTCTAAAAGAGATGCTCCTGCCACCTAATTTTAACTACAAATATTATCCTGCATTAGTAACATTTTACTAACACTGCTCCAGAAACACATGGAACACGACACTGGATTTTCAAGACTGGCTTTAGGTCTCAAGCAACTGTAGGAGATCACTCATCCTCCAAGTTCAGAACAGCCTTGAGTTCCTCAGAGCTGGTGAGAATGACTGCCTGGACTGAGGAAAGCACTGTGGAGGGAATCAAGTTACTGGCAGCCACAAGTCAGGAGTCTGAGTGATATTATTCCTCCCTCTTCCATTTTAAAATAAAATAATTCTAAACAAACTCTTCAGATATGATTATTCCAGGACTCAGCTGTGTCTGAAAGATGGGTGGAAGGGAAGGCAGCAAGAAAAAAGCTGCGGAATTCTCCTTGTAGCGATATGAATAAAACAGTTGAAAGTAAATAAAGTAGCTCTCAACTGCTTGATCTGAAGGGGTAACACTTAAAATAGGTTTCTATAATCAGATTACAGACTTAAATTTAGTGTTATGAATTGATGGATCTTTTATCTTCCACACTTCAGTAACTGCTGAACCCCAACTAACTGCAGTACAGAACAGAAACTACCACTCTTGACACAGATGTTTCCCAGACTGCAACTTCTGCAGCAGCTCTTTAGACTCCATTTCCATGACTGAAACAAACTGCAGGCATGGTTTTTTTGGCTTTTTTTCATTTCCATGGTGGCTTATTGTTTCCTAGCATCCATTACTGATTTCACCATGTGCACAAAAGGTGTCTCCTTGGCACTGTTTCTGCAGCCAAGACCTTGAGCAGCAGCACATGAGTCTCTGTCCAGCCTGGCCCACAGCTGGTACAGGCAGTGTTTTGCACTTGGTGACTGACCCCTCTCCTAACTTTCAGAACAAGAGAACATGCTCTGTGTTTCAAGAATGCTACCCTTAATGTATGACATAAGCCAACAAAAAGTAGTTTATTTCAGCACGCTGGTACTTAGATAATAAACAGAAAATTGGATGTGGGTAACACCAAACTCCATAGAATCTTATTTTTCACTGTTACCACCCTAGTCACCAAAAATGGCAGAATCCAGACAACGAGAAAAGATCAAGAGACATCTTCTTTAAAACATCTTTCAAATCTCTGCATTTTTTTATTTTACTGTTTCAGAAAACTTCATAAACTTGTTTTTAAATCAATTTGTGTTTTCCCTGAATCAAGGCATGCAATCTTGGCTACCAAAATATAAATGAGGGTGAGGATCTTAGCTTTAATTTCTGGCACAAAACAACTTTAGCTTTCATGCTATCCAGCCCCTACTTAGCAGAAAGCAGACAGGTACATATAACTCATGTTTTTACTGACACAATCTGCAGTGAAGTTAAACTTTCAGTTCATCTTTAAGATAATTAATATTTCTTTTTGCAGCTTAAAGCCAGCTTTCCTTTCGGTTTTTGGGCATTTCCTGTATTTTCAATTTAGGAACTCTATTTTAGATTTAGGTTGCCTGTCACTGTGTACAATACAATAACTAAGACGTGTTAACATTACAATTATAAGTAACATGGCCCCTCTACATTTATATTTTGGGCATCAAAACAGTCTTTGAAATAGGCCAGGCTTGAAAACCAATAAAAAACCTGTCCCTCAATGCACAAATTTCCAGCAATCTGAAAAAAGTGATAGTAAACAGCTTTAACTTTACTTGACATCTGCAGGTCAAAGGAAAAGTTAAAAATTCAATCCATCCAAAAACTACTACTAATAAATTTGCAGAAATCAGGTTGGTGAAAAGAAAGAAGCTGACTTGCATTTAAAACCAAATGCAAAAATCACGAAGTAAGGGAAAAAATAAGCACACAAAGAAGGGTTAGACTGGAGTGAAAGACAGGAAGCTAGCAGAGCAATGAATCTCACTTTGGTCTATACATCATCACATTTTTGCTAACAATGCACATCATGTACTGATCAAAAAGAAGCACCATGACTTCTGCTCTTGATTATCATTGATTTTCGCCAGTGGTTACTAAAAAGAAGCTATGGAATGAGCAACAAGTGAAGTGGATGTAATGATCAGAAAGGAAGAGACTTCCCAGATCATTCAGAGCCAGATTTCATAACATTCCACAGATGTTAGAGATCAGGACATTACTGGATGATATTGTGAGTGCAACGTGCTTCAAAAATAAAAATAATTACATAATATCTTTAAAAATCTATGGAAGCTGGATTTTACAAACCACCTGGTTTCTGTGATTTTTATTCTATCATTATTGTGTAAGTAATAAACCTGCTACTCTCTCAGTACTTAAACCTCTGGGCAAACCCCCAACATACCACCACATAATGAACTATATATTCTTGCTCTGTATTGCCAATCTTTATGATATTGTTCTACACTATTTGCTGCATGCATTAACACTTGACTTCCTGACAATCTCTGGAACTGTAATTTTTCTTCTCAGGAGTCCCCAATCCCTGATGCTTCACAGAGCAGAGAACAGGAGTAGGACTGAAGGGTAGCATTTACCTACAAAAGGAAAAGAACAGATCCTACAGTTTGCAGTTTTTAACCTCATGATATTGTGAGGCCTGACTAAACATATTTGAATGTGGACAAGGCAAACTTTTGGTCAAAGAAAAAATAAAAGGGTCAACGATTTGAAATTTTTCTTGATGTGAGAGTAAAAACTTAGACTGCCATAAAACCCACAAAATACTGAACCCTTTTGAACTCATGTTAATTCCTTTAAAACTGAAGCAGTCAAGGCCTTGCAGTGCCTTCACTCCATAGCCTTCAATGTCTTGAGAAAGGGTAGGCATAAATCCACTGATCTTAATTTTACTCTTGTTAGGACTTCTTTTACATCTTAGAATATTTTACTAGATACTGTTGATCACTTTTTCTTCTCAATAGTGACAGGACTGGTCACACTTAGTTTGCAGAAGTGATACTAACCTAAGTTTTGCCAAAATAGGTTATGCTAATATCCAAACAGTGAAAACAGGCAACCAATTTGTATTTGAACATCACACAGTGTGCTCTTCATGTTCTAGCCAAAAAAACAAAGTTTACTCAAGCATTTAACTTCATTTTTACATATTGAAGAAGGAAGATTCACACACGATCTTTGCAAAATTTAGAATTATTTTAAACTGCAGCTTGACAGAAGACAGCTACCAGTCATTAATTTTTTAAAATAAACATTTTTCCAATAAATAAAAAAAATTTAAATTTTCTTAGACAAACAGTAGCAGTATCATGTCATTTGGTTTTTGGCACTGTAATCTGGATCACAAGCTGTAAAATCAAAGTCTGCTATACTTCCTCATGAAAATTTGAGAGGAAAACAGTCCAATGGGCACTACGTCAAAAATGATCCTGCCTTATTTCTGCTTCTAAATGCTTCTCTGCTCAGTTTTAGGGATGTAATTTCTATAAACTATGAAGTAAAAAAAGAAGCAGATTTTTCTTGAAGTTTATTAGCACTTTGCTTTTCTTCATTCTAATGATATTTTTCTTTCAGTAGGGAAAAAGTATTAACATCTTCACTTTTTCCTTAATCACAGATCTGCAGACAGCGCTGTGTCATTACTCATTTTCAAAAGCATTTGCTTTGAAAAACACATTTCACATTCCAGAACAACATGTCTTTCTTAAGACTGGTCTTGCAATTTTCTGTTTCTCTTAAAACAGTCTCTTGGATTTCCACATACAAACTATGGACTTGCTTTCCCTTTTGTTACAACTAATTTGGAGAATGTGTAAGGCCTTCAATTATCAGAGAAATTACAGATATGTGAAAAGGCACCTCATTCTCTGTCTTGCTGCCTGTGATGTTTGCTTAAACTGACAGATTTCAACTTAATTTGTAATAGGTGAAAAATTACACTCAGTTTTAAACAGCATGTGGCAATATCACCACCCTTTTGTTGGTCAGGGCACAAGAATGAATGAACTGAGAAGAGACAATGTGACCAGCACTTTGCAAGAGCAAAGATATCCTATTACTGCATCTACCAGACATCTGCTTAATTCCACAACACAATTCTATGCTTAGAAAATTCCTGCTGCTACAGAAATATTAAATAGTAGTGACAAATTCTGGTTTCATCCACCTTTTCCATGTTTTCTGTTGTTTTTAAAGCAAATGTGAACGCTCTTGTACTCACTCTGACACTCTATGAACTGATGAATAAAAGTGCAGTCCCCTCCACTCTTTGAAAGAAAGTGCTCTAGTAGAGAAAGAAACACTTCAGTTTACATCTTCTTATCAATTTCCAATTGAGGCAATAAAAAATTTGAAAGGCATATTAACAATATTTGTCAGTGTATTCACAATGGACTTTTGGATCAAATCTGAGTTAATATGCAAACAGACAAGACACAAAGTTGAAATGATGTCTGGGTGATACTAGGAAATAGATTACTCTTGAACTGATCAAAAGAAAAAAGCACTTCAGCTGCATTTTCAAAAGAAATACCTTTTTAACCTATATTCTTCAGCATTTTTATTAGCTTTACAAGGGTCATTTCAAAGTTTTTCATTAATCTTCATGTTGATTCCTCATATCTAACACTCTCTATTTTAAAAGTGTCATTGAATACATGCCTACACTTTTTAACAGTTTCACTTTGAAAAGACAGTTCTGCAGCAGTTCCTAAAACTGGCCTCATTTCCCAGATTTACTCAAGCCCTTGTTCAGCTCCCAACTCCATCAGAATCCTGCACCTCTTCAAGGCACAAACACTTCCTTTCTGAAGAACCTCAAAAATCCTTTCATTAAGAGTCCAACAGTGGGTAAAGGCTGTCATTAGTACAAACCTGCAGAATGTGGTACATTATAACCAAATTGTTCCATCAGTAGCTCTGACATCAGAAGCTCACCTGCAATACTGAGCTTTACTGTATTTCAAAGTTACTCTGAAAAGTCAACCTTTTTTTTAACCCAGGACAGAGCTTTTAAAAAACACCATGGCTGTAAAATTTATTTTCCATATTTAAACTTCCTTTTGAAAATTATTTTTACCTGGTCCTTTAAGTGGCTGTATACAAATTTCTTGTATCTTTATGTAATATATGGCTCACAAAATTAAATGTGAAAGCCAGTGTGTGCAACACAGAAAAATATCACTTTTTGAAACAACTTAGTTCTACACAACTTTTATCAGAGACTTGCTGTACAAACAAATTCCTCTTTTCTGCACCAGCTTTTCTGTATGTGCAATGGGACAAAATGAATGCCTAACCATCATCCTCTAACACACTTTTTTCATTAAAAGCCTCTGGAGGGGCTATGAGTTCTTAGTTCCTCTACTCTGAATACAGCTCTTGACTGGGACAGCCACAGAAAAAAGTAATGTAAAATCATTATTCTTGTCATGGCCAGGTAGTAATGCCTGTGCACACACTTTGAGAGAAAGAGAAACAAAAGGAATTTTTAAAAGCATACTAATTTTACATGGGCTTTACAGTTTTCCTCTTTCATTCCCTAATCTTGGGAATTGCTCAATCCACATTATAAACCCAAAACTCTTAGCTCTTCTAAAATAATGCAAAATTACATGGTGCAAAAAAAAAAAAAAACCAACAAAAAATTCCAACAAAAGGCCTAGCAGCAACTGTTTCCTGCTGCTTTTAACAGAATAAAATCCAAAATCTGGCAGAGCAAATAACTGCCCATCTGTTACACAAGGGCTACATAAGGGACTGGAAGATGCAAAAAGGCACAGACTCATGAAGGGAACACAGGGCAGCAAGCTGGGAATGCCAGAGAGATGGGGATGGGTTGGGTATGGCAGAGATGCAGAAAAATGTACAACCAACAGAATAATGAAAAACTGTGCTAAAATACAGAATAATGGAAGAGCATGGTACGTGCATGACAAGAAAGGTGATATAAACACACAGAGAGAACTTGAATGAGCAGTTATATGTTGTCTGTACTCAAAGAAAAATAAGCTGGCAAACAGCTTCCTAAAACTTCCAGGTTTAAGCACAAGTTCCACTGTTACTCACAGGATGGAGGAATCTATGTGTCATGCATCAGTTCATATGACACTGACTCTTGTACAACACAAAATAAGTCCAAAAGGGATTGCTTCTTCAACTTTGACCAAAAAAGTGAGTTTCAGTGATATAATGATATTTGTTATAACCACCTAATGATTTTTAAATGGGTAGTTTTAAAATTTGGACTTGTAAAAGGTATCAGTATTGAAAAATCTCATGACATTCCTACCAACAAATTTAAAACAAACAAAAAGTGTTTCTTTAAAAAAAGTCATATCTAGTATTATAAAATATTTCTCTATAAAACAATTTATATTTGAAGTTAAAGTTCAACAGCTTTTACTAAATGTTTCAAATCAGCTCTAGTTTAATAAAGAGAAAAACAGATCTATTTCTTAACCATTCTATCAAATATTAAGCTATTACCAACCTAAAAATTATGCATCAGCAAGACAGATCAATCTACACAAAAATAAAATCTCATGGCAGTGTAGAGAAGTGGGAACAAGCACTGAATGTCCTGCTTGCTAAGGGCCTGAAATGCTAAGACACATAAGGACAACCAGTACTCTCAGCTTCAGGGGAGGTTTGGGTGCAGTTCCTGCAGGTGTTTAACTGCTGTCTCCTCCTGCTCCCAGTAAGGACCAGCCATGAGGTTCTATTATAAATTAACTTTTGGTTTTGCTATTGGTCTCCCTAGTTAAGAACATTACAATTTACAAATATGCATATGGAGCTTTAAAATTCTGTTTCAAAAATATATAAATACAGGAATCCTTAAACACTGTGAATATTGGTTAAAACCAAGAGTTCTCTATGTGGTTCTCCCTGAACCTCCAAACCAATGTTACCACCATTCCTCACCATTGCAGAAGCAAGCTATAGCAAGGAAAAAATTTAAACTGACAGAAGAGGACAAATACATCTCAGCCAACTAAACAATCCAGAATCATAACAGGAATATTTTTTCCTGTACGTGATATTGGACTATTTCACTCAAAAACCTTTGTGTATGTGAAGACACATGAGCTAAAATACTTGGCTCTAACTTCTAACTGGCCTTTAAAAACCCCTATAATTTAGTTTAATCTGTGTTAATTCCTGTTTCACATAAAGATACTCCTGAGTTTTAAAAAGTTAGTTTCCACTGTTTATAAATTTTATATACTCCTATTTTTCATATTAAAGTGATAAATAAACAGGTTTTGCTGACTTTATTTAGCACACCCAGCTTTACTAGAGAAACACTAGTATGTCTATGTACTGCAAGGGAAAATTAAAGGAAAGAATCAATGAGTTCTCCACTTTGTTGTGTCATTACCCTGACATCATTCAATAAGTAGATTCCTACTGATTGCAGTGACAGCCCATCACAAACAAAAAAGTACCCCAACAAAAAAAGACAGCCTCCAAATGGTTTTTGTTGTATATTACAGAACTTAAAAGAAAAAAAAACCAAAAAACTGGTCAGGAGTGGACAAATTCATTTGCAAAGAGAAAAAATTCCAAGCAAAACTTTAGAGAACATTTTGAATGTGTTCATTTTTAAACATCAACCATAAGACAAAAGGTAGCCTTCAGATACACTACCTTTCTCTGTGCTCCCATTAATTTTAGGTATGAAGTCGTCAACTTGTATGCCTAGGATTAAGAAAGGGCATTATTTTTGGAACCAAGAAAAATGGTTTGTGTTTTGTTTCTTTACAAACACAGCATTTTGAAATGTACCTGGCTTTTCATACCACCTCCTCACAAGTACCTCATCGGACAAACCAGGCAAAGTTTGACGTGCTTCCTACTACACATCACGCTGCTGCTTGTTCAAACGTCTAAGAGGTTATTAACTCCAAAGAATTCCTGTCTATTACACACATATACACGTGTGTACATATATAAAGAAGTATTTTAAATCTCGCGTCTCGAAGGCCCCTCCTCGCCTCGGGCCCGGGCCGAGCCCGCAGCCGCAGCGCCCTCTGCCGGCGCAGGCCGGAGCCCGCAGCGGGATTGCTCCGTGCTGGGATCTCCGGGAATGGGAACTGCCCACGGCATCACCGAACGCAAGGAACGCAACAGCGAGCACGGCAACCAGCTTAAACAAGAAATGATCGCACCTACCTAAGCTGTTGTGTTCTTTAAGAGTTTTCTCCTGAAGGTGTTCTAACCGTACTGTAAACAGAAGTCCAAGAAAAAGGTGTTTCACAGATTAAAAGAAAAAAACAAATAATCAAAGTTTCCTCCCTGCTATTGACTAACCTTGTAAAGCAGTCAGCCGCTCATTGGTGAAGTCATTATCAGCCTGCAAAGCTTCTATTTTTGCTTGAAGCTCTTGCTCTCTTTCTTCCATTTCATCTATTTTATGCTGCAATTCCTTTTTCTCAGCCAGTCCTTTTTGTTGGATTTCTTCTTGTCTTCCTTCTGCTACCTGCTCAAAAAGATTTTTAAAATCCCCCCCAAAAATCCAAATTAACATGTGGAAGACTATATCTTCATGATTTTTATGTAACTAAATGGACATAAGTAACTCTCTTTGCTAAGCAGATAAACGAAAAAAAAAAAAAATGCAAAATCTATTACCTTTATAGAAATTTCACTTCAGGGAGACTGAGAAAATCTCAAAATATCTTAAGTAACTTTTTGACTGAGGAACATCAATTTTACAGCAACAGTAAAGGGCCCTAGAACTAAGAAATGCCCAAAGTCTCTAGCACCTCAATTCAATCAAAACCTAAGGACCCTCCTGAACTGAATGTACACTTGCACAGACCACCTTGATTGAAAGCCACATCTCTTTCCTTGCTGGATCTCAAGAATATGAATTTTAAACAGTCTCCTCCCTCAAAACAAGGCAGTAAATTTCAGTTTTGATCCTTCTGGGTATACTCATCATCACCAGTGATCAACCCATTACTGAGAAACCAACTGCCTTAAGACCAACAATTTAACATTTTAATTTGCAAAAAAAGCTTTCTCTGAGGTACTAAACTAGGAATCTAGGTTCCATTTACAGTATTTATCCAAGATAAATGCAACAACTGTCTCAGGTCTCCAGAGGTAACACCATTACCTTCCTCCTCCACAACTCCTACTTATCTAGATTGGAAACTTTATGATAAAGTGATTATTCTGTTCTCCAGCATAAAGGACCTTAAATATTCATATATTTAGATATTTAGTTTAGTATCAAACTTGACAGCAAGATGGAAGATGAGCCATATTATTACAATATGGTGGACTAGTTATGCTTATTGTAACTGCATGAAGAGGCAATATGAAATGCAAATTTATTTCTAATCCTAGATTTTATTCCTCTTACCTTTCAGATGTTTAGCTTGAGAGTTATTAGTCCAAATAAAAGCAGCTGGATATAAGTTTTATATTACATGTCATTTTATACTATAATATATTTCAGCCCCCAAAATACAGTAACTTTCAAAGTGAATGACGAGGGAACCTTTTTAGGAAGTTACTTAACTGATGACAGTTTCAATTACATTACAATGGAACCTAGAGAATATGTAGATGATATGCATCTTTCTATTGTTAACTGCAGTCTAACAAGTTTCTTAACTTTTTTGTTTGCTGCATTAGAAATTAAACAGCATTTATTTGTTCCATTTATCACAGTTCTATCCTAAGTCAGACTAAAATCTGTCATTACCTTTAGCTTGTCAGAAAGATCTTTAATTTCATTTACAGCTCCATTGTACTTATTAGCTAATTCCCTTAATTCTTCCTGAGTCCGCTCATTCATTTCTTTCAGGTGTGTACATTCATCTTCTGTGTTACTTAAACTCCGCTGTAAGACAGAATTATTACACAATAAATAATAACAAAAGACAGACAATAAGCTACCAAACACTGCAGATGATCTCTTTTTTCCAAGCACTATATATGCACAGCATGCCATCTAGTCTTCTGAGACTCCTTGCCACAGGGAATATAGCAGGGAAAGGGAGAGGGAAGAAAGAACTGCGAGATATTATAGGGGCAAAAATCTTACTTCAAAAGAGTGTCTAACACTTTAACTGTAAAAGCTCCTTTTAACCATACTTTGTACAAGTGGTTAAGTGTATGTTTCCATAGGTGCTGCAATTTAAATAAGGTCTTACAGCATTTTTTAAATGCATGTATGTCATTTTCCCTGTGTATGTCCCACACACAGTAACTTCTGTAAGACAGCATCATGAATTTTGAAAGCAGGGAGAAAAGGGAAGAGCTGGAAGAGTTTCTCATTAATGATTTAACAATCTTGGTCCTGTCCAACAAGGGAAATAAACACTACTACTTAATATCCTGCAAGTGTCAGAGTACAACAGATACTGACATGTTACAGCAACAAAGCAGGGACCTAAACAGCAGCAGTTACAATTATTTCAGCACTTCCAGAAGACCAGAAATGAAACTTCAGTACCTCCACTTCAGACAATTTTCTGACCACTTCAATTTTCTCCTGAAGGACCCGCCTCAGGGACTCTTTGGCTGTTGTCTCATAGTTGTGTTTGTCTTCCTGTAATGCTATTAGCTCTTTTCGTATACTGTCTTCTGTTTGATTCTGCACATACAAAATAATTCAAGAAAAGAATAATTATTGTTTTCCTCATTAAATAGATTGTGATACAGCCTGTTCTACTAAAAACATTTAGCAATCTCTGATAGATGAGAAAATGTTAAGAACAAATCAGTGATGAAAGATTCTTGACATGACCGGGTACAAATAAGTTTTTCTTTAAGTGTATTGAATGTATAGCAGCATACATTCAATGGTCAGTTTTGATCCCAGGAAAATTATGGCATTTTTATCGGGCAATGTCAAGCCTAGGAGACACAGAACTGGACAAACCAGGTCGCAGAGGAAAGACCTTAAACAGGACCTGCAGAAAAAGTTCTTACAATGTGGATGGTTGAGATGAAATAGAAAAAAAATAAAATTAAAATCCAAGGCAGGCATAGGTGACCTAAACAACAGTCAGGGCAGGACATACTTGTAACTCTGCATACCAGACAGGACATGGGCAATGAAAACAACAGCCACTTACTGAGATGCCTTGAAACACAGAGCAGTTTTTGTGCTACTCAGATTATCGAAGCTGCATAGGCTCATTTTGGAAAGCTTATGTTCCAAATGCTTTTCTACAACTAGCTACTTTCAAAACACTTGAAATGAGCTGCCTTTCAGCATTCCTAGTATTTGACTTTAAGTGAACTACTTACCTTTGAACAAGCCTGTAATTGATTTCCCATAACCTCTAGTCTTGATAGCAGCCTGTCTTCATCTATTAAAGCCTAGAAAAAAAAGTATCACCTTTTTTTAAGAATTACCACATGCTTAATGTAGTGCCAGTAGAGTCCTGCTTTAAAGATCTGAATTTTGTTGGAGTACTTACTGCTAATAGCTACTTCAAAAGTACACAACCACAAAATTCATTAAACTTTGTCTTTTGCACTGTTTCAGAGAACCACAATAAAGTTTTTATCATTTCTGCTGCTTTTTCTTCCCATTAACAGCTAAAATTTGGCAGTGCATAGTTCCATAAGGAAAGGATGCCTGCAGATACCTGCCAACTTGTATCTGAAGCCTCTTGTGTGACAGCAAGTAGTCGCTGAAGGGTTGCCAGCTTCTGTTCCAACATTTGTTCCCGATGTAAGGCTTCCTGGGAAGAGAGCAGGGCACCAGTCAGCTCAGCTAGAACAACTCAGGCAATCAGGAGCAGCAGAAGAGATCCCAAAAAATACAACAAAAAAAGGAAATGTGGGTAGCAAATGCTGTCAAACTTCTTCAAAACCATAATAAGCCCATTCCACTTTATTCATCCACAAATTTATTTGGATACTTTAATTAAAAAATGCTATCCTATAACCTCAGGTTCCTCAACCCTTCATTTTTCATGCTAAGTTGCACATGCTGAGGACATACACTCTTGTTCTTCCCCAAGACTTAAAGACATTTTGTCTTGTCAATAATTAGAGGAACAAAATTGCAGACACCAAAAGACAGCTTGGCAGCTTCCATGCAATGAGCTGTTCATCCTCAAATGAGGTCACCAAAGAGAAATGCCAAGCAAGAATTACTATTTTTGTTTGATTTTTGGTTTATGACAGGAAGATAGAAGAGCATCTTCGTTAACTCCAGGATATGGAGAGAGAACAGACTGGTGAGTGAATGTGTACTTGGCTTCCAGAGAAAGAGCATCTGCATGAGCTCCTTCCTGCTATGTCAGCAAACACATACAAAGATAGTAAGTATCTATCTCAAAAGCCTGGATGTGAACAAATAAAAATTGTCATTATCCAACAAAACCAGGCAATATATATCAGTATATCAGTAGAACTTTTACACAGTAAACCCGGACAGAATTTACCAGCAAAAAAGCTTTCTTTTTTTTTCCACAGAAAGCAGATTTTATCATCCTTTCTAAAGAGTTCACTTTTATTTATCAGGATACAGTTTAACATGCTGCCATTTCCAGTCTTAACTCTTTTGTGGCATGACATCTTGGGAAAAGCACACCTATTAAACTGACACAGAAGCAGGCACTGGTGATGCCAGTGAGGAAGAAGAGCTGCCAGCACTGTCCCTTCCTTTGTAGTTTCCAATAGATACAAGCCACAGGATGAGATGTGTGTTTTGAACAAAAATATTCAGCCAAACTAAATGCCCTTAAAAGAAAACTTACTTGTAGATACTGTGAAAGCTGAAACAATTCCTGAGAATACATACTGGGAGTGTTAGCAGCAACCTGAAAAAGAAGAAAAGAATCAGAATGGTTTGGATTTTTCATTAAACACAAATAACGCAAAATTCACTTAAATCTAATGACAAAGGTAAATTTCAGATGATCTAATGATAGCATTTATAATAGCATTTTGCTTCATTTCTTGTTCTATTTATGCTTTTTTTAATCACAGAACTTCCTGACTCGGGACTTAGGCTGTGTTTTTCTGCACAAGTTCTTGGAAACACCAACACACCAATGAGTTTAAAGTTTTTGGTACAGTTGAGATCAAACTGCGATAAGCTCTTTTCATATAGCAAAAAAGAAACAAGGGGCACAAAGTTATTCAACCCAAGGACAAACACAAATTGTGGGCTTCCAACTCAATGCTATCACATGTTTCAATTGCAAACTTCCTGCTGACCTATGACTTACCATCATCATCTCCCTCTATAAATATCTATTTCAGAATTAAGGAATACCTGTATTATCTTTGAATAATAACAAATTGTTCTTCACTTGGAGAGAAGTGGGGGGTTGTTCTGTGGGTTTACTTCAGCCAATCTATTTATTTACTCATTCTTGTAGGCTTCCTACACTGAAATAATTTTAACTGTTTTCCCAGTTATACCTGCAGTGCCTCCTCAGGATTTCTACCCTTGCCCTGCATTCAAGCCACACATTGTTTTGAAATCTCAAACACAGTCTATAAATTCCTCTGGCTGCTGGTTTCAAAAATAAGTTTTAACAGTTTCTTGAAATTTTATTCTTCATGCATAAAACTCCAATTAGAACTTGTTTAAGTTAATCCTTCTTTTTAGAGGCTAGAGAAATAATCAACTCCTGATCACTTTTCTCAAGGGAGTATCTATTGAGCGCTTTTCTACAATTCCCCCACGTTAGCAGAAGTGAGTTTAAGAACTACACTTAGCAATACTGACTCCATGACTCCACAGTGAGCAACTCTGGCTGTACAAGAGAGGCAAAGGGGTTTGGTTTCAGTCTTCCTTGGGAAAACAACAGTGTTTTCCAGACTGTGCAGCACAGCTTCTCCTCCATAAAAAACCTGATATAAACAAAACAGACCTCATCCAAACACCGCATCGTACCTACTCTTGGGTCCCAAAAAACATCAAGCATTAAATTATGCAAGACCTGTTTGTCAACATGTACCTGGAAATTAACCATCTTAACATCAATGGTTTTATTCCAAATGCATGTTTCAGGAGCCACAATGTAAGAAGTCAACTTACCTTCAAATACACACTGTAATACTGCATTACTTCTCTACCTTAAATGTAACTTAAAATATTAAACTTGGTAAAAACAGCCAGTGGAAAGCATATCAAAATGTTACTGGACAGACTTCACTGTTTCTTCATCTTTATAACAAATCTGAAAATAGCATGTGTCTGAATAAGGTATGAACCAGCAAATTACTGAATTACCTTGTCAACAGGACTTGGTAATGGAGCATGGATAACACTAAAAAAAAAAAAGTAGACAACGCATAAATGTTGTACTTGGACATTTTCATCAAAACTAAAAATATAACACCATATATTTTACTAATATATTTTTACACCATAAATCTTATTTGGACATGTAATTATATAGAAAATCTTCTAGAGTAATTTACTTTTAATTATCACTTCACTTCACAAGCAAAGACACCCTAAAGCTTCACACAAGTATTTCTGGATACTAATGACAAAAGGATGTTTAAATTAGCAATAAACCCCACAAAACTGTTAATAATGAAAGATGACTAAAATTATACCATTTGTGATTAGCACTCAGTGCAAACAAAATGGTAACGTTTTTGGTTCCTACTATTCCTGGAAGATTTCTCAACAATGGGCATATACACAGAACATGTTGTCAATATTCATCTGAGTTTCCACTAGCTTCATTTTAATTGAGTCTATGTGCATTTACAACAGCCAAAATAATAATCACAAATAAAGAGAGGACAGGAGAATTGGCTTATTTGCTTTTTTTCCCTATATTCTTCTCTTTCTAATACTCATTTCAGCAGAGTAAACCACAGTCAGAAAAGCCCAACTATGTCAGAATTTTTTTCTTCTTTTACAGAACTTCTTTATTCTTCACAGTTGTCTTAATTACTAAAAACAGCAAGCAAATGAGGTGGTTTTTTCCCTCATAAGGCTTGCAAAAGAATCATGCACTCAGTTACTTGCTTTGCAGTATTACAGGAAAAGAAACTGCTCCCATTATGATTTTAAACATAATATCCATCAAATCCTCGTCATAGAGCTGTTGCATTTTGGTACACGTTATATTCTTACTCTGATCGGAATCGAGCTTCCATTCCATCTGGAAGAAACAGTTTGATTGTGGAGACTATACATCCATGGGTAACTGAAAAGAAACAAGCACTAAGTCATCATCAGCCATTACTGCTTAATTTTAAATTCAGTGCTAATGTTATAGTAACCAAGCAAACTGCCTTCAGAAACCTTGAGAGAGGCAAAGAGGAGGGGCATGAACATCCTCAAGCACCAGTGCCTGGGTCTGCCTTCTCAAACCTCCTCTGGACACAGGAAACACCACCACTACAAACTTGAGGAGATGATACTGTGTACTCAGTCCTGGCTGTGGAGCAGCTCCAGTGCCAACTCTCCCACGTGCAGCAGTACCTGAAACTTGGCTTTACAACAGTAAGTTTAAAAAGTGGATGTTCTGATCATAAAATGAGTGAAGAGGAATGCATTTGCCTGCACCAGGTACCTGGAATGCAGAGGTATAAACAGAACAATGAGCTGCCTTTTGGACAAGATTCTGACAAACACATCCAGGGACTCCAATTTGTGTTATCAACACTTACTGCAAGATCTGGAACTTGCCAAGCGATTATTATTTACAAACAAGGATGGAAAAGGAAATGCAGAGGAAGTGTGTAGGAACCACTGAGAAGTACACCCTTTTGAACACCATAAGCAGCATTATTCAATAAAACACATTTCTATTTTGGGGTGCTTGCATAGCCCTAGACAAGTGACCTTTCATTTCAGAAGAGGACTTGCTCCTTAAGGACTAAATTCAAGATTCTTTCAATTTGAGAAGATCCTAAGGAAAAAGAGGAGGAAATGCAATACTTGATTCTTATATCAAGTTCAAACTTTCTACACAGTTTCAAAAAATGTTACTGATACCATCTTCAATGCCTTTGCAAGCAGTCAATTTATGTGTGAGTCTTGATTGATTTTTTTTTTCCCCTGTATGGTTCTATGACTTGGGAAGTAAAAATTATTTCCAGATACATGGAAAGATGGCTGTATATTATTCCCAAAACACTACCACACTACCACAAGTGAGATACAAATGAGTGTGGCCAGCACCCACTAACATACAAATAGCTGCTCTCCTTTCTCAGTTATTAATATCAGTACAACAGCTAATCTAGCTTTGAAAAAAAGGGCAATGGGCGTTTTAGGACACTGGTAATACTCCAGGGAAATGAGACAGGTCTTTAAGGAAGCTACCTCAATAGTATCTAAAAATACAGGAGAAACGATCCAATGAAGACAAGGTGGTTTTAACCTTTATTTAGCTAATGCTTTGGAGATGTATTTTCCTGGCTAGAGCATCTTGTTTTTTCAAGCTGACCTGGCAAAGTATTAAATTTACATGCCAGGGCAGAACAGATTAAACTGCAGGGTTTGGGGTCTTTATTTATAACAAAATAAATCCAGTTTATAAAAATATTTTAAAAATACATTAGCAATATTAGCTGTACCCTGTAATACATAGCTTTCATAATGCAGAATTCTTTCTTTAAGAGGAAATCAGTGATTTTAATAAGAAAACATTAGGATACCTGACATTAAATACCAACAGACAGCTTTGCCTTTGGGTCACATATCAGGTAAGTCTGCTGTAAGATTATATAATTCTAAAGTTTTTCTGTCAACAGCTAGACTGAAAAATCTCCTAAAATCTGCAGGAGCTTTATTTAAGTCAAATTAAGATATAAACGGGTATCTAGCAAAAGGTCTCAAATTGACCATGAGTGAAAAAAGGTACCAACTTAAAAAACTAAAACACTAAGAAAGGAAATAATACCCAAACTCTGCAGTCTGACCTTTAGCTATCAGTTCATTGCAATTGGAAAAATAAGGCAAAAGCCCAAAGTAAAGCAACACAGAAGACACGAATACAGTACTGATGCACGGAAGAGCAGCAATGGTTTACACTCAGGTCTATAGCATTTCTTTTGAGGAATTAACAAGAAAAGGCAGTGAAGCAATCCCCGGGTTCCCAACGGGGCTGAGGCAGCCCTGTCCCTGCAGCTCATCCCCTCTCCATCGCACTCATCCCACTCATCCCCGCTCACCTCCGGGCGCTCCGCGGGGCCGCCGCTCTCGCCCTG
>WEIU01014981.1:641027-677624 GCA_013389925.1 Aegithalos caudatus
GCCACACACACCCCTCCATCCACGGGTAAAATACCGCCACACACACCCCTCCATCCACGGGTAAAATACCGCCACACACACCCCTCCATCCACGGGTAGAACAGCCACACACACCCCTCCATCCACGGGTAAAACAGCCACACACACCCCTCCATCCACGGGTAAAATACCGCCACACACACCCCTCCATCCACGGGCAAAATACCGCCACACACACCCCTCCATCCACGGGTAAAACAGCCACACACACCCCTCCATCCATGGGTAAAACAGCCGCCCCACATTCACTGCTCTCTCCATGGCGTGAAACAGCTGCCCCACATCCACAGCTCTCTCCAAGCAGTAAAATCCCACTCCTTCTTCATTTGCTGTTCCACACTTCAGTCACAAAGTTGTCGATCCCCTCCAAAACACGGAGCTGCACCACATTTCACAGCTCCAAAACCCCTGAGACAGGTTCTGCTGCACTAGAGCACAATGGGAACACAGAAACCATTTCTGTTTGTCTCAATTTTTGCTTCCTAGAGAGACAATTCGCCAATGATGCTCTCATTTTTATTTTCCATCCTTCATGTGGAACCAAGCCCTGAGGAGCACCCCCATCCCTCGGGGGTCTGTGCACTGCCCTGCAGCGCACACTGGGCTCCCCACTTGCATGACCTCCCTCAAACATCCCATGACAGAACAGATGTATCAGAGGTCCAACCCTGCCTAGAAAAAAGTGCATAAACTGCACTTGAACTAAATCATGGTGGTGTTATTTGACCTTGCTTTGCAACGCTGCTGCTCCTTTCCATGCAGGTAAGTATTACCAGTTAACTTGGACTGCTCTGGCACCGAGTGGGAAATTTATAAAATGCTAAAATAATATAAACCACAGTAACACAGAAAAAAAGCACAATGAGATGTTAATAAGTAAGTGCTGTATTAAGCAGGGAGTAATGGCCAGGCCCCTGTGCTTGTCAGTAATACAGCAAGTGGACAAATAAGGAAGCAGGAGGGATGTAAACACTTCTCCAGGACCTGTTAATAACACTGGCTCAGCAGCTGGAAACTGAGGAATTGCTGCTCATACCTGATAACCTGAAAAATCACATACTGAACGTGGCACTATCTTAATGAACCAAATCCAGATCACATTTGCAAGGAAATGACTTACTAAAACACACCCTGAACAATAAAATAAATGTATTCTAGCTATACTGACAGAATTCAGAATTTACATGAGCAACCACACTTGTTCTGTCCTGTCATTACCTTATAATTACACACAGCAGATTGCTGAAATGTCTTGTGCAAGTAAGGCATTATGTAAATAGCAGAGTGCAAAGTGCATTTAAAGGGAATCAACAATTTAAAAACTACTTTCCTGTCTGTTTCACGACTAGATTAGATTAACCTCTAAGATGACTGAAATGAAATGGTGCAAAACCCTATGTTTATATGCATTCTAACTGCATTCATAGGTAAACACCCTGTGATGATACAATCTTCATTCTCTGCTCGGGGGAGCAGAAAGGGAGGAAAGCAAACTTGTATCCTCTTCCTCATTACCAGCTCAACACATTCATGAGTAACATGAGCGCAGCTTGCATGTTCAAAGCCAGGGAAAAGGACAAGGAAGGCTGCATAATCTGATCCCTCATTACACAAATGCCAGGTTAGTGGCATTTGTGTAATGTATCGTGCTTTGCAAAACTAACATAAAACCACAGCACAGAACTACTACTGGCAAAGATTCATGGCAAGAATTTGCTTAGTATGAACTTCCCGCAAATGTTTCCATGAACTGCAATGTGCTGATAAAAACAAGTCAAGCCCAATTTTTCTTCCAACTGAATCTTAAAATAAAAATTGTTATAGTCTAAATACACTTGAAGAAATTCAGCTTCTCTTAGCAAGGACAGCATCTCATCAAATTAAAAGTTCCAAGTTCATTAGATGCAGTGTACTCCTTTGACATCTTCCATGCATACTGCTAGTACTCATAAACATTTGCAATCACTTCACATGGAAACATTTTAAGTAACTCCCAGGGAGTTTCAGCTAGGCATCCTGGAGTTAAATCTTTACAACTATAATCAATTATAATAATTTTGGAGAAGAGTAAAACAGTGTGATGAGACCTTCACTACAATGAATCACTCAAAAATCCTACAGCCCTAAAAGCTCTCCATGACAAAATACCACCACCACCATTACTTAACAATGTTTTCTTTAAAGACATTCATTAACCATCCTTTGATACTTCAAATCTGAGAATTACAACCTGATGTGGCTAAAGACAAAATTCATGAGTAACAGAGCAGGTGCCATCTTTATGTTTTGTTCACTTAATGCACTTGGAGAAATTCTCCTGTTCTACCATGGTTTGGTCTGTTGGACTTTGGGGGGGTTGATTTGCAAGAGGTTTGCTTTGATGGACATTTCATTTACTTGCTTGTTTAAAAGAACTTCATCAGCCTTCCAATTCAATATTATTCTTTTATTCTTCTCTAATAAACTTCTCTTTGAGGATAAACTCTATGAAGGTCTTGTTCAAAAGAGTAGTAAAGGGGTGATAGCAATTGATATTTTATTTCCAAATGTGTGTTACTGAGTAGGTAGGATTCTACAGAACATGGCCAGAAGTTCAATGCTTACAGAAAGCAGCAGACCCCATTAGGGAACTTTAAAAAGTCCTGGCAAAACTGATTGGAATCTGATAATCCCCATACAGACCAGTCACCAGATAGATGAAGAAATGGTTCCTGAAATACTATGTAACTTCAAAAGAAAAGAGATAGAGGCTGCATTTTAATTAATACAGATACAGAGCTGTTGCCATAATACAAGACCTCCTCCTGAGGGTGCATCCTGGGAGGAAGACAGTAAGAAAAACAAACCAAACAAAAATGCCATCACCTCATTTGTCAGCTAGCAACTTTTCTCTATTTTCATTTTAAAGTACCGGCAGAAATCAAAATCAGTGGCCATCACAGAAAGAACAGTGGATATTCTGAAAGGAATGAAGTTAGCCTGGTCCTAACCTATGCTGACTACCTGATCAAGAAGTTTCAGGTTCATACTTCTACCGCAGTATGAGCAGAAACCTTAGGGTTCAAAGGGCTTGGAAGAAAGGCAATTACAATTATAATAATAAAATCCAAACACAAAAAGCCCAATACAGCACTGCACACACATGCTTGTGTTGCACTTTAAAAACTGCTGCTGTCAGTTGAAGTGAGGCAATAGATAATAAACACGTGGCCCCAGTTGACCCTCCTTTTCCAGACCTACTTCCCCTGCACACAGCAGCACCTACACAGCCAGGGAAGAAAGGAGGCCATGGAAACAACCCAGTAAAGTCCATCTGGGGGCGTGAGGGTAGAAATAGAGACTGCGCTTTCAGCAGACAACTCTCTTGATCAGGTACCACATGGGCACAAGGCTCACTGCCAGCACAAAGGAGAGAAGAAGTAAGAAAAAAATCAAGCAAAAATATTTTCTTACAATGGGAATGCCATTTAGTTTTAAAGACTGGATTGTAATAAGATGTTCCAAATAAATACACTTGAAAAGAAACCAAAGAATGATCCATACCCTTACCTTTCCGTGTGTTCTCTGTCACATCCACACCAAACTGGATGATGTCACCTGACATAATTTCACATGGTGGGCTTTCCTCAGATCCTCTACTCAGTCTCTGACTATTAATAAAGGTACCATTACTACTTTTAGTGTCTTGAAGATAGAACTGCAAAAATACAAACAAAAAGAACAGTAAAATATTTGGGGAAGATAAGACAAGAAATACAAGCACAAGTATTTTATTTATATAAAATTTATTTCTAGAAGATAACAAATGTATCAAACTCTAAACACTCTCATCAGGATGCAACAACACCTTCCCATTATTAAGGGATATTTGTGTTTGATGTTAATGTATGATTGAATTCTAGCACATACAAAGCATGCCTGAACTACTGCCTGCAGTACAGGATCACCAGTCATTAGCAACACCACCTTTTTCCACATACATATAACAATTCATACTTCAGTTGGTCAACACACAAATTCTAACTGCTCATCCATTTAAGGTAACAGAATTGCATGACAAACATGCTGCAGGGAAGGCTAGTACTGCAGGCACAAGGAAAAGCTCTGGAAGAAGACAGAATTCAGGAACTGCAGTAAAAGATCATGGTGAAACTTAAAGAAAACCAACAGGATGCTTTTACTTCTCAGCAATACTGTTCACATCATTAACTTAATTTCAAGTACTTTTGTAAATACCAATCTGAAGAGTTCATTAAATGTTAATAGCAACTTACTGAATCTGAAACTGTTTTTATGACTTGTAGTCAAAACTACTACATCTGAGAAGAGGTTACAAATGAATGACCCAGCAGAAGAGCAGAGTGACTGGGGTATGACTGAAGCAGTGACAGCATAAAAGAGGGGACCAGAAGGACACTGACAGCCAGGTGTAACTACTGGAGTGAGTCAATCCAGATAACAGCTACTACAGGAACCTGCTGGAATGGTGGAAATCACTGGCTTCCTGCACTCAGCAAGAATCTGATCAAGTTCCAAAGCAGGCATAAGGTTGGGGGAAAAGATGATGTGTTCAGAGAAGTGAATTTATTCCCATCTTTTTCTTATAAAAGCATTGACTTGTCTTTTTCTACAGCATTCAGCAAATTTCATGCAAAGTTTTCCATGCCTTTAATTGCCTCTATCATCACATGCCTCAAAAAACCACAATGCATAGCTCAAAACCACAGTGTCAAGGGGAAAGATGGGTTTTGAATGGAGTGAGAGCACAGCACCAGGGCTGCTCAGATCTTGGACTGGAAAATGGCACCAAGTGTATGATAGGGAGCTTCTATGGCACAACACAGTGGCCCTAAGCACAGAGCTGGAATTCAATTGTATCCAGCACACAGGACTCAGTAATCAAAGGGAATGCCAGCACAGGAAAGCTCAGGTGCTTGAAATGAAATGCAGTATCTGAAAAGAATGAAAAGCAGTATGTGAAAGACTTCCCTCCCCCCAACAGATACACCTTAGATCTTCAATTGAAGGAAAAGAAAACAGTCATCAGTCATAAGCTGGTAAAGATGAAGGTAAACATAAATTATGGATAGATCAAGAAATTATGACTGCATTCACTGTATTAATAATCAGACCCACTCTACTCTAAATAATACTCTCCATATTATGAAATACTACCTATTAACATAATAGTATATAATATAGCTCTTATAAGTTATAGGCTTAAAAGTCTATCAAATTAATTAGCCTGTTAATTTAATAGTCTGCAAGTACTGAACCATCTCATGGTTCAATGCAGAGGTAATTATTTCTTGCTTCCTGTTTGTTTTGAATTAGCTTTCTTCTTCATTTGAAAATTCTTGTTATGAAAAAGTGAGTCACAGGCAAGGAGAAACAAACATGCCTCTGATTATTTGCTCTTCCCCACCCTTTACTTCTTTGTGCATGTCTGCCTTTTATCCCTCCCAACGTTTTGATTAATCATTGCCCCTTGTAACCACATTTTTGCAGAATCTGCAAATGGGACTTAGACAAGATAGCACAAGGAAATACAGGACAGTGACCTCAGGAATAGAAGTGCAACAGAGCATCAGCCATACAAAACTTATAAAATATCAGGAGACACAAAATTCAAAGTGCAAAAGGATATTTATAAACAAATGTCCATGGAAAATACACATTACATTTAATATTATGTAACTGATGTCCACTTAAGTACACAGTACTGAACTGCATTACATAAATTTTAGAAAAGTGGTTATCTTCAAGTCTTTCCATCCTGTTTGTAAATACTCTTCTTCCTGCATCTAGTAAAGCAGCAATACCAGCCACATGTTAATACCTGATAGCTAAGGAAGGGGAAAACACATTGCCTTCAAATCTTGGTATAAAAGATTCAGTTATTTTTAATGTAGCCATTCCTCAGGAACCCACTGAGCCAGTCCCTTTCAGGTACCAGATTCAAATGTTACTTCCATGCTGGTTTTCACTAGCTCAAATGATCTTCTTCAAAGGTCAATCTCTTCATCCCTTTTGCATAATTTCTAAAGCTATCTTTAGAAAATAAAATGAAGTGCAAGCCCTGAAACAAATGTGTCTATACACTAACTAGTAGTTGTGGCAGTGTACTGGTTTCTCACGTACTTTTAACGCTGCGGTGTTACAGAGGGCTCTGTGATTCCCTTTTACAGCAGCTGTGTCACACAGCACCTCCTGTGAGTCCAGCACCACTTGTACCCCTGTCTACAGCAGAGCCCAAGCTCAGGCAGCAGTGCCAGCTCAGGGATGAGCCCTGCCCCTGCCAGCTGTCAGTGCCCAGCTGTGCCACCACCTCCTCACCTGGACTGGCCCAGGAGCTTCTCACGTCACTGCAAACCAGTTTAGAGCTGATGCAAGGCACACCAGGAGTGCTTGAGCCAGTGCTGCCAGAGAAAATGGCAGCATATACTGGTCTAATTGTACTTGTTTTTATGAGTCACTCTCCAGAGCAAAGTCCCAGCCCTGCTGTACCTCATATTAACAATCCAATGTAGAGCAGAGATGGCAGCTCACAAACATTCAAAACAACTCAGCTTTTGAGGACTGTTCCAGTATTACCACATCCTTAATTCAAGGGATCGCTGTATATATTGCTCCAGTGCTGGTTTCCCCATCTTTCTTAAAAAATACAAGGTAACACGAAGTATTCAACTTCTGCTGCATTACCGTAACTGCTCAGACAAAAAAAAAAAAAAAAAAAAAAAAAAAAAAAAAAAAAAATCCCAGCCTGTATTTCTTCTTTAGTAATTTACTGTTTATATCTGTAGTTAGTAATTGCTGTTCATATCCCTTCCCACCTATTAATAAGATCAGTTAACTGCAGACACCTTACAAAGCTGCTTCCACAAAATTTGTGAAGATTTTATTTAAATTAAAACTTGCAGTTCATCAGTACACACAAACTTCTCCAGTACAGTCCATCTTCCTTAGAAACTGTATTATGGAAGCTTCAAAAAACTACAGATTTTTGTTTCCCTGTTTTGCAAGGAATTATGTACTTATTTCACAGATTTGATATTTATAATACTTCAAGCCACTGTTCAGTTTTGCCAATGGAACAAATGTACCTCCTCTGCTCTGACCTATGGCACATAAAATCACATTCCTTCTTCTAGGTCAGTGACTCAGAAGAGCAACAACAACCTGCTAAATCAGCTCATGTGTTACTTTCACACAGTTAGATACCACTATGATTTTACCCCATAACATTCCTAGTACTTTCTGATTGAAGAAACAGGAGATTCTTCTGCATTGATCCCGAACCATAATACATCAAAATTAAGCATTAAAAAATATGTTAATTCCAATTGGTATTAGGAAGTTGCAAATTGCTATGCTCCAGGAGGACAGATTTCTAACCCCGCTTACTAAATGTAGGTAAACTGTTTTCTTCAAAGTAATAAAGTAGCAATAACAAACCCATTTTGTTGAATGATCACAATTGTAACAGCTTCCAGGAGGCAAGCTGAAGACAACTCCTTAATTAGCCTGACAAGTGAGAAAGCCACGAAGTGTTTTCTTTCCCAAGCCATATGCAGGCCTGATCCAAGATGAGACACTTCTGGAGAATCTCAGAGAACACAAAATATGGGTTCTGAGATGTATAGAAAATCTTGAAAAGAAAGTTGCACACTTATTCAACAACTTGATTACCTGGATTTAATTACAGCAGAACTACGGGAACAAACAACTGATCAGCTTTTTAATATTTCCAATATTTGTTATTACTATGTACAGCCATCCTTTGCCATTTTAAGAGCACATTACTGCTACTTCATCTAACCCAGCTTGAAACTGCAGTTCAGGGCAATTATTCTGAGAGCTACAGTAAGGAGAACTGCTGGAAACTGAGGTAGTTTGTACAGAGATGTGAAATTCAGTATGTGAAGGGGAACAACTTCTACATCAAAAATGCAGGAAGAAGAAACCATCACATATAATTAAACCTATTTCAGCCTCATTCAATAGCTGAATTAATAATTAAGTAAATAAGTACCAAAATGTAGGCTATTGTCTTTTATACAAAGTCAAAAATTAATGTATTTTATTTATTAAATAAATTTTCACTGCCTAAACAACTAATGTAGAAGAAGAACCCCAATTGCAGAATCTCCTATTTTACCATTATTTTTCTCACCTCTTATTTCCTTTGTGAAAGAAACACACACAACTCCCATGAGCTTCAGGGTCCTATTAGAACCTTAGGGCTTTAAGCTTGAACCAGAAAGATTTAAATTATTTTGTCAAATTATGAACTGTAACCAGTAAGGAGATGGCAGCTTCATTTTTGCCACGTTTATCACCATAAAGGGGCAGCAAGGCTGTCAGCCAGAGCAGTTAAACCATAAAATGCTGCACTTAACGATGGAAGATTCTTCCCCTACTCACACTAAATTATCATTGAACAATTAATGCAGGCATTATAAATGCACCCCCTGAGTACTAAGGCTAATATTCAAAAGCAGCAAGTAAATAATGATCTAGAATTTGGAATACCTGCCCTGGAGTAATGCTTCACTAAGCAGTAATGCAACTGAGCTCATTTACTCATTGCATGCTGAGAATTCTACCAGGAAGCGAAGTACACTGTGCACAAACCCAACTGTGCAAAGCCAAAGACTTTAAAACAACATATACCAGGCTCAAACCAACATGGCCAACATCTGTCACACTGGCTAGAAATGTTTCTCATATCAGTGAAAGATTATTTTATTTGAAATCTTAGCACTGACAATTTTCTCATTTAGGGAGCAGCACTCTGCCAGCAGAGTACACTGTGCAAATCATACTGAATTCCAGGTCAGTCTTTTGGCTGTAAGATAGAGAAGGTCAAATGCTAAATTATCTCCAGATTCAATTGATTGAGTTCCTCATTCTGGTCTGCTTAGACAGATCCTAAATTTCTTTCCTCTCACTTGCCTAACTCCACCCTCCTATCAAGGAAGTACAAGTATTTGTCTCCATAAGCAAGCATAATTCACAGGGTGGGGTACATCAAGCAAAATTGCTTTTCTATTTGGTTTTCTGTTTCTTAAACACATAGATCTAATAGCTCTCTGCTTACTAAACCCCTGCTCCTTCAACTCAGAAACAAAACTACTGCATTAACTTTTGAGTTCTTATGAAAACTCCTTTTTAAAATTGTTCTAACCACCCTAGCCAGGCACCCAGTATGAAATAAAAACAACCAGCTGTGAAGAAAGGGATTTTCCAGTCAGATTGAACAGAATGAAGGAGGGGCAGCTGGTTTTTCAGGGACTGTAAGTACTGGGTTTCTCAAGTGAAACAAAACTTGCTAGTAGTTTCCAGTAACTTTTCTAAAAAATAATAGACTTTACGACTTTTTCTATGCAGTATTTTTTTTTAAAAGGATAAAATTAACATTACAAATTAAGATTAAAAATTAACAATCTTTTATATAGCAATGGACAAAAAAAGTCGAGGTGTTTTTAACTCAAAGTGTAAGCCTAACATAAATCCAGCTACACTGGTGGGAAGAGGTTCAAATCTTCAGCTATCCCCAGGAATCCAGAGCTATCCTTTCAAACTTGCCAGCAGTTCAGAGGGGTAGAGGGGAAGGACAGCAGGGAATATGCTCTTCTGCTGACCAAGTTCTGGATCTGTTTACACCCTGAAGTTTTGTTGTCTGTACTGCCAGGACAACCCTGCTGGTTGCTCATACCTATTGTCAAGCAAAATAAACCGTGCCAGTAAAAGCAGCTTCGTGCCAGCAGAACTGAGCGTGGCTATAAACACAGTTTGGCCTTTCTAGACACATTATCTGAGGTGCTATAAAATACTAATCCCTGTGTTCCTTGCTATGTCCTGGTTGATTGAGTGCCTTGAAGTTCACTCTAGGCCCTGTCACAGGTTAATTTTTGTGGGGGGTCAGCAGACTCTGCCTGAAAAGGACACAGGGACCATGACAGGGAAGGGAGGATGGATGGATCTGTGGCAGAGGAAGCACCTTAGCCCAGCACTGAGAGGCACTCATGGATAACTGTGCATAAACCTGTGTGTGGCTAAAACCCTGAGTTGCTCCAGTGCCTTCCTCAGCAGCACAATGTCACCTTTCTCAAGAGAACAGAGCAAACATGTTCAAATTGTACCCACAAACATTTCAGCACAGACTTTTTTTTTTTTAATATAAGATTTTGCAATGCTTATTTTAACTGCTGACTTTTACAGATACACCTATCAGAACTTTAAATTCTGGTATATTAAAATCATTAACAAAAAAGAAAAACACAAAAAAGTATGTCTGCAGACTTAATGCCACCTCCTGTATGTTGTGTCTATTTAAGCACAGCATTTACTTTCCAAATCACTATTCAAACCACAGGTTTGCTACGAGTTGCAACTCAGCTTACTCATCTGAATGTGTAAAGCTCAGGACCCAGGATTACTATTAGTCAATAGTACCCTTCAAGTAGTTACAGATGATCTACTTTACATCCAAAAATAGAGAAAAAATATATCAGACATTTATTTTACAATCATTTTTGATTTGTATTAGAAAGTGGTCCTCATTAACAGAAAGGCTAGTAAAAATATTAAGCAATTCTTTCTCATTATTCAGTTTTACAACTAGCTACACAGAGCTTAAAAATATGCTATTTAAATGGTTATAGCTATTTTTAACCAATATAATTCTCAAGAACTATTGTTGCATTTTTTCCAAGTAATTCATACTTAACAGAATGATAGAAGATGGCTAAAAGTTTAAAGTTTAGGACCTCAAACTATATCATAATCCAAGTTCTCTAGTTTAAAACAAAATCAAAAACCCATGCTCACTATTCAAAACTTGTGCATGTATATGAAAATGAAGAGAAAAATGTCTACTGCTTGTGTCCCAAAGTTTCTGTGATTATGCACTGCTGCCCTCAGCTCTAACCCACAGTCCCCCACACCTTCCACAACCACTACAGCATTCCAGACTGGTTTCTTCAACTCCCACGAGGTAATGGATGGAAGGAATGAGGCAGCTGAACCAAGATGCTGGTGGGTTGTCTGCTCCTCAGCCACCACAGAAAGCAGCACAGCTGGATTGATGGCAGGGACAGCTGAAAACCCAGTGCAGTTTCAGAACTCCTAAAACTTCCAGTTTGCTTAACTTGGCACGTAAGGATGACCTGAGCTAAAAATGAGCAAACTTCAGATGCTGGTTCCTAAGGCACATACTCACACCTCCCACAGCAGCAGCAGTCAAGAACAGAATGGCAGAGAGCCATTTACAGTGTCAACCACCTGACCTCTGTCAATTGTAATATGTCAGGATCAGTACATGTATTACCTAAGTACTTGTAAGTACAGGTCACAACCAGAATGTGAAGTTCTCTGAGACAACTGTCCCGGGCTGAACTAAGAAAATTATGGAAACCATGACCTACATCATCCTTGCTTTCATGAAATATATGTTTTTCATAAAATGTAGTTCTGGGTTCCTCCATCCAGGAGAGACAGGAAGCCCCTGGAGCAGGTCCAGCAGAGGTTACAAAGATGATTAAGGGACTGGAGCATGTCTCTCATGAGGACAGGCTGGGGGAGCTGTTCTGATCTCACCAGTGTCTGTCAGTATGTGCTGGGAGGGGTCAGGGGACAGAGCTGGGCTCACATCCGTGCTACCAAGCAATGGGACACAAGGCAATGGGCAGGAACTGACACCCAGGATGCTCCACCTGAGTATGAGGAAGAACTTCTTCCCTCTGCAGTAACTGCACCCTGGCACAGACTGCCCAGAGAGGCTGTGGAGTGCCCCACTGGAGATATTCCAGAACCACCTGGACACAATCCCAGGCTGCATGCTCTCAGATGAGCCTGCTCCATCAGGGAGGCTGGAGCAGATGACCCACTGTGGTCCCTTCCAATCTGAACCATTCTGTGGTTCTGTGAAAATGTAGGGAAGTAAGCAAATTGCATTACAATTCCTGAATCCCTCAGCATCAGTCAGAACTGTATGAACAGCACCAACTCAGTTGCAGATTGCTTTTATTTACTATATTTTGAAAGGAACTATCGACACTCCAAATACCTAAAACAAGAAAATATGTGCAAAAAACCCAGTAGTGTTATGGTGATAGCAGTTCATACAGGGAAAGAATCCTTCAGATCAGAAATACATCATATATACCAATACTGAAGTAAGAGATTAAAGTGAAAACAAAGCTTGTACTCTGCAATTGTGCACTATGACCATGCACAACCAATGTGAATGGAAGCACTATCACAGAAGATGGCTCCCCTTGCTAACCCATTTGCCTTCACCCTCCTTCAGCAGGACTGCTAGCATTCAAGTAACACACAAACTATTTTCTAGAAAGAAACATTTCCAGCCTTACTTGACAGTTGTGAAATCAACACCTCCCAACAATCACATTCCATAATGGAAAAATGTAGTACAAACACCTAGTCACAGAAGAACAAGTTCTGGACACTCCCTGTTATGCTGTATGGCCTCCTCAAAATTCTGTAGTAAGTACACTCTGGTGGAAGATTGCTGATGAAGGATGTGAGCAGAAGCAATCCCAGGCATGACAGAAAATATTCATTAGTCTTCTAATAATTTTTTTCTGCAGGAAACACAATGTGTGGAATGAAGTGATTGCAAAAGGTAGAAGTTGCTCATGTACCTGAGTGCCAATCTACCCCTACATTATTCAAATAATCCAAAAAGGCATTCACTGTCAAAAGGAGAAGAATGACAAGATAGATGCTCACCAAAAACTTCAAGATTAAATGTTTTACCACAAAATGCGACACCATCGTACAAAAATAGATCCCTCTCTACACATCAGTGTCACTAGTTTTGATGCAAAAAGCTATTTTTAAAAAGAAGAGATGTAGAGGAAGGATTCTAATTTACAATTTGATTTATATATAGCCGACTGACTTGCTGCAGTGAGACATCTGTCACCATAGTTACTAATTACTACTCTTTAGAATGTCTCTAACTTTTGTCCTCACAGTTCACAAGAATTTCTGAGTATCAGCCTTCTGCTCCAAGTGCTGGATGGTTTCAGGATAACTAGAAGAATTCTATATTTATTCTCTTCTCAGTAAAATCATGTACATCATGCTTTAAAACTTTTGTTTTAAATCACAATCACAAAATCACAAAAGAGGTGAAGGATATTAATACTTTCAGAAAAGATGCAATTCCATTCTGAATATAGACAAAGCACAAAGGTTTCCCACAAAAAAACTACCCAACTCAGTACTAGTTATTTACAATATTCTTGAAGAAATTGAATTTTCAACCTACAGGGAAATTTTCAAGTACAACTTTAATTCCATCCTGAAAATGCTGAGAGAATTTTAAGGTACCATTCCTTTAACTGCAAAGCTAAAATACGTTATCAGTAAAGTACAATCAACAGAAAGCTTCTCAGGAAATGATTACTCACACTTCATCCCAAGATTCTCAAATTGACTCATTAGAATACTAAAACAATCTAAAGAAGAGTCTTATTTTGTCTTACTTCTGTCATAGATGACAATATCTTACATAACATCCAGAGACTTGGAAAGAAGTTTTCCTGCTCCACATTAAAATGCTGACTTGTGCAATGTACTCATAAAACCAGTAAGAACAGGTTTCTAGAAGGAAATTGTACTTCTTGCAAAGAAGTTTTCTGCTTTATTTCATTAAAGAAGTTCAGCCTCTTGTTACACAAGACATTTGTACAGCTACTTATCATATATCACTGTGACACCAGCGATTACTTTGTATAATTTATCTCAACTTCTATCATCACACCAAACACAGACCCTAAGGAAAACAAATGGCCAAGGTGACTTCCGGGGGTTTCACTTAATGCCACTCTGTTCTTTACATTAATCAATTACAGAAATATACACCAACTTAATGCAGCTTTAAAATAAAGAAATACAACACCCTAATAGGCCATTACCCAGAAATCCAGGCTTCTTCAGGTTAATTACTTCTAAGTGTAAAATACTGCTGAAATACTCAACAATCCTGATGCCCTTGTAGGAATACTTTCCCACAAAACTAGACTGAAACCTAAACTCTATTATTTACTCCAATAAATGTAATTAAAGTTTGGCAACATAGCACACTCAAACTCTGCAATAAGTAAAGTTAACTTGCTCTCAACATGTACAAATTCACAAAGACTGTATCTGTAGGACACATATATCCAGATAAAATAAATAAGCTCTGCAAAGAGCAGGTTCTCATGCACAACCTTAATTTCTTTTCAAATACATGTTTCATACATGTTTCTAAAGGTTTGTAATGTATTATTGCAGTTTACTCTTACCTTTAGGAGGCAAAAGCACCCATAAATATTCTGTACTAGTGAAAAACACTGAGACTGTGAATGTAAGAATAAAAATTTTTGTTTTCTGAATAATCTAAAAATGGTTAAACTTGACAGTTAACATTCTGTGGCCAACCTAATGAAGCACAAGATGTAAATAAAGTATGGTTCTGTCTCTCACTACTGCCATGAAAAGTATGACATAAAGAGAGAGGTTTGTCATGTTTGGACAGAGCTTTGCCCTAATTTAAGAGCAGAGGTAAGGCATAAATCTCTCCTGATCTTTAGATTTTAACTGACCTTATAAAAACCTTGCATAAACAAAAACTAAAATCAAATTTGCGTAGCACCCACTAAAGAAACCAAATGAATTGTTATTATGGCAAAACATTGATGAATAATCAGAAATGACAGAAAAAGAAGAAAACAAATGAAAAACAAATGTTTTTGTAAAAGCAATCTTGAAATACTATCAGCACCTGTCAGTAAATACTCAGAATGAGAAATGCAACACCAACATTATCCGTTGTTTCTCCTTCCTCAAAAATCTTGAGCTAACAGGGTAACTAAATAACTAGCAAAAAATTAATTGAAAGGGAACTTTTCCTTAAGAAAATTGTATTACTGAACTTCTATCAGCAAACAATTACATTTTCATTTGCAAGCAAATTGGAGAAAAACCACAAGAGAAGCCAAGATTACCAGATACTCCGCCAGGAGAACTACGTATGGGAAAGGAAAAGGTTCTGAGGCAGCTCATTAGTTTATCAGGAAACTCCAACTCCCAACATAACCCCAGACTTTTCAGGGCAGGTGCAGAACTGGAAAAGCTTCTTAATTGTCTTGCTACTCACTGCTGAGTTGCTAAACTAGTTAATCATTACATCAAAGCTCCTCTACTCCTGGCACATTAGAATCTCTTCTCACATGCTGACTTTTCAACTGCTTAGAGAGTAAAGGGGGTTGGTGAAACCATTTCAAACTACTTCTCATTTCTATTCTTTCCACGCAAAGGAAGGTGTAAACACAAAAAGCACTGTGTTTACCTACTGTCATTAATTCCATACTGCTCCTGGTTTATGGCAGAGAAAACTCCCAGTGATCACACATTTATATAAAGAAAAACAAAACAAAACAAAACACATCAGATCTCACAGACACCTCCAAATGCAATGCAGCAGTGCTTTGGTATTATCTCTCTCTATACATAAAAACTCTCAAAATACCCTGAAAAATTTAGGAAAGGTTCTCTCTTCCTTTTATTAAGGGACATATTCTATCTGAAAGGACTTGTCTGGTACCACTACAGTATTTTTATTTTTTTTAAACAAACATCTGCAGCAGGCCTAGTTAATTCACCTCCCCTTTGCATAAAGCAATGTTAACTTGCTTTCTGCCATCAACTGCTCCTGAACTATTAAATCACAGAGCACAAGTGTCACAAGGAAAATCATTTTCAGCACATCACTAAACTACAGCTAGAATTCCCATACTGAAGATAAACTTAAAGCTACTCTGATATAAATTCAAGGCAGCCAATAAAGATGCAGAAGTACGAGTCCTAAGTGAAGGGAACTGCCTTAGTACAAATGACACTGACTAATTTTAATCACGTCAAACAAGATATTTTTGTAAGAGTTCCAAACCACAAATATTACCCAAATAGAGTGTAGTGAGAGTTCACTAAACAGTTCCTCATACTAAAAACAATGGGTCACCAGAGCAACACGCTACTCCTTGCTTTTCTGAAGACTTCTCTGCATCGAGGACAGACCAAAACTTTAAAAAAAAACAACAAAAAACTAAATTTAATTTATTTTCCTTCTGTGTTTTGAACTTTAGCATTCCATGCAGAGAGCAAATGCAATTAACTGGAAACCAAACACCAAAAGAGAAGGGTGCGGCTTCATCCAAAGATGGAAAATTCATTTTCCAGCACAGAGGAGAAATCTGACAATTGGGAGTTTAATATTTGTACTCAAGGCACTGCCAAGCCATACCTCCAACAAAGTGAGAGTGAAAACACCCTGGAAGAAGCCTGTATTTATTTGCAATGCATTCCTGGATCAGGACTTTCAAAGCAAGTAGTAATTAAATACTGGTATTCATGAATAAAGGCTGATTTTTTCTGGTGCTCCTTTGAGATCAACACTTTCACAATAACGAAAAAGACAATTTATTTTAAACTTAAGAAATCCACATATGGGGATGGGTCAGCCAGCAATGGGAGAGAATATATGAGCTGACTTTTGATAGGCAATCTTGTGTAAAGCTAACTGCTTTAGCTGTGTCCTACTGGCTTCAAGATAAGGGGCAACCTTCTCACAGGTTCACATCAGAACGTCCCCAGCAGAGGAAGGGGCACAGGGCACCCAAGGACACGGACCCATCACAGCACCAAACACGCTCACAGTTCATACATCTTAGTCAGGGGCAAAAATCACACATAAGGTACATTGGATTTACAGATTAGACAGGTTGCTAATATGGCAAAACTTAACCAAGGTACAGCTTTCTACACAGACAGAAGTATTCTGCTGGCTCTTTTCCTACCTATTTCCCATCAGGGTCATCGAGGATGTTACATTAGTAACACTTGTGCCCATGAATGGGATTCTTCCAACAAGTTAAAAATAAAAAATCCAACACATACACAAAATGCAACCAATTCTTAATCTCTTTGTCCATAGAAATGCACCCAGAACACATCAGTCAGTGTCTGTGCCCAATCTGCCAGTGGGCATAGGGCAGGGGAACTGCAAAGAACTGATGGCAACCCCACACCCTTTCAGCTGAAAAGCCTGAGGGAGTGGTCGTCCACACGTCTAAAAAGTCATTATCAAGACTTACAGTTTTTTGTACTAAATGTGCCATATTTCCCGCCAGAACACAGACAAAAAAAACCACCTCAAAGTAGAAAAAGAGCATCTTTATAGCATCAGAGGTTCTAGATTGTCAGTCTAAGAAGAAATGGCCTCCCCCGATGATTTAATTCTTTAAACCTCCATTAAAAAATTCCCAAAATCCCTTCCCTAAGCACCAAAAAGCCTTTTCCGTTCAGTATTTAAAGTTGAGCTGCAGCCACTAGAGGGCAAGGCCACGATGCACAACACACTGTCCGGGCTGGGGAATGCAAAACCAATGCCACAAAAAGCAGGGCAGAAACTACAGCTGAAGATGGTTTATATTATAGGATTTGGCTGTTCAAGGGTTTTTTTAATACCGAATTTTCCAATAATTATAAGAATATACCCACATATTCTGAGAGTTGCCTAAAATTCTAATTCAATCTTTACACTCTAAAGCCCCCTAAGACAAGCTACTTCTACACTTCGACATCCACATCAACAATTCTAATACTTCTATTTAAAAATTTTAAAATTAAGTTTCTCAACTTTAGTGCTCCTGATACTGAAATAACTGGAAGTAAGTTACTGGAATTCTACCCAGAATAAGAAAGCACAGGTAAAAACCAGAAAGCTTTAAAAGACTTTTCCCATTAAATACAGAAATTGAACTCCCTAATCAATGGTAAGAAGTATCTAGCTAGAAATTGGTTATATGCTGCAAAAGAACTGGAATTAACATGAAGATTCTTTCTGTGTCTAATCAGCATTTTTTTAAAAATGCTGTTCTGAGAACAGTTAGGCTTTTTCTATACAAAGATAGCCCTTTGTTGAAATGTATTCTTGACATTTAATATATTAAATTCTGCTACAATTCATTATCTATGCTCTTAGGAGAACAGAAAACAAGGTCCAGAAACTAAAGCAAACCAGGAGAACGAGTCACTTACTAAAAGAAAAAAACCTGCAACTGACAGAAGGACATAGGCTAGAAGCTCAAAACAAAAACATTCAAAGAATTATTTCAAAATCTATCGTCCAAACAGAACATGGAAGCAAGCTCAGCAAGCTTGTCATTATAAATGATGACACTTAATAACAGTGGCAATGCACTGGTGCTGTGCATGGAATCAGTCCCATCTACACTGGCCCATCTACGCCATGGAAAAAATGCATCTGTCCTGTGTATCACCAAAACAGAGGAGCCCTCAAATTAAGTTCACATAACATTCAAACTGCACTCCCAGTACAAACACAGCCTTCCCACAAAAAACATGTTTGCTGTTAAGTAATAAGCTTTGACATACCAAGAGGTTTGTCATCCAAACTTCAAATTTAATACAGCTGTAGACAAGATTACACTTTGATTAAAGGAAAATCGGCAAGACTTTTACACTACCTATAATTAGTCTACTATTAGTACAAAGCTTTAATAAACTTTAATTAGAATTAGATGCTATCCAAAGCTTATTTCAAAGGAAAATAGGGTGGGCCAGTGGGAACTGGCAGCATTAAGAGCTACACGGTTAAACACAAGTTAAGAGAAACGTGTGTCCCTATTTCTTCTTTAAAATTATTTGGAAAAAGATTTTCTTCTGCAGCTAAGTAGTATACTCAGATGTTAAGCAAATACTAGGCATATCAAACATGATGGAGGTTGGTAGAATGTTTCATTAGTGGATTATTACAGCTCTGCACTACTTCATAAAAGAAAAAAAATTTAAAATCCCAAACAAATCTGTGACACTTTTGTTAGATGAATTTTCAGCTGTTTACCAGAAAAGACACTTCACAAGTTTTCTCAGCCAGCCGTTAAACAATTAAGATGTTATTGTTGTAATAGAAACAGAATAGGAAATCTGTAAACAGATCATTAACAGCTGTCCTGATTGCTTATACACAAATTGATGTGAATGTCCACCAAAGTTACAAAATCTAAGAGATACAGGAAACAAAGGGCAAGGCTCCCTCCCATGAAAGTACTTTTCCATGGTGCTCTGGTTAGTAGGCAGGAATTAGTCTGTCTGTCAGACTTAGAAAGATGTAAGCCAGTCCTTCATTACCTCCTGCCCCTGTTGCCACCTGGCAGTAGCTCTGGGGCTGAGGATGTGGCTGTATTTCAGACACTCTGAAGTGACACACTGCAGCAGAAAGCACCTTACACACAGCCTCCAGCCTTTACAGATCTCTTGGCTTCACTGCAGAGCACTTTCCTTGACTGCACTCAGTATCTCCCATCTAGATTTCCAGGGAAGTGCCAGGAGTCAGCTCTCTGCTTTCTTCTCCATGTATTTCAAGTAGTTTTCATCCTAGCAAGTTCCCCACTGATAGCAGGTCTATGCTGGGAGCAGTAACACCTCACAGCAGTATGGAAACACACCCTGCAGTGCGGAGCTGCTGTGCTCTCCCTAACATCCACCTCAAGAGTTGCACCACAGGACACCTCCAGCTTCCTCCCTGGTTTTATGTGCTGGTTTCTTTTGGGATAGACAAAACCCTCACAGTCACGTGCTGGAACTGAGTGTAGACCAGTCCCCTCCAGCACGCAGCAGCAACACGTGCAAGGCATACAAGGGACTGGAAAAACACCAGAGTATCCTGTACTCTTTCAACATTCAACAAAGTACCTTAAAAACAAAGAGGAGCTAAACTTCTGAGGTTAAAGTATATTATTTAACTCTTAACAAGCTCTCATGGAACAAAGAAAGTGCATTTTTAGTACATTTATTTCAGGGCTTGCTTCTCTGTCTCTTACAATTAGTTCAAGTCAGATAAGATAAACATGTGCTCAACAAAGGTGCCTCAAAACATTTACCTTGCTACTTTTCACACTTCATTGAAAACTGGACAACTTGAGCAACTTATCTACGTCCTGACTACACAAAAGGATGGACTTGCCAATTCCAGACTCAGCAGCTGAGTGTCTCCAGACTTCCAACACCATCCACTCCTCCAGGGCCAAGCAGAACTAATGAAAGCATCTCACACCATCATCAACCTCCGCCCAGAGGCTTTCTGCCACCTGTTTCTCAACCTCAGCGTTTCTTAACAGGCACATCAGGAACGTTCAGGTTTTCTTCACTTCCCTTTAAAAGGTTTAGCTTGAAAACTTAAATACCAGAAACAGCAAACTAGTAAACAAAATTGTACAAACCACATCAACAGATCAGAGTAACAGAGAAAAACGCCAAGAGAACTCACATAGCTATTATCCTAAAAACAAAACAGGTAGGCATTTAAAACCAACTGAAGTTAAATCTTTATTCCTAACTATTCTATGAATACCTTCATATTTTGAATAAACTGATTTTCAAATATAAAACTTGAAATTTAAAAATTCTGAAAATTTTAAAATTTCAGAAGGTCCTTCTGGATTTTATCAGTCACTCATATACACAATGAATGTGCAAATTACTGATCCGTTTTTTGCTTATTAAAGAGAAAATTAATAATCATTTACAGAAAGTAAGTCACTTGACAGTAATATTCCACAATTAATTACAACAGAAGCATTCTTGTAGTGGACTTTTTGATAGTATGCAAACATTTAGCTCTTTGCCAGTTAGGCAAGAATAACTATAACACTTGATGGAGGATCAGCTAACACCTTTCAGTCTCTCATTCCTCTCTTGCTAAGAGCTTACCAGCTGTGTGTGATTGACAAGGATTTTGGTCAGTGACCTAGAAAGAAGTGTGTCTATGGTGAGCCAACAGATCCCCTGGGACCTCAGTATCACTTGAACTGCAATAAGTTACTGGTTGTCTTCTCTCAGATTTGTGTGCTACATAATTTCAACTAAAAATTCAATGCATATTAGGATTTAACTAAAAATTCAATGCATATTAGGATTTAAGCCATAAAAATAAATTTTTAAAACCCCAAAAAACAAAACAAAACCAAAAAAAATTCAAAAAGCAAAAAAAACCCCAAACCCAAAACAAACAAAAACCCACAGGAACAAAGCCACAAAGTCACTTTATTCAACCAAATAACGAACTTAATAAAAAACCAATTACCATTAATTTTACCATTACATTCTGCAGATACAAAGGTTTCATTGCCAGTTCAAGGATAAAAACATTCATTTCTACTCAGTATCACCTAAAAGGCAAACTGAATAAGTAGATATCTTCATGAAGCAATATCATTAAGTATGAAACAAACTATTTTACCTGTGACAGAAGCACATAAATGACAAGTATTTCCATGCTGCTATTTCAACTTAAACCAAAAGCACCTAGTGAACTCCAATAGGGAATGCTCTCATTAGCAAGTCACAATTAAAAACAGATTAAGTGCTCAGCAGTAAGTGTCACAAATATGGCAGAGAGCAGATTCCTCACTAAGAACAGTCTTATATAAAGAGCTGAAAGTATTTTTCCTAGAATCTTTCATGGAAGATGACCCATCTTCCAACTACATGACTAGTTCAATTAAAAAAAATTTGTCTGCTCTGGAAATACTTTACTTCACTACAAAAACATCTCCTTACAATTGCCATTCCTGCACTGCTCATAACAATGGCTCTTTTCAAATTGCTAAGAATACTTTAATAGAACCTGAGACATTAAGCTGAGAGAAGTAAACATTTAAATAAATTAAATACTCAAACAGCATAACACAGCAAATAATCAATAAAAGGCTCTGTTACCTTAAATGATAATTGTAACATTTACGATCATTTTTCAACAGCGCAGAACTCTGCTCTTTGGGCACCTGTGCTTAGTGGTACAAGCAAATTTAAAAAGGAGAAGTAGCAATACATGTTTCCTGTTGGTTTTTCTTTTTTTTTTTAAAAAGGGCAACTTGCAATCTAGAGTGCAACTGTGACTTCAATTGCTCTTCAGTTTCAGTATTCCCTTCTGCATCACTTGATCCACTTGTAACACTGATCCCCTTGCCTCTATCCCATCCTTGTAGAATTCCCCATGCAAACTCCATGGTACCTTCAGTGCTTTTCTCACCCAATTGTTTATCCCCCCACAGCTGCAGTGCTGGGATGAAGCTCACCTCAGCAGCTCTCCAAGCTGACTACACAGGAGTGCCTCCTGTCCCACAGCACCTCAGCACCTGAAGGCCACCTTCCATGGCTACCAGGCTCAAACCAGACCAAGTGACCTGGGATCTGGGTCCTTGTATTTAGAAAGAATGAGAAACAGAAGCAGCAAAGTTTCTTCCAGCCTTTCATTGCATTCCTCTTTCCCCTGATTTCCTCTCTCCAGCCCCTAAACTAACTTGTGTCTGGCTGCTCCATCACCCTCTATGTACTCAAAGCCACTTGGACACGAGAGGAAGGCAAGGTGCACGAAGCTGGGATTTTACCACTGCTGTTTGCACTGCAGAAAGGGACAGGAGCAAGAGCAAGGCAGCAGTTGGGATTACTTACAGACTCCAGTGGGGAAGCACTGTGAAAACCAGGTAACTCGTAAGAATCTGCAATTCTTTTCCTCCCATAGACTGGAAGGAAGACAGCACCAACATTACAGAGGACAGACAAGGGAGTTTAAGTCTAAGTTGAGTTGTTTTAAGAGTGGCCCAAGTGTGAGAATCAACAGGGGAAGGATAGGATGAATGATGGGCCAGCTGTGCAGAAGGGCTCACCTGGCATTTGACAACTGCTTCAGAAATATTCTGTGCCCCCATAACCTTTTTGGGATAAATTTGTTCTTATTTCTTCAGTTTTGTCAAATACCTTCTTAAGAATCAGTATTTTGCAGAACATTTTATGTTTTAGCTTCTCAACTAGAAAAAATAAAGAGAAACTTAATTCCAACCTGAAGTACTATATTTTCTAATAGTAATATGTTTTTGTCAATTGCTGAGTAGTAACTTCCTTGCATTTTTAATATACGTATATGAACATAATAATGTATATTGTAATAATGTAATTTAATATATGTATATTAAAAATGCAAGGAAGTTACTACTCAGCAATTGACAAAAACACAATACAGAGAGGAACTCCCAGTTACAGAGGCTTTTGGCCTAAAGAGGATGAGCTCATTGAAACAAGGAACACCTTTCTCTGATGTTGGGGTTCACTGTGAATTTTACTGCCTACTCCATCTCACTATTCCTCTTTAATAAGATTACTGTCCTAATGGTGACATGAGCATCATGCTCTAAATGTTACCACCAACATTTTCAGAAACATGTAGGTTCAGTGACCTTGGATTTTCTAAAATATATTTTCACTGCACAATGTAAGCTGACAAGATTTTGTTCCATGCTGTATGCTTTAGTTGTTCTGTCAAAGGTACTAGAAAGCAGGGAGGAACACAAATTGATAATGAAAAAAGCACCTTCTGAATTGGAACAAACTCCTGTGGAAGAGTAGAACTGAAACTGAAAACCAACAGTTCTCTCTGAATTGCAGCTCCAAGTTTTGCAGCAAACAACAAAGACTCTCTTTCCACCAGTTTTCAAAATGCAATTTCTCATTAGCATTGTGGGAAGATGCAGGACATGCAGCCTTTCTGCTATGGGACATCTCTAACAGTTCTACCCAAGCAGAAAAAACCTGTTAACACTTTTATAAAGAACTGTCATCCCTGTGTCTATTCACCAGAACCTAACGCTCTAATACTTGAAAAAAAAACTTAACAACTCAAGCTATTTAAATGATAATATTCTCAAAACTTGTAATTTTGGCTTCATACACTGCTAGCATGTTAAACAGGTATGTAAATTATCATAATCCAGACACTTAAATGATAATACCCTTACTATGCCTCAAGTGTAGGCAGGTATCTAAGTGTTTTACACTGTAAACAAACCACATTTAACTGAATTTACCACTTGTGATTATATAAAATAAATATACAAGACATTCCTCTCACCATAATCCTTCTTCAAGCAAGGTCAGAGAGCTCTTTCCAAAGGCTTGTTTATCAAAGCAGATAAACTTTCTCCTCCCTCTTTTAAGATGCCAGCAAACAGCACTCATACTTCAAAGGCTGCATTCAAAAGGCAAGTATAGCTCATACTCTTTCAAATGCTCAGAAATACAATGCATGAAGGAAACATGAAGCTCACCTCCACCAGCCTAAGTCTACACAGCATATGGATAAAGCAAATGAACCCTGCTAAGGGGGCCCTGAGACCTGCTCATGGACACAACTGATAAAGTGCACTCCTGACAGCTGCTTGAGCAATGTAGTGTACCTTACACCCATCTGATTTTGTACTCATTTACTGCTGGTGTGCTTTGCTTCCACTGAAATGGGACATTTCATCAAGAATTATTAAAAGCACTACAGAAATTTCTCTGCTCTGGAATATAATAACTACTACTACTATTACTACTATGCTAGTACTTAATGAGCACAATAAAGTTAAGAAATACCAAGAAAGGAACACTGATGGGGGAAAAGCCCCACAGTACTGGAAGCTGCCCCGACCCTGGAACTGTTCATGGCCACACTGGGTGGCACTGAGCAACCTGGGCTGGTGGGAGATGTCCCTGCCCATGGCATGGCTGCTGCAATGAGGTGATCTTTAATGTCCCTTCCAACCCAAACCATTCTCTGATTCTCTCATCAGCAGCAGGTTGGTCCTGTCCATTCACTGTATCCTCTCCAGCTTTATGGAAAGGAAACCTCAGAGCAGGAGTTGTAGGAGTCAGAAATAACAAAGAATTGGCCCATTTTTCATATTTGACTCAGTACACTCACTTAAGTCCTTTTTCATGTCCTAGCAATTATACTGTCATTGCTAATATTACAATAAAAAAGCTGGCCCCTTCCTATGTTCCAAAGTATTTTTCTTGTGCCTTTTTTTACCACATTATTTGTCAATTCAAGCAGAGCTTTCCAAAAGTCACAACTTCTCGGATAAAAGAGACTGTACCTAGAAAGCTAATTTGCCTCTTCTCTTCTTTCTTTTTTGTCTCCACTATCTCACCCATTAAATAAAAATATTAAATATAATTTTATATACTAAATATAACCACTTTTGAAATAGAAATGTATCTTGACTGTGTCTGTAAACACAATTAAACTTCAAGGTTAAAACATTTTCTGTCCATACATGATCGTAAGTTCACATTTTAAAATCCTGCCACTAAAACTGTCTCACGAGAAAGAATACTTGGGACACCTCAGCATGAGTGTAGCAGCTGAAAAAAATTACCACTTCCACATGTCTACAGGTATGACTAAGCACTTACTATTTCTTAAAGCCTTCTATTGTCTGAAAAGTTTTGGTCTGGACAAGACAGAACGGTCTGTGCTGAGCTTTGCTCACCTGTACAGTAACTGTCTGAAGCAATACTGAAAACAGAATGGTTTCACATACTTTCTGTATTTGGGGAATAACACCAGCAAGCAGATCCAGTCACTGAAATAATGTTACAAGATTACAGGTACCCTAACATTAGACTCCAAACTATGTCTTCATAAAAGGCTTTAAGGATATTACAAAACAATTATAAAAGAAGATGCATACAGCAAGTTTAAACCACAACACACATCAAAGAGAGTACAAGTTACAGATCTCAAAAGAAAGAGTAGTAGTCATGAAAATCCTTTAATATTAGTTTATAAAACTCAGTTTGTAATTTAAAATTAATCCAGCAACACTTATCCTGGGAAAGCTCAACATCAAGCTACATGGGAAAGGAAGGAAGGAAAATGAGCACACTTACATTTGATAACCAGGGGAGACCAAAATAAACCCCTCTTACCTGTACATCTGCATACCAAACTGTTCAACTTCAGGCACATTGACACTGACAAAATCCCCAAACAGGGTGACCCAAGGAGTCCCCAGGAATGCAATCTGCATTTCCCACAGTGGCTCAGAGAAAGGACAACTGTGTCAGTGCAGTGTTTTGCCAACCTAACCCTTCCCAAACCCACTTCTGGAACTTGGGGTCAGGGAAGGTCAATCTGCAGCTGAAATGTAGATCTGCACTGAACTGCTCAGGAGGCAATATCCTGCAACAGGATGGATGCACAACCTGCTGATCCCAGGCAGTGAGGCAGCACTGTACAGAGACTCAAAACCAAAACATGCACTTTGAAAGGAAGCTTGTCCTTGTGTGTGGATGTAATGCATTTGTTCAAGTACAAAAACCTCCAGAAACATTTTCCTCTCTGTTTAGGTGGAAGTTAGAAGTTATCTAAACACAGCACACATACTTTTAACTTTCTAATTAAGAGTCATTCATACATGTAACCAAAGATCAGAATGAGGCCATGAGTAAAGAGCATTCAAATACACTTAGAACATCCACATGCCTTTCTGTATTACAGGTAACATATTATTAATATACATAGCAGCCTATCACTTCCTCCCTTAATTACATAGGAATGGCTCTGTTCACAGACCAAATCACTGATTTCACTGTCACTGACAATATTTATATACCTACCAAAGCTCTGCTTAAGCAGCACAACCAGCAGCTTTACCTAACATCGAACAGCTATGGAGATTGCAAAAATAAATATACCCTTTCCATGACAATTTGTATTATTGGCCTCCTCTTACAAGTACTGGAATATGCAGTCTATGAAAAGCCCTCAAAGAGGAAGACCAAAAAAAAAAATTCTCCTGTGAGAAGGAAATAGTAGTTGACAGCTATAAGTGAAAGTGTGGTGTTATTTCCACCCTTATGGAATTAGGAGTGGAACCAGGAACATTCTTATGTCATTCATTTAGTGCTTCTTTTCCTCTAGAGATTCTTTTGAAGTTTACTTGACACATTTTGGTGGTAATTTTAAGTTACACTATAAAGTAAGTACTCCAGGTAAGCATAATACTGAATTCTAACTATGCATACATACACTGGAAGTTAGAAACATAACTTAAGACAACAGCAACACAGCTAATAGCTAATCTACCAGCTAATAAGCCTGACACTGACCTTGGAAGCCTATTTCCTGGTAGGGATTAATTCTGTACACAAAATCCTCTCCCAAGTCCACAAGCATCCTCAACTCCTCAGACCTGCTGTGTGCCACAGATTGGACTGGACAATCTTCTGAGGAACACACCAACCTCAGTCACCCTCTGCCACTTCATCCATGTCACAGGAACTGCTGTCCTTGTTCACAGCAGTGTCATTTCCCTCCAAGTACATAACTATTTAATGACACCCTAACTACTTAATGACCTACAGTTCTGGAATCCATAGAAACAAAAGAAACCTCATCAAACTTATTCTTTGTCCCTTAAAAGTATGCGTTAATATTGACATAGCCTTAAAAATCCTCTGGCATCCAGCAAGAGGAATCCCTGTAATGGTAAGAAAACAACAAGGGGTTACCCAGAGAGATCACAGACCCACAAAAATAACTTGGCTGCAGAACGGATTCTTTCACAATCAGATGTTTTAAAAAGCTGATTTTTTTAAATAACAGAGTTCAAAACATCAAGAATTACAAATAATTCATTATGTCTCCTGAAAGTTTTCAGATTCTTCAAGCACCTGGAAACAGTAGGTCTAAGTGCAAAACCCAGCAATGCCAGAGTAAGCTCACAAGTAATACTACAGAAACTGTTTTACAATTCTATTGCCTGTAAGTTCTGGCATAGCTACCACAGCTAACAACGAAAAAAGAGAGAGAATGGCAATTAATTGTGCCACATTACTGGGAAAGGTCACCAGGATATTAAAAGGCAAAAAGGTAGGCAGGCTAAATGCTCAGCTTTGCAGAACTAAGATCTGGCTTCTAACCCATATAATTAAGCATTAAACTTCAAGAAAACCAATCAGAAAAACCCCAAAAAGCAAGGCATAATCTTCAAAATCTGCTGGGTGAGGTTAAACAAGCAAACAATCACTCACAGAGCATGGATACTATGGCCAAGAGTAAGTTTTAGACAAATCAAGGTTTAAATTTCATCTCACTCAATTTCCAAAAAAGGAACAACTTTGGAAAAGTTCCCTTTAAGAGCAAAAACTTCCGTATCAGATAAGACTAATGACATATGCAGATAGCAGCAGCCAGTACCACATGTCTCCAGAAGAACTCGCTGTACAAATATCTATCTGGCCCACTGCAGAGCTTTTCATCCTGGATTTGAAACACAACATTTCTACTCCTTCCTTTAAAAAGGGAATTACTCAAAACATGGTTACAAGCATCCATAACTTCTCTATCTTAAGCTCTTGCATTTATTTTATTGTTACGAAAGAAATACTAGAAGTGTAATTATGAGAATATGCAGAATTAATAATTTAATTCTTAGGTTTCTATTCAATACTCTCTTAACACAAGAGCCAAAGGTCACCTGTTCTTATATAGTTCTTATACATATATGAGACATTCTATGTTTTCTGTATTGAAGACTTTCTGTAATAAATATTTTCAAAACATTTGAATTATCATGTGAAAACTAAAACTAAACAAGATATTCCTACTGGGGAAAAACTTTAATAGTAGCACAATACTGTTGGTATTTTTTTTTGTATTTCATTACAAGTTCTCCTATTTTACACTATTAGGACATTTGCAATTGAGCCCATCTCACTGGTAATTCTTCAGTCTTTCCAATAGTTGGTTAATGGTATTTTATAATCTAAAAGTTCAATGAATAGCATATATTTCCCTTCATGGCACACCACAGCTCAGCTATCAATACTGTAATGTTCCTTAGCTCTGTAAAGATCTTATAAAATTCCTCATGCCCTAAACTACCCTTGACTAATCCCTGAACTTTTTATGTTTATTTTTTACAAAAGTAAAAAAAAAATTTTTTTTTTTTAAAGTCAAACTCCTGCTAACATTTTCTGTGTTTTTCCACTGAACTACAGTGTTACTACAGGATTTTGGATTTTCTATTATAAGCCTGCTGGAAGTTCATCATTTATTTATACTTTCTCAAGACTGAAATAAACTCTAAGGCATTGCTCAATCACACACAAGTCTGGTATAACACAACTGGAAAATTGTATCCAATTAATTGTCTGGCTCCAGCACAATGATTTTCCTTTTCAAGGAGGAAACTATTCTGGGTTTCTGGCAAAGAGAGATGTCTTCTTGCAAGATGGTTCAGTGCAATCCATCTCTCTGCCTGACGTTCCCACTCCTAGAGCAGACTGAAAAAACACTTGCCTACAATCAACAAAAATGTGACAATGCTGAGCCTTCTTCCAACAATTCTGCCACAAGCAGAAACATTTCTGGAAAGACAGACAAGCTGGGAACATTAATGCATGGTGACAGCAAGATCTAACAAAATTCAGAGCTCTTGGATAATCCAAACTCTCAGCAAGTGAGTAAAATTAACAGGAAGCAAGTATTGATGTGATTCAAAAGAAAATCCAGAGACAACGAACAGTTGTACAATTTAGCAGCAATAGACTGTAAAATTGCTAGCTACAGGGCTGGAGATGGCATTCTTCCTTCCTTTTCACTGTCCTGGTTCCACAAACACTAATCATTTTCACTTTATATTATGTATTAAAAGAAATTACAAAACCCCAAATGCAACAAAACAGCTGAGTATGTATCGACACATTTTGCAGAATTCTAGCTAGATCACACTCAAATCAACACCACCAAAGTAGCACAGTGACACAGACAACTCCTCACCCACATGGCCCTCTACAGCATACATAAATTCAATTACTTTCATTAGATAAATAAGCAAATGAAGCTGTCATATTTTTTAAGAAAAATGAGAAGATAAAACCAAATTAAAGTATTTCTCCTCTGCTATTTAAATCCACCTGAAAACAATCACTGGATTGCCTGACTAACATATAAAAAAGTAAAAAATCAAGAATAACTTTATATAATCAAAGTGCAGGGAAGCAATGTTTTGCATTTATAGGCCTGGGACCAGGAGCAAACCAAAACCATCCCATAAGAGATGTAAGGAAAACACACTTACTGGCCTTCATTCTGGCTAAGTAACCTGATTCATCTGAGGATTGTAAAACTTCATTGCAAATACAGAAGGGATTTTTGTTTGTTTTTAAAGCCTAATCAATGTGTTGGTGTTGCTCGCTGAGGATAGATGCATCATGACTGCAATGGACCAGTTCCAAGAATGACAGTATTAACTCTGCAGCAGTGGCTCTCGATGCTATCAGCGCAGGGAAATCCCTGCCAGCACTGACTTACCTCTGCTATAAATGGCTGCCCACACTCCTACACTGCCTCCCAAAACCACGGTGCTGAAGTTTGTTCCTGTCCTATCCTCATATCAGTATAAAATGGGATGGTTCACTCAGGGTGAAAAGCACTTACATAAAAACATTAACAGGTGGATGTAAGGGCTGCCTGACATCACCCTCTTACCAGAAGCACCTAAGCACTGCAGTTTCACCTCAGTGCATTACAGCAAATCCCAGGTCAGTCCCCTGGGGTACCTGCAACAAACATCCAATGTTTGGAGGATAGCGACTCCACTGCAGACTGTAAGCATGCAGCAACATCAAGAGAACTGAAAAATAAAACATCTCTTCACCTCTCAGGCAACAATCCTAACAGAAAGCCGGAAAGATGTAATAGAGGAAAAAACAAATAACAGATCAAAATAAGTGCTACTGATACATGGCAAACTAAACATCCTTTACATAGATCAATACTAAATAGGCCAGAGTCTCACACAGGATTTTCTACTGGAAGCAGCAGGAAAAAAAAATCTCTCAGCAAAACCCTGCAATTCCAAATACCATTTTTCATATCCCACTTAGTTTTTTAAGATAAATTTACTAAAATGCTTCTGAACAAACAGAACATCCAAAGAAAATGTTCTGTACTTTCCTGAATCATGCCAAGTTCTCGATATCCACAAAACATTTTATGTAATGTCAAGTGAGTAACGTATTTCCTCTTTGCAAATCTTGTTTGCTTTCTTTCATATCAATTTACTTTTATCCCTAGTACAATACAGCAAAAAAAGACTCATCTCAACTCCTGTTTGTCAGTGTATTTCTTGCATTAGTGGTCCAAAATTAGATGCAGCACGCTAGACAGGGCCTGATAAGCTGCAAGGGTTCTTCCTTTCCAAGTGCAGCCTCCGCGTTTGTCCTGAGCTCCTGCCTGCCCTTCGCTCTGCCTGGCCACGTCCCTGCCCTGGAGATCAACTCACCCCCACCACCACCACAGCCTGGCTGTCCTTCCAACACCACCACCACAGCCTGGCTGTCCTTCCAACACCACCACCACAGCCTAGCTGTCCTTCCAACACCACCACAGCCTGGAGCAGATCAACTCATCCCCTCCACCACAGCCTGGGTGTCCTCCCAGCACCACTGTGCAAACATCCCTGTGCCCTTCACATCAGGCTAACACAGCTGGGATGGTTGGTTTGGGTTCTTGGGTTTGCTATCTTGCTTGGCTGGGGTTGGGTTTCCTGGTTGGATTTTCGGTTGGTTTTTTTGGGGTTTGGTTTCTGAGGGTTTTATTGGGGGGGAGGGAATCTGTTTTGTGTTTGTTTTCTTTAAAGAGGGTGCTCCCTGCAAGAAGTATTTTGTAGTATTTTTATCTGACATATTTTAAGTCTAGAAGCTATAATGCACAGCTTTAATGAATTTCATTTACCCTTATGGGGACTATGGGTTTCAATATACTAGTTAGTATTTCCACCACCAAGATATGAATGTGCTCAATTCAATTCATACCCACTCTGAATTAAATGAAAACAATAGCATTAGCTACCACTAACACATCAGCTTGTGCCTGCATCTTGTTTTCAGTTATTAAAAATGACCGGTTCTTTGGCACACTTCTAAACTAAGAAAATACTTTATTTCTCACAGTTTCCCAGAGCCTTTGGTAAGCTGTGGCAATGAATCCCTCGTAAAAAGTACTTATAATAGCAACTCACAACAATCTCAGGCACTGAATAATTCCAGATTTTGAAAGCCAGGATATCTGTTGCAAGCCTCAGGTTTCTACCAAAAGCTTCTACAACATCTGTCAGAAGCATTTCAGCCTGGAAGTCACATACAAATTCTCTAAGGTCTTCCATTTGCTTATTTTTAGAAACGAAAACATAACCCACCAAACCAAGTTTAAGATGATTTCAGTTACACAATTTTTAAGAGCTTCTTCCCACATGCAGTGATTTGAGCTGAACAAACACATTTAGATTTTCTGAACTATAGCCCACTTTTTTTTCTTTTGCTTTGATTCACACTTTTTGGAACACTCCATGCTCAGCACATCTACTTCCTACATATCTAGTGAGTCACTTTTTCAGGCACCTCTAAAAAAACCAAGATTCATTAACATGTAATTGCTAAAAAAAAATCAAAATTAATTCTAATTATAATATTCTAATGTTATCACTGCACAAAAAATTCACTAGTTAACTAGGAGTTATTACACTGTATCTACAAACACAGACAGGAAGAGGCACTGCACTGCTTGTCTATAAAAATATTACTATGCACAGAAAAAGTCCAAGTACAGATATCTCATCCCACCTTTATCAAACACATATCCAGGCTTATATATTATGCTCAAAATATTCTAAAAAGAAAGTCCAAATTTAAGTACCTTCTTTTAATTGCTATTTATTGGTGATCTTGAAAACTGATTTGATTTTCATCCTTAATAATGCTGGTGTTATATAGACGTGATCTCCCTGGGCAAATGACTTTTTTCCATGCATAATTAAAGTGCCTTTATACAAAGTAAACATTCACATCTTTCACCTGTAAGTAACATGTTATCTTCAGCTTGGTCTACTTAGTCAGCATATTTCAGCTTATACCTTCCTCTGCCTTAGGAAAAAAATTCTGTACCACCTTCTTTGGCATTGCTTACTGACACTCCCTCTCTTCAGGTTCTACCCCTATTTACAGATAATACTGACAAAATTGTTTACAGACTATGTAGTAAACAGGATCACTCACATGATTCACTAAACAAAATAAAACTTCAAGCCCTCAGGGAAAAGGAAAAAAANAAAAAGATTTAGAGTTTCACTGCAAGGCAGCTCAAGAGGCAGCACAGAGATGGGACTGAGTGACTGGTAATTCCTGAAACTGGTATTGCCAAAGTCCACAACTTATGAAACTGTACTCCCAGATCATTCATGAACTATTTTGAAATATCTGAAGGCTTTTCTCACTATTAAATAAACACTTGAAGGTCTTCTATCTTTTGAAAAACCCAGAATTGATATATATTCTATATACAAGCTTCTAAGAAATGTTTACAAATACTCTGACAAAGAGAATTTGTGCAGGTTTAAATATAGGTCATTGATAGGATAATGACAATTTCCTAAATGAGATGTGCTTATTAGCAGTTATGTAAACAATGATAATAGATGCTCCTGCTTGTAAGTGTTCTGGCATAGTTTTATGGTTGTGTTTGTATTTTGAAAACACCATAGAATTTCTTAAGTAGTCCTTGTGATTCAAGATCAAGCTTGTATTTATCAGTATGTTCTACCTGCCATTTCACAGCAGCATTTGATACCTATTATCTCTAATGGTGCATTTCCCCCTCCTCCCCAACTGTCTCACAATTTACCATTTGGATACAGAAGAAAAGCTAATCCATATAACCAACAAACAAGCACAGAATCTGAAATTCCCCACACTGCTATACCCGTGCTTTGAACCTTTTACACCACCACATCTGACATGCAGTAGGAGTGGATTCAGGGCATGATCCCAAACTCATTCATCAGTTGTTTACTGTGGCTACAGATGTCCACCTTGGAAATTCTCAAACCTCTGTCAAATCTTCACATGAAGTTATCTCAAGATCTATCAAATACAATCCTCTTATTTACTACTAAGTTGCTATTTTCAAATAGATAAATAAAATGAGTAAGCATATAAAATTTTTACCTATATTAGAGAAGCCAAAGCTAACTGAAATTAAAAAAGCAAAAAAAAAAAAAGGCAAAAAACCCCGAAGCTAATAGTTTTTGAAGCTTGTCTATCAGTTGGCAAACTTGCTCAGCACTCAGTGCTTTGTCAAATTGAAATGACAGACTATTTGTAACCATAACAGAGCATGTGAAGGCCTTAAAATCTTTAAAAGAAGTCCTAAGAAATGTTGATAAAAAGCTATATGCATAATACTTTCTAACTTTAAAACAGCACAATAAATTGGAACATTTTACTTTGTTGAGTCGAACAAGAAAGGTTAAAGACTAAACTTAAACTGAAAGTATTTCAATCACTTAAGATTTCTAGAAACCAAGAATGCACATCACATACACAAGAGAGCCAAAGCAAGATACTTAATGAAACGTTTAACACAGATAGCAGTTTGCACAATTACCTGCAAGTAACTTGAAAGCCATGCCATAATCCAGCCTTAAGAAATTAAATGCTTGTCTTGTCCCATCATGTCCAAGTATTGCATAACACAGGATAGTTAACAATGGAAGGTTTAAGAACTTTGACTGCACTGTACTGCTCCTCACGCTGTGTCATACTACTGAAAAAATCTGCATGAATTACAGACCGTGTTATTCTTAAAATCCAGAGCTACACCGACTGCATTTCATAGAAGGACTTGGGGTGAAGCTAAAAAAAAGCTGACTTAGAACATGTTAGGTCTAGGGCATAACATCAATATATTCTGAAAAAAATACAGTGCTGAGCAACTGTCGTCTGCCCTTTGTTAATATTTCGCTGGATAATTAAAATTAACTTGACAGTCATTAAGTAAAACAACTTTACTTGTCCCAGTTCAATCCCTAGTGGACAAAACAAGCACTACAGGACCCCTCAATCTGGCTTAACAAGACTGCCAGACCTGTGAGAGGAACAGTTAAGAACACAGGATGTATTTTAAAATCATTTTCACTAAGACTGTTATCATGAATGCCACCCATTACACTCCTTTTAACAACTCCTGTAATAAACTGTCTATCTGAACCAAATAAAATACTCCACAAAATTTCAAAAGGGCAAGCAGAAAGAGTACGAAACAAGCACAGGATCTTTTTTAAATCCATGTTTCAATGCTCCTCACAATCAATTTTCATACACAGATCAAACAGTAATTTCTCTTCATTTGAAAGAAATACTATTACACCTCTATATCGATACAGTGTGCTTTCACATTTGTATGACTCACCTCAAAATCACCTACTTCCAGTAACAGATAAGACACATGCAAGCCCTTCAGAGCTCCAACCATTTTCAATTGTTAGTTTTATATACTTTTCATAACATTCAAGGTTTCTGCTTAGTAAGAAATTACCGACTTACCTGGAAAGTTACCACTTTAAAACAAACCTTACTCCTGTGCTACGCAACCGTATTTATTACGGCAAAACCGGAGCGATCCGCAATCTACAGGCACTTGCTAAAACAAACGTGCAGTTTCAGTGTTTTTAAAGAAGCATCTTACCTTGCCTGTCTTGTGATCAAACCAGACAAGAGCGTGGTTCCTGGACAGCACCTTGCAGTCAAACGTGGCATTGTTCTGGGCCGGGCGGCAGCGAGCCACGGAACGGCCGATCTTGACGGGCTCGTCCAGGTACACATGGCGCTCCTGAAACGGGTGCGAGTTCGGGCGGCAGGTGAAGATGGCCAAGGCTGAAGGCATCGAGGACAGATTGCGGTTGCCACACCAACCAGAGATGAAGAGAGCCTCTTCTGATGCACACTGTCCTCCGCAATTTTCAAAACACCTCCACAGCAACTTTATATTAAAGCAGGACAAATATTATCATATGAGAGGCCTAACAACTCATTGTTTCAGTGTGTAAACTAATTCTGGCAACAATCCAGTGAAAAAGTCCCATTATGTCTTTTAATAATATCAGCAATGGCCCAAAAGAAGTCTAAAACGTACAACTTTCAATCCATCCTCCTCTGGAAGAATATGAATAAGCATCTGATTCCTTCAGAGAGAAGCAAAGGCCCCGTGAAAGAAGGATACAACGTCTTAAATCCAAGTAGATGAGTCATACAAGTACTTTTGTTTGTAATCTTAACTGCCTTCTTTCCCCCCCCCTTCCGTAAACAACTCTGACCAAAAGTCTGACCAATGCAACATGGAAGCAAGGAAAGGTTTAGGGAAGGGGGATGAAGGAGAAAGATTAGCGTCCTCTCACACACGGCACAGCTCAGGAACTGGAAGGTGAATACAAAGCCCTCGCTCCACAACAGGGACCTACTGGTTCACCCAGCAATGCGCATTTCACCATCTTCGTGTGTTAAACCCCAGCAGAATACGTGGTCCTCGGTTTAGGATGAAGTGCGAGAGCTACACTGTTTTTCTCCCCTACACCAGATAAAGCTGAACTGGTCTACAGCTTCAGGGAGCCGCTCAGATAAGAACTTGATAAGGCATGGAGAGGCTCCCAACTCTCCTTCTCCCGGGAACAAACCAACGCGTGGGAAGGCGTTCTTGGGGCCGGCCTGCGAGGTGCCCTTACAGGTCGCTCCCCGGCGGTGGCTCCGGCTGGCGGCGGGGTCTCTGCGCGTCCCTCGGCGGCGGCTCCGCAAGGG
>WEIU01014981.1:684507-707348 GCA_013389925.1 Aegithalos caudatus
CGGAGCCGGAGAGTCCTGACCAGGGCCTGTCGCTGCTGCCCTGGGACCGCTTCTCAGCCTGGCTGCACTGCGTGTGCGTGGTGGGCTTCGACCTGGAGCTGGGCCAGGCCGTGGAGGTACGTGCGGCGGCGGGCGAGGGGAACCACTCGTCCCGCGGCCTGCGGGCGGCGGCGGGGCCCCGCCGGAATCGGGCGCTTCCTCTGGTCCCGGTGTTGCACAGAGGCGGAGAAAGCCCGGCCGTGCTTGGGGAAACGTGGTTGTGCGGAGCCCCAGAGCGGCGAGTGGGGTAGCGCCGTGGGGAACCGGCCCGGCTGCCCCGAGTGAGGCTGCTGGTTCTCGGGCAGCGCTCCTCATGGTGCTGCCTGTGCTGTCAGTGGCCGCTTTAAAATGGTTTGCATCGCGTCCCGAGATTTGTGTGAAGTACATCCTCGGCTTTCTTTGCGAACAAATAGCTGATTTCTATGGCATCTAGGTGCTAAAAAGTGTGTTAACAAGGAGAGTGCGAACGGTCTTGACAATTAACAGCGTTCTCCAGGTCTCTGAGGATGTGTGGAAGGTATTCTACGAGTTTGAAGCGTTTTCCTTCAGCACAAGCGGGCTCTCGGCCCGTGGCAATGTCACAGCTACGGTTGTGACTCCCAGCTGTGCCCTCTGTGCAACAGGCAGGGACAGGGACAGCTGTGACACTGCTTTGGGAGAGCAGGGACAGCTGTGGCACTGCTTTGGGAGAGCAGGGACAGGGACAGCTGTGGCACTGCTTTGGGAGAGCAGGGACAGCTGTGACAGTGTTTTGGAGCACAGGGACAGCTGTGGCACTGCTTTGGAGCACAGGGACAGCCGTGGCACTGCTGGGGGAGCACAGGGGAGCTCACAGTGCTGGGAAATGGAAAGACACCGTTTGGATCAGTTTCACATCCTGGTTCACCCTGGGCACCCTGTGACTGTGCTGCAAACTCTTGGTCTTTAGGGAAAGTGTCTTTTTTCTTTGTCTTGCCTTAAAGGGGTCCCAGCAGAAATGCATAACTGACTGGCCTAAAATTCAACCAACCCAGCTATTATAATGTGTAAAATTCATAACTGTTGGCCACAGAGAAATGCAGATCAAACCCCAGCATACTGTACTAATTATCTGAGTTCTCTTCCCTTGATGTTATAGGGTGGTGTTAACAACAAAGACAAGCGTTCCTGTACAACCTGTGGCTTGTGCAGCTGCTGTGCTCTGAGGCTGAGGAAACCACAGCCTCTGCCCTGGCTGCAGACTCCTGAGCTGACAGTCGTGTTAATGTAACTGGGTGCATAAAATGAGACTTAAAATGTCTGCAGGACTAAGGCCTGGTTGTTGTTTAGGGGTTTGTTTTGTTTTTCCGGTATGTAGCTGCAGGAAGAATAATTAGCTTTAGTTTATATAGGAATTCTGGGAAGAAACACCTGCTAGTGAGGAGAATGAGTATGAATTCAAATCTGTATGCCAATCTTCTGACTAAATGTGGGTAATTTCAGCATCGTTCGGCTCCTGAAAGAATTACATTCAGTGTACAGTGCTTAGCCTAAGATAGCAAAGGGAAGTATGAAGAGTTGGAGCAGAGATGGTGATGGGTTCACTACATGCAGAATGCAGGTGTTCCACTTGTATCTGCTCTCAGCTGCAGTTGTGTTAACAATGTCTCACACAGCTGGACATCATTTGGTAGGAGATCGAGGAGAAAAAATGCCCTGGAGATTTTTTGGCTGGAGGACAGAAAGGTTCTTTGGTAGGGATCAGCCAGTGGGGATATTTGTTGTCTTCTATGGAGTGGGATAGTGTTATCAGGAGATAAAGTTATGTACATATAGTAGAACAAGATTAAATGAGATAAAGGGAGGTTAGCTGTATGGTAAAATGAGGACTCTGCATGGAGCTGCTGTTCCTGCACTGAGCTTCTGCTCTTCAACTAGCTCCTATCTTTGGAAGCCCTGAAACCATCTTTGAAAGATAATCCTGGAATTTATGTCAAATTTCCTCTGCTTACAAGCTAGCCACCCATTTCAGGAGGTTTGGGGTGGGTAGTGGGTTGTTTTGAGGACCTTTTTGGGTGAAATTTAGGTGTCTGAGGTTTGTTCCTGTATATTCTATTCCCCCTTGCTTGCATAATCACTGATTTCATACATCCTTTCTTTTTTGCAATAATGGTGCTTCCGCATCTTTGGTTGTGTTGCGTCGTTTTTGATTTCTGTGCTGTGAAAACTTACTATGTGATCTATTTTTTTCTGTAAGTACAAAAAGCTATGACTTTGAGTTAATTCCTTGAGCTTTCACAGCTGTCATTAGGGACTAGTGTTCATGCTCCAAGAGCTGGTGATAAAATAGATTGTATTTTGTGGTTTTATTTTGGTTACTCCAGCCTAATTTTTGATTGCAACAGATTTCAGACAACAATGTGTGTTTGCTTTAAATGTAATCATCTATTGCATTTTGCATGTACAAGTTAAATCTAAAAGATGAAATCTTGCTCTCCTTTGAGACCTTTTGCACCAAAAATCTCAGGTACTCTGAACATACACTCTGAATACACGTTTTCAAATGAATGTGTGTGGTCTCTAAGTGGCATCCAAAATACCTTGTAAGGATGAGTGCTCAAGGAAGTTTAAAAGCATATGAAGAATTGAGACATATTAATAGCTTACAATTGAAAATGTCCTAAAGCTAGGAAGGTGTTTGAGGGTTGTATTGTTAAAATGTTTGATGGAAACTTACTGCTTGTACCCAGATTATTTTCAAATAAAATAATACTGGTTTTTTTTTCCTGTAGGTGATATATCCTCCACATTCCAAACTCACAGATAAAGAGGTAAGTCATAGTTGCTGTATATCATCTGGTTTTAGCTTAGAAAATACATAAATATATCTCAGGAAATATAACAGCTCTCTTTTCTTTTCCCTACTCTTTAGAAAACCAATATTTGCTATTTGTCTTTTCCAGATTCTAATTCGGGTAAGTGCTTTCTTCACTCTCTAGTCATCTGTTGTTGGACTAAACTGTGTTAAAAAAGAATTTGACAGGATGTGTTCTGGACTTTAGATGAAATACATATTTATATATCAATTAACATTGCAATCTGGAAGTGCTGCAGCTAAGGTTAAATGTAAAACTGCAATTGTCTGCATTGCAGTGAGGTCTGAGGACTCTCCTCTGCTTTGTGTGAGACCTTCCAGATGACATTTGTGCAGACGTTTCAGAATACTTGGCAACTAAAGAATTAACATCTTACCTTGCTCTTTAAACAAAATAATGGTATTGTCACTGTAGAGAGAGTAGGCACGGAATTTGAAGGATTTAATAAAGCAAATGGAAGTATAGGCAACCCTCTTCTCATAAAGGATGAAATGTATATTTTCTAAGTTCATAACAGTGAAACTGACTTGTAAATTCAAGGGCATTTAGAAAGACAGTTGTGAAGGGAAAAACCTCAGCTATCTCCATTCTTGCTGTTCCTGTGGCTGTGTGTGGTCCTGCTTGTTAAATTATTCCTGATTCTAAACTTCTGCTCTTCTGCTGCCAAAGAGAAATTGGGACATGTGGCTGATGGGTTGGACCACCTGCAAAAAGAAATGGCAGAAGTTCAGACACTTCCTTTCACATTTATTTCTATACAAAAGTCAAGCATTGTGCCTGTAACTGCATTGACTCTGTGCTTTTGGATGCTGTGCAGTATGACAGCTGGGATGGGGGTGATGCAGATGTGTGCTTTTAATGTGTGTGAGCTCTCTCTTTTATGTAATTTTACAAAGTATTCTGGCTAGTTTTTATCCTTTGTCCAAATGTCACTAAAATTTTCTCTGTTCTTGTTATTCTGTATGTAAATAGAGGTACAGCTTCCTTCTATTACTGAAGTAGGAGGTAACTCCATCTTTTAAGTACTCCCATTGTTAATGGTTATAAGTATCTTCAGTCTTTAAAAGGTATCTTGAAGGTACAAAATCTTGTATTAGGAGCAAAGTTTGCTTTCTTAAATTTTTTGTTGTATTTTTTCCAACAAGAGTGTAGTAAAGTTGCTTCAGGAAGGATAGGTATATTCTGCCTGCAGGAGGTTTTACTTTCAGCAGGGGAAAATTCCACCTTTTTTCTTTTTATAATGTCTCTATTAAGAACTGTTGATTCTTGATCATTCTTGGTAGGCTTAAGTTTCAAATTATGTAGAGGAAAGAACCTGTGTAAAACCTGCCTTCCACAAGGCTGGAAGTGTATCCTATCTGCTTGGGTTTATTTTTTCATCACAGGCCTTAACATAAAAAGAAAAGCTTTATGTAATGTGACAGTGAAGGAAGTTATTAACTTGCAGCTGAATTCGAGGTCAGTCCATCCCAGATCTTCATGGCTCAAAAGGCTAATTCAACTTTTTTCTCTTATTACTACAAAGAGATATTATTCCAGTACTTCTGGCTGTGAATTTAGAGGAGAAAATTGATTTAATCAGCTACTAGTTCACAACACTTGTGGTTTTAAGCTGAGTTTTACAGTACAGTTATCTTTAAAATAATGCTTTTACTTTCTCAGCATGGAAAACTGAGGAAAGAATAGACATTTACCAATCTCTTCTGGAAGCGCTTGTTAAATAAGAAGACGACGTACTCTGAATGATATTTTAGCATATTAATGATTAAGGGTAATTTAGGTCTTCTGTGTGTAGGTTTTTATAGTAGTTTGTGAGCAGTTTTTGTCTTTTGGATGAAGGGAATGAGCTTTAAAAAGTTGCAACAAATATTTAGTGCTGTGTTGTTGGCATGTGGTGCGTTTTTTCTTTTTGCATGTTTATTCCTGAGCACTTGTTTGAATGGTCCCATCACACCAAGTTTTGCTGCTTTTGCCTTTGTCTTGGTGCACTGAGAGCTGCCTGCAGCCTGCAGGGGTTCTGAGCCTCCGAGCTGGGTGCTGTGGGTGCCAGGGAGGGCTGGGCTCTCTGTGCCTGCTGCTGCTGCAGGGTCGGTGGGACTGAGGGAGAGGAAATGGAACTTGCAAGGTTCCCTGGAGAATTAGTTACATTTTTCTTGAAGAAATGCATTTTGATAGAAATTAAGGAAAGCATCACTCTTTGGGGGTATTACTAAGAAGTCCCACTCAATTTCACTCTGTTTTCAGCAATTAGCTTTGCAACTTTCAAAATGCTGAATCCTAGACCTGCCTATGGAGTTACAGATGAGCATAGTGCACTCCTGCAGTGTGATTGCTGTATGAATTGTATGGGGTCAAAAAAAGAGGCAAGGTGCAGCCAGGTAGCAGAGGAATGATGTGACTAAGATGATCAAAACTATACATGTGAAAAGGATAATGCCAGTAGGAGAACAGCCATTTGATTTGTTTGAGGACATGATAGTCACTGTGAAGCAGGGACTTTTTTTCCTTGTTACAGGCAGTATATTTACTGTAGCCAAAGATGTCAAATTTTTCACTTATAAATATATAAACATTCACAAGAGCAATGCAAGACAAACGACCCAGAACTCAGTTACCTCTTTGGCTGTAAGCAAGTGCTCATGTGAGACAAGGCTCAGGCTCAGAACACTGTGTTTGCTGTTTCTCTCTTCCCACCTGTAGGTTGTCTTGGGGACACACAATTTTGTTTTAGATTCCGACGGTCTCCTGGAAGGAAGGTCTCATTGTGTTGTTTTCTGGACCAATTGGATAGAGATCTACCAGTTTACTTAAAGGTTGGAAATGAGGAAAAAATGAAGTAAAATTTCTTTTGGGTAATGTTAATTTGTGGGTCTTCACCTTTAAATATAACATTTGAAAACAAAAATCTCTGAACTGGATGTCCTGAGAGTCAAAATGCACGTTTGTTGTACCCTGTTATTATAATAATAATTAGTTTCATTAACTATTCTTTGTTTTATTAGCATGGATTTTGGATTACAAGGAATTAAATTGAAGCCCTGATCTATTTCATTATTGACTATAAACCCGTAGATCAAATTGTAAGAACCATTACTGTTGTGGAAATATTAAGTGCTTTATAACATAATTTTAAAAATTCCAAGCAACTTGGTCTGTCTCAGTTTCCACCCTTCACTTTTTGAAGATGCACCAGTTACCTAAAAGAGGCAGTGGCCAAAAGTTGTTCTCACCACATCCATAGGGAATATTGAGCCCTCTGGGATTCTCAAACATAATTTAGTTCTGTTTATGTGGCCAATACTTGAATTCCTGTTTGTAGGAAGGATGAAGCTAATGTCTTGTCTTGGAAATGTGAGAGCTTACTTCCTTAATACTCCAAGAATCATTTGTAAAACTAATACATTGAAAGACTAGGTTTTATCTCTTCAATTCAGGGCTTTAAGGTTTTTAACTGCTAAAATCTTTTTAGTGCTACTTTCCAGAATTATGAAAGTTGATTTATTCCTCAATAAATTAGTTCTGTTTTTGGTTTTACAGTGTGTCAGGAGAATGTAGATATGAAAATAGTAAAGCCAGAAAGCACAGCTGTTTCCCCATGCTGATGTTTTCTCTTTGAAGTACTTACTAAAAAAGATAATGCTAATAAACCCAGTAATCCTTCTTATTTATTATATCTAATCAACTTTGGAGCTTGCAGGGGAATAGGCTTTTAAACTGTATGCTGAATGCTTCAAACAGGAGGGCAGTAACAGGTGGTTGTATTGAATTCTTTCCTCTCTTTTGCAGAAAGATTCAGCCTATTACTATGGCTATGTGTATTTCAGACAAGTTCGAGACAAATCATTAAAAAGAGGCTATTTCCAGAAGGTAATTTCAGTTATTTTAGGAAAACATTAATTTGGAAATTAATTATTTTTCTGTGACTGTATAGGAAGAGGAAAACTGTCTTGCTCTCTAACTTAATCAGTTGCTAATTTATGGTAAATTGGTCTAATTTTACATCAGCTATGCTATGTTCCAGCTCTGCTGTCAGAAGAGATAGTGTTGTGTCTATGTTTAAAAACAAAAGTTGGGAGTTTTGCGAGTTATTTGTTTGAAGCTTGCCTGTAGTCAGAGGTGTGAGAAAAGTCCCACTTGGTGTTGTTTGAGGGTAACAGGTGCAGTAGAAACTGAGGGGAGGTGTTGACTTGCAATTCTTTTTGTTACTCTATTCCAGTCGCTGGTCCTCATCAGCAAGCTGCCTTATGTCCATCTCTTTCGTACCATGCTTAAGCAAATAGCACCAGAATATTTTGAAAAAAGTGAAGCTTTCCTGGAAGCAGGTAGTGGTCCTATAAAGTTGAACTCTTACACTATCACGTGCTTCTTCTGGAGAAATAAACAACCCTGTCATGTTCTAGTTTGTGCTTTTGTCTTCTTGCAGGGTAGAGGGTTGAAATTTTAGCAAACTGGCTTGACTCCTAGATCACTGAACAGAGCTAATTGAATTCTGGATCTTCCCTGGGAGAGCTGGAGGTTCCTCCTGAAACACATCCAGGGTTGCCCTGTGTTTCAGGACCAGCTGTTGAGCACGTGGCAGCTGGAGCTGATGGCAATCCTTAGTTTGCACTCTTCACCACCCAAGTCCTTTTGGGCAGTCTGACAAGTTTCGCTAAGCAGCTGTACAAATGTCATCTTGCTTGAGGTTTGGGGTTTTTGTGTGTGTGATTTGTTTGTTTTTGACTAAATGGAAAAAGCGACAGAGCAACGCTGGTAACAGTTGCCCCAGCCCTACTGCAGAGCTGAAAGAGCTGGAGAAGGACAAATAGAAAAGTTATTTGCTCTTTGCCTGGAGGAGCTCTTTTGTGTATTGTGCCTGTCCCACACAATTTTCATGTTTTCTGTTTTCACTGAACAACTATTTGTGTAAACCACAAAAGAATTGCATTTTTCAATCACCTGTTTTCTTGAGAGGTTATATTATGAGCAATGTAAGCTCTACAGAAAGGATGAGAATTATGTATCATATTGATAATGGTTTAGAAGAAAATGCTGGAAAACTTTCTAGCCAAGCTACAAAGCAGCTTTTTCCTTAACTGCTGATGTTTATTGGTTCTGTAATAGCCAATATATATAAATGGAGGTATTTTTTGCAAGTTTTTTTATTATGTCTCAGATAACATTTCTTCAACTAATTTTAAGTCTTGTTGCAACAAAAAATGGAAGACCAGAGAACACTGTTTTCTTGAAATGAAAATCTTTATAGTTCTAGTGGAATAATACATAATGTGTGAAAGGCTGTAAAACTTGTTTAGTGTGATTGAGAGACAAGTAGAACTGCTGTGGACTATTGGCACTAATTGAAAGTTTCAGGGTGCACAAAGGTGACTTTGTGATCATGGTTTACAACTTGCAGCAACTCCTGTATTTTTCTTTCAGTTTGTAGTGACATTGATCGCTGGCCACCACCAGTTCCAGGGAAAGTTCTGCAGTTGCCCATTATGGGTGTTATAATGAAGGTAAGGACTCGTGCACTTGTGTTCTCTGAGGGGGTTTTCCCCAACTTTTACTGTGCAGTTCCTCACTGCCTTGTGCCTTGTTTTCACTGTCCTGTTTTTCCAAGCAGGAGTAGATGTTTACAGCACTCAGAGTGAAGGTCTGGGAGATCTTGATTAGGTGCTTTGATTGGTAGGAGCAGGGAAAGATCTTTTATAGTGCTTAGGTTAATATTTAATTTTAGTAGTTACTAAAAAGTGATGTTTCAATACAAACTACTAATTGCAGTGTCTGTATTATCCCTCTGGAATTTGCATTCTAGGAGATGTTAGTGCTAATTATATTTGTCAAATCAAAAATAAAGTAGCACTTGAAAATACTGGGAGTTAAATTCCAGTCAAACAAATTAAATGTATTGATAAAATCATTCTCATTCCTGAAAGCTGACAAGTAAAAAGCTTTTTTGTCCCACACACCAGAAATAATTGCTTGTGCTGTTTATATTTTTCAATGGCAGTGATATATGCCTGAAGAAAGCTATTAAAGAAATTGTATCTAGTGCATAGGGAGGAACTGTAGAGTTTAAACAGCAGTTAAGAACTGGGCCTCTTGTAGTCATATTAATTTCCATTAATCCATATGAAATGCAATTAAATGGATTTGATGAAATCAGAGGTTACAGCCAGAAGTATCTTCTCAGCAGATACTCTCAAGTTTATGGAAAGACATGTGTGCATCACCAGGGAGAGAAAGAAGTTTCTGAAGCTGTTCTAAAAGCAGAAATTTAATAAAATGGTGCTGGGTGATGAGGAGTGTCAGATACGTCTTGTTTGGGTATTGCCTGCATTTATCTCATCAATAATTCTTACCTGTGAGAACTGAGATTGACTCTGAAACTGAGTAAAGCCATAATTGACTGCCCAGTGACACTGTCCCTGGGTTTTCACACTGCTTGGACAGTTCTAAGTGTTGTGTATAAATGACAGCCACTGTGCATTCCAGCTTCCAGTATGATTAAGTTTGTAGTACTCAAGACTTAGAGATGCAAACTGAGGCCAGAGGAGTCTACTTGCATTCAGACTACTGGGATTCTGTCCCACTCACCAGAACATCTTGATGTTTTTAGGAGAGAATTTTTTCTACAAGTAATTTTGTACCATCTTAAACCCTCAAGACCTTATTTCAGATCGTTCTTTCCAACATTTAGAGGTATTTTTATTGAAATTACAGTAACAGTTTTAACTTACTTTACCAATAGTCTCTTTTTAAACTGGAGTACTATTGTCATATTCTGTTATTCAGTTTGCAGTTGGAAATTTCGTAGGTGGAAGTTCTGTAGAGTAAATAAGCATCATGCTGCAGTATCTCTCTCAAACTATTACAGGTTGTCTCTAAGTCAGCATTTTAAGTGTCTGCTGGATTCAATACAAGGGAAAATAAATCTTTCTTTTTCTTTCCAAGTTGCGGATTCCAACATATCGTGACAAGCCTGGAACAACACCGATAGTACAGAATATGCACCAGGTAGTGATTAGATACTGATCTTGTATATAGTCCCAGACAAAGCTAAAGATCTGCTTTCATTCCTTAAACTTGTCAGAAAAGATGGGTAGCAAATCATCATATGCTGTGATAATAATGTAATCCAGAATATTTGTACTTTGAATGGAGTAGTCCAGATTTGGATTCTTCATAGAAAGAATATTCCAACCCAGTTACACTGAGCAGGGAGAAATACCCAGGTCCTGGAAGAAGATAGTTGGCTGACAAAATTACTAACCTGAACATCTTTTAATGTTTGGGTAGTTTGGGTTTTTGAGGCTGAATTCAGAATTAAAAGTCTTTAGCCATAAAAGATGTTCATACAACAAATCTGTCTGTGTCTCATGTGCAGTTGTTTGAAGCAGCTTCAGTATTTTATATATTTTCTGGACTGAAAGCCACATGCCTGTAAGTGGGGGTGTGTGTGTGTGTGTCTTGGGAAATATCTTACTCATAGAACACAAAAGTAGTTGTGGAAATAATATACTATATACTGCAGCAGTACATAAATAATTAGGCTATATACTGTCTACTGTGTGTAAGCATTTAAGGGAAACCATTTCATTTAATACCTAGGTGTTCTGATGACTAAAAACCAAGCATTGCGATGTCTTTTAGGCAGATGCTCAGATCTCCATGGCTTTACCGACTGTTCATGAAGTAGATCTTTTCAGGTAGGAGTTTGGACTGCCTGATTCCTAGCTGTGAACTCCCACGTGTTTTTTCATTTATGATAGTTACTTAGCACCTCTCGTGGCTTGTAAGCTAACATTTATCAGTGTTGGTTTTAATATTCTTTTTCTGTAAAGTTTGCTAAAACACAGTTTGGACAAAATACAGGCTGAAACGGCAATAAATAAGCAAGTTCATTAAACGTTTTATTTTACAAGAGTATTTTATGTTTTTCAGATTACTATTAAAATACTAGTGCAAACTTCTTTTTTATGCCTTTATTAACCAGAAGATGTATTTTATGATGTCAGATCTATTAAAATGCCTCAATGTGTTTTTAGGTGTTTCTGTCCGGTGTTCTTTCACATTCAGATGCTTTGGGAGCTGGTGCTGCTGGGAGAACCACTTGTTGTGATGGCACCATCACCAGCAGAGTCTTCAGAAACTGTGCTGGCCCTTGTTAGGTAAATGTAGTTGTGCTTTCTAACTGTGACTAAGGGAAAATCAGTGTAAGATTCCAGCTGAGTGGACCTTCATTTGATCTGTGTGACAAAGCATTACAAATGTTAGTTTTGCTTGTGTCTTTGATGAAAGTTTGCACTGAATACATAAACCCTAAGTTTGCAGTGAATACATAAGCTCATCTTGCACCTTGCAGCTGTATTTCACCACTGAAGTACTGCAGTGATTTCAGGCCATACTTCACCATCCACGACAGTGAATTCAAAGAATACACAACTCGCACACAAGCCCCGTGAGTAAATCAAACTCTCTGGAGATGTTGCTCAAAGCCACTTGTAACCATAAATTTGCATTAAAATACTGTTTAACTACTCTGGATTTCTATCATTAGAGAATTAAGTTTAGACTTCCTTTTTTGGGGGGTAAGATTTGTCTTGCAGAGTGCACTTAATTAGCTGATTAAGTTTTTATTCCAGTTAGATATGACAAAGAAGTTATTAAACAATGCCATAATTAAACTAGGCTTGAGTTTTATAGGATACTTCTCTAGAGAATAAGTCAAACTGCAAGTGTGAAACCAAAAAACGTTTTTCCATAAGGGTTTGTCTGTGCAACACTAGCTCCAGATTACCTCCTTAGGAAAATCTGCTATAAATGTTTTAATTTTAAATTAATTGTTAGACAAAGAGACTTGTAGAATTCAACATCAGTACAGCTATTTTGTAAAGCTAAGTCAGTTGGTGTCCTAGTTGAGACAATTTAAAAAATCAAATACCTCTTCACTAAATTTATTAGGTTATTAATGTAAGTAAAGCAGAGATTAAGGTTATATTTTAAGACTGTGTATGTCCAAAATCAGTGATGTTTGAAGCTGCTTTAAGGACACATTTTTCCCCTCTTTTTTTTTTCTTTTTTTTTTTTTTTAATCCTGCTCTTATTTTGAGAGCATACACCTCCAGTATTTCTTAATGCATGTTATTTAAATGCAGCTTGATTTGTGAATGGAATGCATGTGTTAGATTCACTTATCTTTTAATAGGTAAATTTCTTCTAATGGCAGAACAGGCAGAGGAAGTTGATTTGGATTTTTTTGTTTGCTTTGTTGTTTTTTTTTAATTGTAGTTTTCCTCTCAACTGATATATTGCCAGAGATAGAGCAGTGGAAAAACACATAAACATAAGCAATATGTTTTTAGATTGGGTTCCATGGGAATGGTTATGCAGTGTGTAATTTAGTTGCTAAAAAAAATTCCAGGAAGAATTCGGGTAAACTTTAGTAACCCGTGTTTCAAAATTCCATCCACTCTTCTGTAACATAATAGAAAGGTTGGTCACTACGTGGATTAGCATTTGAAATAGAGCTGAAATTGCCCTGATTTTCTTATGGAAAACAAAAAGATGGAAAGATTGGAAATAGGTCTTTAAAACCGTGGTCCTAAGAAGGTGAAGAATCCAAATGATGCCTATTCTGTGTATTTTCTTATCTTAGTAAGAGGGGAGCAGGGAAGCTTATGGATAGTGTACAGAAAGTGTTAAATTTTGGGGATTTTAAGATCAGTCTAACAAAATGATGAATGGTAGTTTCAGTGAGACTTACTCCTTAGCTGATGCTTGACAGTAAAATGGATGGCAACCACTATATTGAAAATCATGTTCATATCTCACCGTATCAGTGCTGTAAATCCCAAATTTTGCAGGCCTATGCTGTAGCTGCAGCACTGTGCTCTTGCTGCCTCCTGTTCCCTTTGTGCACCCCCCAAGCCAGATCCCAGCACAGAGCAGACAAAAATCTGGCAGAGTGTGGGGCACAGTGCTCTTGGTGTGCTTGTGCTGCATCACTTGAGTAAGAGCTGCTGCTTAAAGCACATGGGATATTAAGTGTCTCATTTCCTTAATGACGTGCACATTCAGGTACTGAGTGTTATAATCAAACCTTGAAAACCAGCATTTATCTTTCAAGTATGGGTCAGATTCCTGCTCATTAAAAAAAAAAAAGCATAAAACCAATACATCACAAACCCCCAATAACAGATAATGTGCTGTTCTCACCATTGCAAGTGGGCAGAATTTAGCCAAGTCTAAAGAGATTATGTCACTTTTATTCTTCACTGTTGTTTGTACTTTAAGATGCCTCTGTCTTATTTTTGAAAACATTGAAACTTTGACAAACATTTGTGCTCTTATATGCAATTTAAAATGTAACTCTTAAATACCAAAGGAAAATAATTTCATGTTAAGAATTTAAGTTGACCTTTTGTATTTGTTAAGGCAGAAGCTCTTTCTGTCACAATTTAAACATTGTCATTACTTTTCTAGGCCATCTGTCATTCTAGGGGTGACAAATCCCTTTTTTGCTAAAACACTTCAGCACTGGCCTCACATTATCAGAATTGGAGATATCAAACTTCCAGGTAAAATAAAAGTATTTTTTACAGTCCTGTGCAAAGGGATCTGTGTGCTTATTTAATTGCAAACATATGTAATTATGTTCCATTTATTTAGTTTAATGCTAACTAAATATTCATGGATGTAAATCTATCAAGCAAAGTTAAAATCTTGACTGCTCTGTGTCTTTTTTCAAATCTAGTATCTTGAATGTAAAAAGTGGTAATACACATAAGTAATAAGTTACGTTCTACCTTTCACAGAGTCCTGATTTTGTATCTCTACCAATAAGCTATTAAAATGAGACATAATATGTCACTGATGTTAATTTTAGTGTGAGCAGTATGTAATAAATCAGTCACAGCCAGCACAGAACATAAGACTTGTGTGAAAGCTTTGTTTGAATGTTACAGTAAAATAAAAAGTTGTTGACAATATTTTCATAATGTTTCTAATCTGGCAGTCTTCCAGTAATTATTAATTGTTCAGTCTGGATGATTTCCTTATGTGACTGAGTAGAATTTTCATGTAATGTTTGGCTAACACAAACCAATTTTCACCACTCTTAATTATTGTATGAAATTCCTAAATGTAGATGTTTGCTGCTACAGGTTCACTATGCTGTTCTGTGGGAATGCATAAATATACAATTAAGATAAAATACCATAAAATTAATTTTTGTAGAATAAGTTAATTTTAACTTCTGAGTGCACTGAATTAATTCAGGATTATGTACTGTGTTCAATATAATTAGGCAAGGTTTTGCTCTACTTTAATACCAGGTCTGTCTGTGGTCAGAACACCTGCTTAGGGTAGTGTGGGGGGAGTTACTTTGCTGCTGTGTAGCTGATGTTTGGAAATAGAATCTTAATTCAGCTCTGAAAAGCCATATAAGCAGGTGGCCTTCAAATCTGAAATACAGTTTCAAGTATGAAACTCTAGATTTGATGTAGCTATGGGAAATGCTTAGTCAGGAAGTTCTAGAGATGTATCTGTCTGACCTGTCTTTAAAATTTTATATTTTATTTCTTTAGGGACAAAGAGGGGGTTCTGATGATTTTTGTTGGGTTTTTTTCCTACCTTTTTCTCCCACTCTGCAGGTTCCAAGAGCAATTTAACTGTTACTGTTTCTTAAGTGGAGCATCCAAATAGATTTAGGAGGAAGGTTCTGCTGAGGCTGCAGGGCTGAACAGGGTTTAGGGTCTCCTGGTTGGAGCAGGATAAATTGGAAAAACAAGACAAAAGCCCTTAATATGGCCTATGACAAAGGAGACTTAAATTCATTTTCTTACAACACTTAAGCCATGGCTACTATTTTATTCTCTTCTGTACAGTTTTTAGTCATGCCAAGGTACCAAAGGTTTGTTCCCAAAAGCATTTACACTAAGGGGAACAAAGGAAAATGGAATAAAAATATGAAATTAAGAAAATAATTATTCTCTGCTATATATTTGTATGTTAATTGGCTGCTTGGATTCCAAAGGTCATCCTTCTTTTGGCTGGTTTTTTTTGTGGGTTTTTTTTTGGTTCACTTTTTACTTGTTTGGGGTTTTGTTGGATTTCAGGTATTTGGTTTATTTTTTGTTGGTTTTGTTTTTTTGTTTGTTTTTTTTTTTAACAAGGAATTTGTCTTTGTGATTATTCATGTGTTTGCTGTGTGTTTCTGGATATATACTTGGATTCTTGTCAGTGTTTCTTACAATATTACATAGTCTTCAAGTAAGGTGGCTTTATGTGTTTTGGCAGGTGAAGTTCCAAAGCAGGTCAAAGTGAAAAAACTGAAGAACCTAAAAACTTTGGACTCCAAACCTGGTAATAACTTCAGAGTTAAATTACCAGTGTTTTCATTTTAAAAGGCATGCCTCGTTTCTCCTTTGGCTATATGCTGCTTTTTTTCTTCAGGTGTTTATACCTCTTACAAGCCATACTTGAACAAAGATGAAGAAATCATTAAGCAGTTGCAAAAGGTAATGGTGTAGGTCACTTAATGGCAGCTGGTTTGTGTATTTTGTGTACTCTTGTACAGTGGTTTCATATTAGGCTGCACTTGGTGTAATCTAAATTAAACTGGATTCTGGTTCCTTTGCCCCACTTCATAACAAAATAGATGTATACACACCCTCATAGTAGAAGGGCTGCTGCCTTGTTAGCAGATTCTATAACCATATGAATGGTAGACCTCAGTAAGTTTAATAATTTAGAGAATTACAGGTATTTTATCTATTCATCTGTGGAGGTTTTCCATCCTCTGCCACCCCCACTCTGGTCTCTTTGGTCTAAAAGTCTCACACGTGAGGTGTGTAAGAATCAGAGCTTCCAGATTTTAACTGATTTGCAAACACTTTTTAATAGAAATGTTTCTTTCCTTGAGTTTCTTTACATGAAAGTAAAACCAGTAATTTTTTGCAAAGAGAAATATCTACTTGATGCTATTGCTTTCCTTCCCTGGTTCGGGGTGCATATGGCAAATGAATACAGATTTCTAATAAATATTCATAAAAAGTAACCCCACTACAACTACCTACATACTTTGGAGTAACAGACTGACTGTGTTTTGTTGTTTTGGGTTTTTTTAAGGGAGTACAACAGAAGCGTCCTACAGAAGCACAGAGTGTGATACTTCGGCGGTACTTCTTGGAATTGACAGAAAGTTTCATTATTCCATTAGTGAGTTCTTAGACTAATTGGGTTTTTGCATAGGGAATAAGGAGTAGTTTTTGTGGAGTTCCACTAAGTGCAGTAGCTCTGCAGTGTACCCCTGGAATCAAGCCCGGGTCCAGCACTGGGCGCAGCTGCCTCCTGCTGTCACACCTGACACGTGGCAGTGTCCCTGTGCCTTGGACACACTGGGGCTCTGGCCATGCCTGTGCCAAGCCTTGCTAGAGCCACAGCTCAGCCTTCTGTGAGTTAGTTCTAGCTCTAATCTTTGGGTAAGGGACTCAGAAAATCTCTCCAAACACTTGATACCAAGTGTGGTCTCTGTCTGGAATCACCCACGATACAAAGGTACCTGTGGACTGTTTCCAAAGAAAAGAGAGATTGTTTCCCAGTGGCTGAAGTTCAGGATATAGATATTCTGTGTGTGCATTTGCTTCCTGTCCTTCTTTGCCTCTTGTCCTTCTTGAACTTCACTGCCTTAAAGTTCTGGAGTTGGGAAACACAGTGTGTGTAAGATAAGCTCCTCCTTTGTCTTCTCATGTGGTAAATACACACAACCCCACCCTGTACTAACACTGGGAAGGGAAAATGCTGTGGTCACAAGCAATAAGTAAACACACATGTGGACTGTGTATCTTTAATAATGGTTATGCAAACACCCTTTCCTTTCCTTTCCCCAGGAACGTTATGTGGCAAGCCTAATGCCTTTGCAGAAATGCATATCACCTTGGAAGGTAAGGAAGTATAATCTGAATGAGCTGGAAGTTGGTCATTAGAGAAATTAAGGTCTGCTAATAATGAAGGTCTTTTTTTTTTTTCCTTTCTGTAGAGTCCACCACAGCTGAGGCAGTTTAGCCAAGATGACTTCATGAAGACATTGGAAAAAGCAGGACCACAGCTCACCTCAGGTTTAAAGGGAGATTGGATAGGACTTTACAGGTAATTTCTTTCATCAGCATAAAAAATTTGTATAAATTAAAATAGATGAGTAATATTAATGCTGATTTTTTCTGAGGAAGCTTACAGTCAGGATTGATTTGAATAAGATTTTCTTTTAGAATATATGCATTAAAAGAAATTGATAATGCTAAGCATATTTTACTTGCTTAAATCTCTCTGCTAATGTTACAGTTTTCTGTAGATCAGTGTTGTTTGTGGTTTTATTTCTGGTTCTAGCTCGATTCCTCCTTCTAATCAAACACAAAGATAAAAATCAGGCTATTTCAAACTGAGCCTTGATTTCTTTTTTCATAAAATTCCCTAATCTTTGTGTTTAAGACACGTTCTTTATATTCTTTTCTCAAGCCTTGTCTTCATTAATAGAAGCACCTGTTAATCTCTACTTTAGAATATTAAATCTTTTTGAAAGTATATACAGAAAGGGTTCTAATATCTTCCTCAATCTCAAATATAATTACATTTGATGATGTAGAAAACACTGTTACCAAATTGTACTTAAAATAATAAATGTGTATTTCTTTGGTGTTTTACCAGGCATTTTTTGAAATCACCAAACTTTGATGGTTGGTTTAGGAGCCGGCAGAAAGAAATGACACAGAAATTAGAGGCCCTTCATTTAGAAGCACTCTGTAATGAGGTTAGAAAAATGTGTGCTTACGATTATATTTATCATCTTGTAATAAAAATACATTCTCCCACAAGTCAGTTTTACTCTTGTTTTCATAGGTTGAGTGTGAAGTTGTTGACAGTCTTGTGAATCCTGATCTAGCAAAACATGATTTTGTTAAACAAGTACAAGCTAGAACTGACACAGCAAGAGAACAATATGAAATGTACTTCACTTGTCATAGCTGTCATAATTTGTAAAACCTACCTTTATGTAATACCTTTTGTTTTGTTGTGTATTTTAAAATAAAGTACGCACACCCACCCCCCAAAAAAAGCTTTTTCCTCTTACTTGACAATATTATTTTATTCAGCTTCCATCCTTGGCCTCCTTGACAAATATTTTCAGTTACGATGTAGTTTGTAACTCTAAAGGAAAAAAATCAGTGAATTTGGCATTTTAATTGACAGCTAATTAGATACATTTAGTAAATAAGCCTACAACTGATCCATAGTAATGGAAAGCTTATATGTGAAGTCTATTAATATATAGCAAAATGCCACATAACTATTCTAATGTAGCAAGATCCATTCCTTAATTAAGAAGCCAAAGTGGGTATCAATGTAATTTGAGTTGGAACAACTGATAGAGAAAGAAATTGCAAGAGAAGACATTGTACAGCCAGAGAGGGATTAGGAAGAACAAAGTAAGGCAACACCGCAGCTTTAAAACAAACAAACAAAATTGCTCTGGTTATTTCTCAAAAGCCATTCATTTTTATCCCCTGCCTTGTCAATTCCTAAACACTACAAATGTAGCAAATCCAAACAGATTATTCAAATAGAGCTGACCAAATAATTTGCAGGTCAGCTATACAACTTGGATTCTATCCAACTCTATTTGACATTAACTTAATCAAAGAAAAAGAAATGTGTTACAAATTTATTACCGATTCTGCTCCTTTATTGTTTTTTCTTTTGATCCACAAAAGAAATGTTTCTTTGTGCATGAACAAATGTCTTTCATAGGTGAGTCATAATGGGGTAGGGGAGCATAACTTCCACAAGAAAATTCACTTGATTGTATCTTACTAGTTATCAACTAGATCTCCTTTGATGCCCTAGAAACAGTAAGCACTGCCCTGAACTACTTTAAAACTGCATTGTGCTGGCAGTTCTGATTTGGTAATCATTCACTGCCATTTTGCATTGTAGATGCTCTTTCTCAAACTAAGCCTGTTTGGCAGGATTTTTTTCCCTTTAATTTATTTGTATTGTGTTTGTGTACAAGTTTGCTGTTATGTGAAGTACTGGGCAAACATGCAAATAAAGCAGATTTTGCAGTTCACAGTAAAGACAGTGCCTGAGTAAAATGGGGTTAGCAAATGGCATAGGAATAAGGAAAATACCTATTCTGAACATTAGGTGTAGACCTCTTTCAAAAATTACATATGTGATCATAAATTCATTGCCTAACTTTCTGTATTTTAGAACTTGGTTTTCTGGAGTCAGAAGCACACTGAGGTAGAAACGGTGGATCTTGTCTTAAAGTTAAAAAATAAACTGGTAAGTAACTGAATTGAACATGACTTAACTACATAAAAGCATTATATAGTTGGTTTTGCAAGTACGTGAATGAAAATATTCTTCAATCTCTAGGTAACTTAGAGTCACTCATTCAGGCTTTAAAAACAAAAATAGTCAATTTCAGCCATGCCTGAAAAGTTATTTGGCTTCCCAGTGTCATCCAGCTATGTTGGAAGCATTGTATTGCTGGGGGTTTTTTTAATAGTTGGAACTCTGATTGATCTGAATCCCCAGGCAAGAAGGAAACCAAATTCTGTTGTTATTTCTGTGTTAATCAGTGTTGTTCTCACTGTTGTGTGGTTGCTGAGGAAGCCTGCTGTAGTCCTAATTCCTACTCAGCAAAAATGAGGAATTAATTTTCCAGATTTTCTAATACATTACTTTGATATTTCTTAAGGTGAAGTTGCATTTTTAGTACAAATCATGTTTTTGTGGTCCCTTTGCAGTTGCAGGCTGACAGAGAACATCTTCCTGTGCAAACTGAAACACTGAAAAAGCTGCAGACACACATCAATGATATTATACTGGCACTGCCAGATGACTTACAGGACATCCTGCTCAAAACTGGCACAACATGATTTCTACTGGGCTTTTCTGGTGCAGAAGACCAAAAGGCAAGCAGTCTCACAGAAGACAGTGGCTTACCCACTTTGCAACACAGCTCTAAACCAGTACATTAACACTACAAATGGACTGTACTAATAGTATGGCCCACTCTATCATTTTCACTGTTTTTTTCCACTTCAATACCAATGCAACTAAAGGGATTCTTGTGTCTAATACTATTTGAAATAAGTGCTCTTAAAGAATAATCTGTGGGCATATGAAGCCATGCCACAGTACAGGAGTGCAGTGCTGGCATTGCAGAATGTTTTTCAATTGGTGCTGCTATACCCAGTCCTACTCAGGGCAATATTGATCCTGTGCTGTCCTGTTGATGTAGTAGCTGATTATTTTTCTTTGTTTTTTACTTTTAGTTTTTAGATAGTGGTAGGTCCAACTGACATATTGGTGATTTGGCCAGAATGCCTTATAATTGAGGTATTTTACTGGTAAATCACAGCTTTTAAAACTGTTTCAGGAACAACTGAAATTATCAGATCCATTCTTAACTTTCTGCATTTCTCCTTCTGACTATGTTTCCAAAAGGATACTGATAAAGCATCTTTAAAGAAGAGAAGGCAGCTGACAAAAAATTCCTGAAGGGAAGTCTCTTCCACTCAGTGTCAGTTATCAGGGTGCTTTTACGTGCCTTAAAGTAATTATATTTTAATTTGTGGTTTTTAAACTGCTGATGTCCAGGATTTCAACTGGATCACTCTTGTAAATGTAAGCATGCAGTATTCATCACAGGAAATAAACACTTTGGTTTTCTAATAGGGATTTTAAAATTGGTGATTTTGGTAGACTTAGCTGATACACAGTCTGTTTCAGTTGGAGTCAGCTCCTATTATAATTTCTAACTTTATTATTTTTGGCTTACCCAGTCAGGTGTTTGAGGAGGTGATGAGGCTGGAGGGAGAAAATGTTGGCTTCAGCTGAAAAAAGCCTCTGAACAGCTCAGACTGGCAGAAAAAGATTGTAGCATGAAATTATTCTCAGTATGTGCATACAGCAGACATGCATAAAAATTAATTTCCTCTTGCATATTAAGCAACAAGAATGGGATGTTTTATCTTCTTGAACATGTTTCAGTGGTATATAAGAACTCAGCTGCTCCAGGTGCAGCGTTGTACTTTGACCAGTTTCAAGTAGAGTAAACATAATGCATAGTGTACATACAGCATATACTTTTACATGTCAAGTGATCACAGTTATTTAAAAAAAACCACTCTGCTTTTAAGTGCTTGGATAGAATTTTTACAATCTTATGACATAATCCTGCTATCAGAATATGTTTTTGTATAACAAGTATTTCATATCATTTTTTTAAAAAGTCTTATTTAGATATAAAATGTCACAACAGTATTTTTATGAAAATAATGTATTTTAATACTGTTATTTTTTGTATACAATTATGACCAAAAGTTTAATGTATCTGTTATGTTACTTAAACTATACCACTTCAGCATTAATTGCTAACTTGCAAATTATTTATGCACGCCCTGATGAAAAGCATTTCTAATCCAGAAATTACTAAGTGGCCATTCATACCCTAAATTATCTTAATATTTAACCTGGAGCCCTGTGTCACTTCTTGGAACCATGTAAACTGGTAACAACTATGATAACTAGCACATGACTGCAAACACGTATTTTTTAAAACAAAAATAAAGAGTTTGATTTTTATTTTTTTTCCTTTGGAAGCTATGTGACTTAGATGATGGGTGTGTTTGGTGTGCTTGGTTTTTCCCCTCTCCTGTGTAAGCAGAGCTGTTCGTCTTGCAAGGGCTCTGCTGCTTGATGAAGCTGTAGCCCCGAGCTGAGCAGAAATGTGGTGGTGCAGTGTGATTGTGCATCACGGCTGGGATATGACAGAGCTGCAGCACCCTCAGCAAAGCAAAGGGCAGGGCCTGGATTCTGAAACAAGTGTTTCTAAGGTTGTACTCAAAGAATGAAGTAGTGAAAGGTGTCTATTAATGACCCAGATACACTAAGAATAGACCAGCTTGAAGATCAGAAAGTTACTGTCCTCGAGCACAGGGAAGCTTAACCTTCCTAGCCCAAAAATAAGAAATGTGAATACTGAATGCTCTGCACAGAAGATAGGTAAGTATTGGAAACCTGGAACTGAACTCCTTAGATTACAGCTTCTTGATAGTTTTCATGGTTGATCAGGATCATATTAACATCTTAGGCACGAACTACATTTAAGGTGTGATTTATTTATTTTATAGAAATACATCTTTCCATCTTAATTTACACCAGGTTTTGGGTTCAGATGAACATAATTTATAATTAGAATAAGGTTTTCAATATGATACCTAAGAGCAGCTGTGGATGCCCATCCCTGGAAGTGTTCAAAGTGGGGTTGTACAGGGCACTGAGTCCCCCTAGTTCAGTGAAAGGTCCTTGGCCATGGCGGGGGGTGGAACGAGATGATCCAACCCTCCCACACCATTTTATGTCTCAATTGTCTGGCTTAGTAGCCAGATGTTAGGATCTGGCTCAGGAGTATTGTAATAAGGGTCATTAACGATGTTTTTCTTTCATAAAGGACAAGCAAATCCCTTACTGGAACGTTGGGCTTAGCTTCGTTCAGTTTTCCTGGCTCTTATGTCCCCGTGTCCGGTGCTGCCTGCCCTGTACAGCGGGAGCGCTTTGGTGCCAGCGCTGCCCCCGTGCTGCGGCTCGGGGCCGCTGGGGAGGGGCAGGGCACGGCCACAACCCGGCCCTGCTGTGACCAGGGGCCTATGGTTACTGTACTGGTGCATATACGTACACAGTAACAGTGTAGTACGGATATGTCACAGCGCTGCCTTCTGTTGGTTTGTTTCGGTTTGGCTTTTAAGAGTTGGGGGGTGAGGGGGAGTCTGTGTGTTTGGGGATTTTTTATTTATTAAATGTCCTTGGCGCTATTGGGGTGCATTTGGAGGCTCTCGGAGGACCGCTTTCAGCGGTCTCTCCCTGCCTGCCGGGAGCGGACCCTGCTGCCGTCCTCACGCCCGGCGGCCGCGGGCG
>WEIU01014981.1:708101-727424 GCA_013389925.1 Aegithalos caudatus
AGCAGGATGTGACAAAGCCCGGTGTGTGCAACACCAGGGGCGTAAGAGCTGCCGTATAATGGCCGATTTTCGGGAGCTGTAGGGAGCTGTAGTGTCTGTTTTTTGACTCTTGTGAAAAGGCGTTCCGGTATAGCCTCTGTGGGCATTAGTTTTGTGCCTCGTGTACAAACCGATAAAACCCTCTAGGCAGCTCTTGCAGTGCTTGCTTAATCTTACTCTCTCCCCCCGTAATTTATTTTTTATATCAATTTATTTTGAAATTATCTGTTCCCTTGATATGGACTGTGTAGGAGTTGAAGCCGATGGCTGTTGAAGATTCTCACTTTCAGATTATAGTTCAAAAGGTCAAAGCCAGCACATACTGTATTGGTATTTCCTCCTCCGCTTCGGGTTCTTCCCTGCCTTCTTCCACCCACCTACCCACCCCTGCTAGCTTTATGTACAAACAGTTCTTAGCCTCTAATTTTTTTCTCAAATTCTGTTACCAAAGTGAATGCAATTTGGTTCATGGCCGTTGACTGAAGTAGCTTGTCCTAAGGAACTAAATAAAGTGCTCATTTGGATATAGCCAGCAAGGGGAGTGGGTTCTAAGTGTGAAACTGCCTGGCACACACCCATCCCTAATGCTGCCTGGATGTGCACAGCAGACACAGTAGTGCAGCTTTTTAAATTACAGTCTTTCGGATTCTCCATATATGTTGTGTTGGCAAAGTTCGTTATTGCATACCCAAGAATTTTTATTGTGTCTTATCTGCTTAAAATTAGAGACTTTCATCCATTTCAAAATAATCTGAGTAATTTTAGTCTTCAAGACAACTTAGTACGTGTGTTGGTTTCAAGGAGGTGATTTGGTTGTCTCCCTAAGAGCCAGACTCTTCATATGACTCCTAATGAAAGAAGTCAAGTCTTCAGATGAGCTTGATTGTAGGATGGGACCGTGTCTGTCTGTGGTATTTGTAGTTCTGTTACTTTTTACAAAGTACTGAAAACAGGAAAGTGATGTCATACAGATCTAAACTGCATGCAGGGCTCTCCTTTGGTAGGAAATCAGATCGAGTTTAGGTTAGAGATGGCTTTGGAAGGTGCAATTTCTAGCAGTTGGTTCAAATGAATTTATTTTTGTATTTCTTATAAAATGTTTATTTTGGGGCCTTGTATTAAAATGCAGGGCTGGATCAGGGCACAGGACAGCACTGTACTTGTTAGATAGTATAGGAGAGTAGAACTTGGGGTATGTTGAGGTGAGAGTGTATTACAGGACATAAACTGGATGTTTAGGAGCAGAATGTTACACTGAATATGACAAAATTATGTTTGACTGTAACACTAAAAGTAATCACTTCATAGTATTCTACATCCTATATCAGCACCTGGAGGAGAGATGTCTGAATAAATACTGGGATAGAATTAAAACTTTTCCTCAAGGTTATAATGTTCAGTGTATTGAAAATGGGGCTGTACAAGACCAAGCATTTAAGTTTCCATATGTAGAACACCAATCAAGAAATAACTTCATGGGGTGAAATACTTAGGGGAAAAATATTATGTGAGTTGATATCAACAGATAATTAATTTATAATTCTAACTTCCTTTTCACAACTTTCTTCTGTTTCTGAAGACTTGAAGATAAATTAGAATTAATTTAGCTTCTAAAACAGACTTTGTGTTATTGAGTTCTGCAGAATTTGAGTATTTCTCATCAGGGACCATTACCAACAGCACTCACTTATTTTTTATGTTCTCAAATTCCATTTATGATAAGAAGTGGACATTTAATGTTACACTGTTACTGAAACTTTGAGTTGTTTTTTTTTTAAATACATTTGTATAAGTATTTTTCAAAAATACTAAGTTACTATTTGGGAGAAATGCACGAAAAGAAGATTAGTGCATTTTCTTTATAAATAGGAATAACATGAGGGAAAAGAAAGAGCAGTGGGATAGGGCTGAATGTCTGAAAGTCAGATCAGGCAACTTGGGCATTAAGAGTGAAAACACTGGGTCCTAACCCTACACATACCTGTCTGTGAAACTCTTCACTGATGGTTTTTTGTCCTTGAAAAAAAAGATATCGATTCACTGTGCACCTTTCAGTACCATAATTTAGTGTTCTGTGTCTTGGTTTAGTTGTGTAAGTGTTAACTGACATAGTAACCACTCAGGAGCTTCAAATACAAAGGTAATTATTAAATACATTGGGTAGAAAATGTCAATTTCTTTGGGAATTGTGTCACTGTAACATCATAATCATTTAGCTGTGTTTTATTTGGGCCGCTGTTGCTTTACACAACTGTTGGTTTGCATGCTGTTGGTTTTCTGTAGTTTTTCTGTAGCTTTGTGCCAACAGAGCAGAGTATCTCCATATTCAGCCACAGTGATCAGAGTAGGAAGTTGGGCCATGAGGGGTGTGATGTGGTCAGGGATGATGCTCCCAGGGACAGGTGAACTGGAAGCTGGAGATGTAGGAACACAGCTGACAGGCTGTGAACAAAACACTCTTTAAGAGGAGTAAAGGGCTTGGAACCACAGTGATTTTAGCAGCACCTGAAAGCATTGTGTAGATATTTTTTCTCCAGCCAGAGGAAGAGGATGTTTGATTCAGTGAAAAGGTGAATGGTTGCAAGTACAGGTCTGTGCTTCCCGTTTGTACTTTATTGTAATCTTGGTACTTTGCAGTACAATTGCTTAACATTCCCTTCATGGAGTCTCTTACACCTTGGTCTTGACAATGGTCAGTCAGGCAGTAGAATCAGAGAAAATGTAGAATTGGAAATTTACTTTGTTTGGGGATTTAAGATGTGGCTTTTAGTCTTGGTGAAGTTTATGGCATGGCAGTAGCTCATTTACTCAGACACATTTAGTGTTCCAGTTGAAATGTAAACTGTGTTTATTCTTGGATTACTAAAAGCAAGCTACACTTCCTACCAGCTCAAAAGATTAAATGTGACATAGTGCTCTGAAATTTTTTAAAGGGTGGTAAATTGCAAATTGGAGTAAGAAATATGAATGGAGGCTATGCTTTTCATGCCTTGCTTCTTTAGACTTCCTAAGATTTGCAGTTTGGCCAAAAGAGGTGGTTTTTGCAAACAGGGTCATGGGGATTTGCTCAAGGCCCTTCCCTCAGTTAAGCTTTTGCCTCAAGTGTGAAGTCAGAAGAAGAAAACACGTACCCATAACTCAGCTGCCTCAGTGCAAAGTCCAACAGCTTAATCAAGAGTTGTGAGTAAGAGTGGATTTAAGCAAAGCCTGGGCTTTGTACTTACATAGGCACTGGAGCCTTCTGCCAGCACTGCTGAGGAACACAAGGATACAGTGGGCAAATGGGGCAATATTCTCATTATATAGCAAATTGTTGAAAATTCTTGGCTGGTTTCTAATTTCTTAAGTCTGAATCATGTCTTCAACTGGATCTCGATATCCTATGTGCATTCTTTGGAATGAGGTTAGCTTTTTTTCTTTGTCCTTATCTGTGTTGTTAGTATTAACTCAAATACACTTGAACAGTTTGTGTAGACAATGGCATCTTTCTTACACTGTTCATTGTAACTGATCTTGCCAGTGTTTGTTATACTGATAGAGGAGTAGTTTTTTTGATGAGGAGCAATAAGAAAAGAGTTTTGAGTAGTAGTAGCTCTAATTGGTTCACTAAATTATCTTATTATTAATTTACTGGAAAAAACCCCTTTCGTATCATGTACAGGCATTATGTGTTCTTAGCAAGATCTACACATCCTACAGGTGCTTACTTGTGGTTGAGCTGTGTGAAAATAGTGTTGAGCTTCAAGCCTTGTCCTGTTAAAAGCATTGATTTTCAGCATAGGTGGAGTATTTGAGGGTTCTGAAGTCAGCTTAGGGGGTTTTGTAAGGTGACCTGGCACTTAACTGGAGTGGAGAAAATTGTGGCATTTGCAAGTTTCATGACTTGCAAGTACTTGTGTAACTTCTACTGCACTGTGACTTCTTTTGTTCATGCTTGTGTGTGGTTCTGAAGGGGACCAACACTTAAACAATGGCAAACTCAAACCCCTTAAATTTCATTTTGAGCATTTTGGGAGTCAAGGAGCTTTGGTTTTGATGGTAGATTCCTACCCCACCCCTTTTCTTTCATGCTGTCATGGCATTAAGAATTAAAATAACTTTTTTTTTTTTTTTTAAACATGCAATGGCATTACCAAAGAAACTGCATTGGTATGTTTGATCCTTTGCACATTATTAGAATATAGGACAATTATAGACAGGGTTTTTAAAATTAGTTTGCTGCAACAGTCGTTTGTGTCTTTAGAAAAAGGAGGTTGTTCAAGAGTTTGGTTTCATTCTGAATGAGCAGGTAATTTTGAATCCTGTTCTTTTTGTGATGCTAAGGAAACAGTTGTATTATTAATAAGCAAGTCACCAAACCACTCAAAGCTTAATACATTGCAGTTGCAGAGTAGGAAATGAGCTCAGAATGCTTAAGAGTGTGTGTTATGCTTATAGAATGAGGATAGCATTTGGTTTCTTGCAAAAGTAGTTAATTCTTTTAATGGGGGTATTTTTGTTTGGGCAAAATGTTACTGACAAAAGACATTTTGTGCTGTGGTGTTCAGTACCTGCTGTTTATGGAGGTGCTTGTGTGCTAGGTATTGAGTTCTAATTTAAAGAATTCTATTTTGAGTTACATTTATGTGTTCTAAAATGCTTAACAACAAGCAGTTTCACAAACAGTTTTAGAAATCTGCAGTGTATGCTTGCCATGTTGGTGATATGTCTAAAAAATGTCTTTTAGGCTTAATTTTATTTTATTTCTGAAGGATCCCATATTTTCCACATAATTTACACTGAAAAACAGCAAGCTTAAGTTTTGTTTTAGAAACAGAACACACAGAATGAGACTCCTGATGGAGGCATCCTGGTGGATCTCACTGTGTGGGAATGATACCCTGATGAAAACCTACAGCCCTTGTAGTACATGTGAGGGATGGTGAGAGATTCCTGATGTACATGGCTTTGTCAGTGCTAAAGGAATGTTTTAGCAAAGGGAGGTGAGGCTGGAACAGGGGACAAGGAGTGTCTCTCACGTGCAGTGCCAGCTTCAGCTGGTCCCTGTGCCTGTGAAGCTTTGCAGGGGGCTGGGTAAGTGGGGCCTGCCCCATTTCAGTGAAGTAACAAATGTGTGATCAGTTAGAAACTCTGTGGTGCTTGTAGATTATTGCTAGGCTTTTAAAATCGTCCTGATTGACAGAAGAAACCTTCAAAGTGAATGATGAAGCCTAATTAACACAAATAAATACTAAGGAAGATTACTAGAAACTTGTGAGCCTGTAGGTTGTGAATGGAAGCATCTTACTGAGCTTGTTTTCTTCATGACTTGTTCTCTCTCGGTGCTGGGTAGAAGAGATGGGGAGAAACATACAGTAGTTTATCAGCAATGAGTTGAGTGTTTAAAAAGCTGTTCTCAGTAAAAGACCCCAGGTACCCTGCATGTAAAATGACATGTTTTTAAATTAGCAGGTTGTAGTTCTGTTTGTAAACTAAAGCAATTTTTCTTTTCCTTCTAGTTGGTTTGGATGCTGCTGGTAAGACAACCATTCTTTATAAACTGAAATTAGGAGAAATTGTCACCACAATTCCCACTATTGGTAAGATCACCAGTTCTTATATCTTCATTCTTGTTATTCTAAACCTGACAGGGCACTAAGGGTGCAGGATTTGCTATCTTTGCTGTTAGAATAAGAGTCAGGACCAACGTGGACTGTCTGGTACTGCCATAACATAACTGTGTCAGAGCAGAGACACATCCAGAGCAGAATCCACTGGATGCCTGTGGCCAGTGGCAGATGCACAGGAGGATAGGAACTGGATGAGCAGCACCACTTCCCCCAAACAGCCTGAGCCTCACAGTTTGTGGCTGAAAGATTTGCTCAGACACCTGGACTTGGATTTAAGCGATTAATGTTTTTTCCCCCTTCAGTCAATTTTCTTCCTGAGTTCAGTATCGATAAGCCATTTTATACGTATTTGGGAAAAGTGTACCTTAGGAAATATCTATCTTTGACATGGCTAGAATTATGTTTTAACACTAGAAATAACTATTTCTAATTACTAAACTCCTTCATTTTTAGGTTTTAATGTGGAGACGGTAGAATATAAAAACATTTGTTTCACAGTTTGGGATGTTGGTGGTCAAGATAAAATTAGACCTCTTTGGAGGCATTATTTCCAAAACACACAGGTAAGAGTACTCAGATGGCAATAGTTAAAAGACCTGTTTTGTAAAGCCTTGTTGTGTTTTGTAGAGTACATATGAAAAGTTGGTTTTTTTCTTTCAGAAAGGCTCTGCACTACTTCCTGCAACTTCTGAGGGCACCCAGATTTTATTCTAGTTGAAGTTCCTTTGTGTTCACCTGAAGGCTTCAAGCCTAGTTGTGGGTGTAGCTTCTCAAGGATCAAGTCCTTTAGGATCTACCAGTGTTCTGTAATGTGCCAGAGCAACTGGTTTGTTGTGGGGAACTCTTTAAAATATACTTGTACTATGCTAAATCAGTGATTTTAGTAAGCTGAGCATCTAAAATACGGTAAAAGATCTCGTTACCAGGTGATTGAATAGTGCCAGCTTCACACTGTTGTGACTGCAGTCAGTTTTTGAGACAAATGTGATACCTTTGGTTCACAGGTAGTGAGATAAATTGATTATTAGTACCAGAAAACTTCTGAAGTGAGTTTGTGTGGGTTTTTTTTGTGTTGAATTGTTTCCATGATACTTGTGTGTGCAGCATGATGCATATGGCTGGTGCAGAAAAACAGGGAGGTGTAAATTGATAAAAGGGGGCTTGTACCACCATCCTGTTGTGAATAGGGTAATACTTAATGTCAGTTCCATATTACTGTCCTGTTACTAAATACTTCTTATAGTTATTCCTCTTCACTTGAAGAGAGTGATAAAAGCAAGGTTTTCAGATGGAAAGGTTAAGAGTAAATTGTGTGGGAAGAAGACTTGAATAGCAGAGATGCCATTAGAAGTACTGTTTGATACAAACTTTTTAAAACAAATTAAGGCATTACTTTAAGGGTGTGGGTTTTTTCAGTGAAATATGAAATAGTGAAGCACTTGTGATTTTCTGTACAGTGAGTGAAAGGGGGGGAAGAGGTAGTTTATGTAATTTTGCTGCATTTTCTTGCTTTAACTTTATTTTGAAGTTGGAACTTAGGTAGTTGTTCAGTCACACATCATGCATTGTTTTAACAGAAATTTCTGTTAAATTTGTCCCCTTTCTTAGGTAAGCAACCACAATATTCCATATAAGTATTTTGGTGGTTTAACCAAGTGCTGTACATTTACACTGTTTTTTTTCCAAATCTGCTTAACTTTCTACAGGGCCTCATTTTTGTGGTAGACAGCAATGACAGAGAGAGAATCCAGGAAGCAGCAGAAGAGCTGCAGAAAATGGTAAATATCAATATCTTCTGAGGTATCATTATTAGACTGACTTGTCCTGTTTTGGATGTTTGCCAGGTTCCCTAAGAGATTGAGGATTTTAAAGTTTTAGGGAAGTCTGTACAGTGTGTATTGCATTCAGCTGGTAATTCTGGGTCACAGTGCACCGAGTTGTAATTTCCACTCTCTAGAGAACTAATAATGTGCCAGAACCTTTCATTCATGAAACCTTGATAGAAATGCAGCCGAAGAATAATTTTGGAATAACAGATTGGTGCTAGAGAATATTTCACCAGCAAGGTGCCCATAAATTTAAATTATTTCCATTGAAATGTGGCTTCCTTAATTGCAGGAGTTCTGTTGTATACTAGTTAAATTTCACTCAATACTTAGTAGTGACTTCAGGAGCAACAATGAAAATGTTTACAACCCTTAAATCAGTGTTTAGATTTTTTTAGTGTTTGTTGAAGGAACTGACTTAACTACTAACATGCCTGTTTTTTCTGTCAGCTTCAGGAGGATGAGCTGCGAGATGCAGTGCTGCTTCTGTTTGCAAACAAACAGGATCTGCCAAATGCCATGGCAATCAGTGAAATGACAGATAAACTAGGCCTTCAGTCTCTGCGTAACAGAACTGTAAGTGCTAAAATTCCTGACTGCTCCTTTCTCACTCCATTATATATCATAAAGTTCCTCTAAGGGAAAGGGTAGTTTTCACCTCCTTCTGTAGAAAGACACACACGCCTGCTGTTAAACTATATAATGCATAATTCAGCTCCTTGTTCAAAATGAGTGATTTAGAAGTATAACCCAGTGTTACAGGTGGTTCATTTATCACCTTTTTCCAAAAACATACAGACACTCCAGTCTGTCATTGAAATACAGATATACATCATTTCACAAAGTATGGGATGGGCTTTCCTGTTTTCTCAGTACTCTGGGAGAACAAATGCATTCTGCATTCCCACCTCCAGGAGGAAATTACGTAGCTTCTGAAGCATTAGATTCCATCTGCTCCAGCTTCAGAGACACAGGTTTGCTTCACGTGAGCCACCCCACCTTTTGTGATCTGAGTGTCTGTGCTGACACGCTAAGATCCTGGCCATAGAGGCTGTTTCAGAGGTCCCTTCATGTACAGAATAATTCCATGTTCACTTCCTCAAGAGCAGTCTTTCAGAGACAGGAAGTAGTTTTCAGCATGTAAACCAAATACAAGTTCTGTATTTGTTTCTTGATGCCTTAAACTATGCCTTAGCCTTTACTAGGCCAACGCTTGAGTTTCTGGATAATGTCTGAATCTCCTTTACATGTACTTCTCAAAATTTTTAAAAATACTGTTTGTTCAATCTTGACACTACTTAAGGCACAAAACAGTATTTAAAGAACATGGTTATAACACACCGTTATAACAACACTGTGTCACATACTGTCATAACTCAGCTTGCATTTTGCCAGTGTTTAAATTTAATTTTTGTGTTCTACATTAACAGTGGTATGTCCAGGCTACCTGTGCTACGCAAGGAACTGGTCTGTATGAGGGACTTGACTGGCTGTCAAATGAACTCTCAAAACGCTAATTTCAACTGGATGACTCTTTCACCAGGGACATGTTTGATATAAGTGGTCTAGGCTTGTTACAACAAAATTAGTTTGCATCTTGGTTATTACAGTATCTGGAACTGATATTTGGGCAGGATATTACAGCGTTTCAACTTGTTTCGTTGCCAATTATTGTTTACCGAGCTACATGTTGCAAAGGTAGCAATATGTTTGGGTAAAATCTCCTTAACTTGGAAAAAGTGTATCTTCTGATTTTATTCCCCTTGTTAGCCTAAATGCCTGAATATAGTTCTTGTGACATCTTTAAGATCTGTTTTGAATACTCTTTCAGCCCCAATAAATTAATGTTTAAATTTTTTTCTCTCTGCTACTCTTAGTTTACTGATGCCCTGTTTCATTCCTCAGACAGTCTGCTGATTTAAAAATGTAGCATTCCGTATGTATTTATTTCTCTCCCTTGCCAAAAAGATTTCCTAATACTCCTTGTTCCAAGCCAAGGAAATACTCTAAAACACTATACAAATCTACTGCACTGAGGAACATTTTGTTAATCCTTGGGTTCTGTCAGCCCAACTTGCCTTTGTGTGAATTGGATTTGATGGGTAGAATAGTTCTGTGCTGGTTGCGAAGAGCTCATATTGAGGTTGTTTTTAATATTCAGCAGATTGTCTTCCTTTATATTGTATCTTTTTTATGTTGCATGTTGCTTTTTGGTATCAGCCTGACTATTTTTGCCCAGTGTATAATAGTTCTGCTGAAGTTTTACTGTTTGTTGGTGAACATATCTTCATAAGGAAATTTTGGAAAATTCATCAAACTCAATGGATTAGTTTCTTCATAACCCACTTGGAATTATTCCTAATAAAATGATAAAATGTATAGTTCTGTGTACGCTCTTCTTGATTCCTGAAATAGTTGAATGCAAATTATCACTTATTCTTTCTCCATATACTGAGCTTTCCTGCAGCTTGAATATGAACACCGGTCTGAGATGTTCACTTGTTTGGAGCTGTGTGGAGCGGGACATGGAAGGGAGGCAACCAAGTTGTATACAGTGCAGTAGAGTAGCTGTCATCGGGGCTTACATAATTCTGTAATGTCTTTTGAAGATGTAAATCTAAAATTGCTTTCAAGATGTCCAGATATGAAAATACTAACAGTTAAAAAATTGTAATAAAACAAATTTGAACTGCCTGAAAACCATGCATGTCTGTTTCATAGTTTTATCTACATGTCAAAACCTACGTGGGTCCCAGCAGGAGAGTCGCACATTCTGTTGGTGGCTAGCTGGGAATGTAACCTGAGTGCTTTTTACAGGGATATAGCAAATATTATAAAAATGCTGATAATCGCCCCCAAAAATCATCTCTGTACAACTGCTACTCTGTTTTCATATTTCTGTCCCCTTGCACCTTTGTAGTTCAAAAGGCATAAATCAATATGTGTTTTGAGGCTGTTGCTAATGGGTAGTTTAGAATCTATTTTTCTGTTGCCTGTCTGCTGTGTAGAAGCAACTATTGTTCAACCCTTCAACTAAAATGTGCTGTCCCCTTGATTGATGTCTACAGGAACCCAAAGCATGATTCTGCTGCACTTTCAGGATAAGTGCTTCTCATTTTCCACCCAGGTCTGGTTACCCTTGCTACAAGAAATCCCAGTGACGAGGTCTGGTAAACTAAAGCTAGTTTTGGTTCAGAACACCTTCCAGGGCATCTTCTTCTAAGTGAGGCTGAAGTTTTTAGGAGGTGCTGTTACTGTGAGCACAGCTAAGCAAGGGAACATTACAGAAAATGTGAATACAGTCCTTAAATGCCTTCTACGTGTAACAGAAACTCAGGAGACAGTGTAAGGTGAGAAGGGTTTTGCCTGCACCTGTAATGAATTCCTGATTATTTATTAACCAAAGCTGACATATCCATTCATTTGATCACTAGCTATTGATGTGCACATTTCTAGCAATGCAGTTCCTTGGATTAAACCTTAAAAGGTACACCTTGTTCAGAAGAGACAGCTTATCCCTAATACAAGTTGGTTTTTGTAGTCCCAGTAGGTTAATATAAACAATGATTGTTACATGCTTGGAGGTAGTCTTTAAATGAAACAGCAGATACTTAAATTAGGCCTATTACCATGAAGGAAACATTCTGCTTGGTAGAGATTTAATTATTTAAATGAGTAAGCATTCAGCTTTAGGTGGGCACTGTTGAACTGCTATGTTTTCAGTTGCAGCATGTTCATATTTCAGTCATCTTGAGTTTTTGTATTAGTAGGTGTAAATCTGCTATAAAACGAATAATTTCTCAAAGTCAGAAAAGTAATGAAGATCTTGAGTCTCATTTAGGAGTGATGGATGAGGATTCAGGCTACAGCTTGCACTGAAAGGCAGTAAGACAAAGTCAATGTATATCAGTAACAATGTACAGTACAGTCCTGTTCTTCAGAGGAAGATGAAATTCCCATGAACATCTAATTTTCTTAGGTTTAGGTACTTAGCATGGTTTGTCATTTCCCTATCAGAAGTCAAATACCTGAACTGAGCTGCTGTCCCTGAAGTTCAAAATCTTGGACTGCTAAAAATGTGTTCCTTGTTCACTGTAGTGACAGGAAATCTTGAGTTCCAGTAGCTGAAATTTCTCCTTGTGTACTAACTTCTATATTGAAACAAGTGGGTAAATTCTACTGCTCTGGGGTGGTAGTCAAATATTTCTGTACAGGAGGCTTTATTTCATTTGTCAGATGGCCAGCTTAACTAAAGAGAGCAAAATACTGAAGAATGAGTGGGTTTTCTTTTATTTGACCATGCTGACAAAATTTATTTCTCAGATATTAAGTACATGCATGATTTTCAAATTTTTTCATTGCTTACAAGAATAGCCCAGGTTGTGTAAAACATCAGTTTGGGTTTGGCCAGTAACAAAAACTCAGAGCCCAGTAATTAGTCCCTTGTTAGTCTAAGAAATCCTTTTATAAAGGTCTGGACAAAGGCAGTTTGAGTGCAATATGATGAAATTTTGCGTATCACCTTGTCCAAGTATGTCTTTCCCACCCTTGTCAAGAATGCAACTTAAGAAATTACATTCCATATGCTGCCATTGGATTTATGAATAAAGCTGAGCTGCCAAAACTGAAATGTTTAAGGCCTTTCCTCTTACTGGTAGGAGTCAGAAGACTTGAAACAGTTTTCTTTCTATGCCAAGAATATGAGAAGCAAAGCAACTACACAATTTGACATGTTGAAAGCTCTGATGCCTTAGCACACTGGATATTTTTCCCCTTGTTTTTTTCATACCATTTTCTCCTCCCTTTTCTTCATCCTTCTCAATCATTTTTGGCATCCTTGCTTGCTTTATCATGATACATAGAGGTACTTAATGCTTGAATGACACCTTTCAAATGCAGCAATAATACAAGAGATGTGCAAGAATTCAAGTACTGTCCCAGGAGGATAAGAGACCCCTTTGTCTGGAACAGATATGGTCAGGGGAAAGAATAATAGGAGTTGCAAGTTGCCAGACCAGTATGAAGGGTCTGGCAGAACTTGGTTGACTTTGTATGTATCAAATAGACAGGTAAACATTTCACAATACCCAGAGCCTAAAAATGAGCCAAGCCTGCTGCCTTGAGAAGGGCAGTGTTTTGAGTGCCCTTAGTTCTGTACTGTTCTTGTGAGTTTGTCCACAGCAGGAGCCACTGTGAAAGAAACTTCCCTCTCTGGAGAGAACAGCCAGGCAGGAGGAGGCAGCACTGTCTCTTTTGTGTTTAATGAATTGGAGATGGAAATTAAAGTAGAAGGCAAAGACATTTTCCTTTTTCCTTAGCAGGTGGTCTGGGAAAGTAGAGTAACAAAACCAAAGAAATTCCACACATATTTAAAAAGATGGAAAGAAATTCCTACCCTTTTTTTTTGTTGTTGATGTGAGGGATGTGGAGCTTTCCAGTTGCTGGATGAGGAACAAGTACAGGTGGGTTTAGGTTTATGAAATAAAATGGAGACAAGTTGAATGGGACTTGTACAAGTGTGGGTTCTGGATGTGATTTAGAGAGGAAGAATTAATTGCTGGGCAAGGTCCAGAGGTGTAAGGGGAGCCAAAATGGGAGTTAAAATCAACGTATGTGCAGTAGGAAGCAGCATCTGTTACCTTACAGAGATGTAAGGACAGCTGGGAGCATGGGGGCTTAGTGCCAAAACCCCCAAAACCTCAGGTTTTTTGAACTGTGCCTTTCCTAATCTAGATGCTAGTGCTGACTTCTCATTCCATACATGTGACAGGTTCCTGACACATTGCTGCTATTGGCATCCAGCCTCTGTTGCTGCAGTTTCCTAATGAAATGGAGGATATTGGGTCTGGAGATTCCCCAGCATGAGCTCATGGAGCCGAATTTCTCCTGAACACTGCAGCATTCCCTGCCATGTGCAAGGGCCTGGTGCAGTGTCTGTCCTCACCACTTGCTGCCTGCAGCTCCCCTGTACACACAGGCAGCAGCCAAGTGCTGGCAGCTGCTGTTTCTGGGGAGGGAGGGAGAGCACCAGGCAAGTCTGTTTTCTGAGCAGCTCCATCTTCTGGTTCCAGGGACAAGTTACAGATTTTTAATGTTTTGGATTTGGAAAAGACAAAGTAACCCAGTTGTAATGGATCAGTACTTAAAAATGAGGAAAATTATAAGTGGAGCTCAGTTAGCCTACATAAGTGATATAATCTCACTTCCAAACCTCACAATAGCAATCTTACTGTTCTAAGTGACTGAGACATTTCCCTTCCTAGCCCACAAGCCTGCATTACTTAGTGGAGTTTGGGTTTCTTTCCCCATTTTTTAAGAACTGGCAGTTTGTAGGCCTCTATATTTCTGTCTCAGCTGTAATGCAGTTGTTTTCAGTGTTTTCCCTGGTGTTTATATTGAATTTTTGTCTTGAACAGATCTTCTAAATAATTTTTCTGCCCATTAAGATGCCATATGCTTGCAAATGTTACATCTTCAGGTGTAAGTGTTCCCTCATTTACTAAATTAGTAAAAATTAATTGCCCAGATGTGGAGTTTACAGCTTTAATTCTGTTTGCAAGATTTTCTCCTCACACGTGTACCTTGAAGTTATGAATCAATGATACTTTTATTATTAACTTTGCAGTCTAGGAGAGTAGACATTAACTCATGCAAGACTGAATTACATGTTATTTTAAAATTAGACATAAAAAAATGGATCAAAGATCCACCCAAATTATTTAGGATCCAATTTTTCAGGGGGAGTCCATCACTAGTGCTGTGATCTAACATCCTTCATTACCACTTTTATCGCCACCTTCCATTTTACTTCCCTTTTGTATCCAAAGGTGCTTAGCTACTATATGGCCTAGCTGAAGTTCTGACTTAACAAAACCAAAAATCTGAGGGTTTACATATAGCTGAGGGTTTACAAAGCTGCTGGAATAAATGAGCACCATTTCACTGAGGTCTTGTGTTATGTTTTAGGATGGATCTGCTGGAGCAGGTTAAGGTCTTGCTTCAGGTTTTCATCACGTCTTTCCACCTCCAAGACTCTTTAGGCACAAATGGCTTCAAGGTGACTAAGTTCAGGACATAGAGATCCACTAAAATGATAATACAAGCAAGATAAGGCCCTGTATTTTTAACAGGATCACACCCCTGTTTTAGTTTGGTGTGGCATGAGCAGGAACAAGGAGACAATTCACAGGTGGTAGAGCAGATCAGGTAAGAGAGTTTGGATAAGAGGGAAGGTTAAGTGCCTATGTTGCTGAAAAGAAGCTGCTTTCAAAGAACGTTTACATGAGCTCTTTAGCATCACAGGCTTCTACAGACTCAGAGCAGGGCAATTTGTCCATTTCCCTTTATCTGTGGGCAGAGTTGGTAATGAAATACTGGACACTTCACGAGAATTGTCTTCTCACATCATGCTGTTTGAGACATGTTTGGAGATTTAAGGGCCTGTATCTTTTTAGCCTTGGATGATCTCTGAAGGTAAACCTGCCTTGAGGGCTTTGCTGCTGCAGTGACCAGCATCATTGTTAGGTGCCCAGACACTACAGTAGCAAAACACAGTAATAACTGTATTATAAATAACAGAAAAGAGCAGGTATCGAAAAGCTTCTGCACACCACCACCCTTCAAAGCATAGCAAGTACTATGGCAAGAGACAGCACCAGCAGCCCCCAGAATATCCCACCTGAAAGTGGCTTTCTTGTTTGAGTAGTGTTTAAACAGCTGAGTGAATCCCAGCTACAGAGCACCAGAATGCAGGGGAGGTGGGGAGATGTGCAAGTAGAGAGTACACAGCTTTTATTAACCCAGGCAGGCTTGTTTTACCATGAAAATACACCAGTAACTAGAAAAAAAACCAACAAAAAACCAAACTGCCAACAGTGACAGACAACTGATAAAGGGAGTTTTATTAGGTGAAAGAGGAAGATCTACTGAATGGTTTCCAAATACTTTTTGTTTCCTATGGACTAATGATGCAGGGCAAGAAGCTTGTTCAATGATTCAACCCACTCCAACACATTCAGTGAAGGTATGGATAAAATACACTTCCCCACATCCTACAAAATAGGGCAAACTAGGTAGTTTCTAGAAAGAAAATTGCATGTAAAAACACTTTAAAAATTCAGGCTGTCTTTGTATGCAAGAGAGGAACAAAATAAAACAACCATTGTGATAAAGGCTTGCAAGTCACTTGTGTTTCTTTGTAAAGACTTAGGCACAGATAACTAATGTACCACGCTGGTCTGCATCTCTCCCCACCTGAAAATTGATGATACTGATAAAAAGCTCACTCTCATCCAAAGCTGGTTATCCTAACTCCAGTATCTTTTATTGCTGATGACTCAAACCAGAAGGAGCATATGTTCAAAGTAGATGCCGTTTCTTCACGTTTCTTCTCAATTTCACAAGGTATTGACATTATCCTCATTACCCACGTTATGTGGGCAGACAACTTGTTTCCAAAACAATTATAGCCTTGAATTTAACACGGTTCATTATTGACAGAAAGTCTATTCACAGGTAATTATGGACATCTTTTCAGAAGTTGGTAGGTGCAAGTACATCGTTCATGCAACTTACTAGAAGTTGTGTCATAGTAATGGTAAGTGTGAACAAGACAATTTATGAACTTAAATTATCATTACATTAATTAACATGGAGTCAACTAAATCCATTTGGGTTTGGGTTCTGTGTTTATTTCTGAATTAAGCAGGGTTCAATTTGTACACTGTCTTACAAATCAGATTAAATTCCTTTTTTTTAACAAAATAATTCTTAATCCTTTAAAAACACCACTAAAAAGGTATATGATAATCCAATTTTCAAAACCCTGTCTTCAACATATTTTTTCCCATTACCATATAAAAAGGGGGAAATTGTCATGCAAATATTCTGAACAGTGTGACAATATTCAGTAGAGCCATTAAATACATGAACTCTTCATTAATCATTTTGGCTTTCCTTTTAGTAGCATACAAGTCACGTCTAACCTCAGTTCTCCAGCAGTACATTAAATTACATTTCTTGTTTGAAAACCTCCAAAAGCACCACGCCAGAGCTACTCTATTTCCACTTCAAGTCACATATTAGTGCTATATGATCAGAAGGATGTGAAACACTTGGCAAAGCCTGATGGGTTGTTATTTCTTCATGACTTGGCAATGGAATAACTTGTTCAACCTCTAGAGCATCTCTGTCAATGAAAATGTAGTCCAGACACCCATGAAACCCACCAACATAGTTTGTATAAGCAGGTTCTCCACAAGCACTCAGCAGTTTGAAAGGATGGCTCAGAGACATACTGCACCTTTCTTCCTCCCCGTTTGAGATCCAGTCTTGGTGATCCTCAGCAATGCCACCGCTGCTGATGAAACTGTAGGCTCCTGAGGAGGGAGTGCTATTGAAATCCCCACAGAATATGACTGGGATACTGGGATACAAGTCACATGCTACGTGCTTGATGTGAGACATGGCTACTGCAATTTGGATCAGACGGATGTTCCCACCTAAGGACATAAAAAGTATTATTTCAAATAATGCTGAACGGCACTGCAGCTGCTCACTGGGTTGCTCATTTAAGCATATATAGCTCTGAAACAGCAATCCTGCATTTTAGAATAATTGTTGTGAATTAAGAAGCCTTTGAAGTTTGTGACTATGAAAGTTTTTGAGTGACAGACAATTTCAACTTAAACTCACCCATGCAAGAACTCTAAAGCTCATATACAGCAGTTTTCCATTTCATGGCAATCACCCTAACGATATCCCCAAAAAAGCACAGATCCAAAAGAAAACTAACAGAGAAGAATCTCTCCTAACAGCTTCTGGAGCTGGTTGCCCTCCTGGCAGTACCCTGGGAGAGCTCCATGTTCAACAGGCCTGGCAAACCATAAGCACACACAAAGGTCTCCCTGTTTTATGGTCTGCTTTTTGGGTGAACTGTGTGTAATGTGCCTTGCTTTCAGCTGGATTCTATTGATTCCCAGGCACACCAGAAAAATAAATATATAAACAGACCTAGGAGTCTGGCTTGATTTCATCTAGATAAGTAAGGCAGGAAACCCTCAGTTCCAGAAGAAAAGGCTACAGCTCCAAAAGAATGGTGGGAAATCTATTCTCCTGAGGAAGAGCAAAAACCTTTTCAAACCCTGTGATCCTACATGCAGGCATGTGCCAGAATTACCTTTGGGGTGCCAGTAGAGGTGGGTATTTGCTACACAAAGCTTCCTGGAAGGATCAGTTGTAGACTGAAGAACCGAAACCTTTAAGAGAAAAAGCAGTCTTTGATAAGTCTTCAGTAGAGAGGTTATATATTTTAAAATGCAATACACAGCTTATGCCTCTGTGGCAATCCAGTTCAAAGAATCTGATGCTTATAACCAATAAACTCTATTTAGGAGCTGTACTTTTCATTAATCTTCTATATGAGGTCTGGGTATCAGCCAAAATATTACCACTACATAATTTAACATTCTTTTGACTGTGTCTGGTTTGGCCGTATTTTTAATAAGACACAGTTCAGGCTGTACCATTCTGGAATACTTTTATTTTGCATTCAGTCTCTGCAACAGAACTGGAGCTAAATCTCCATTTTTAGCAAGCAAATGGAGCATTCCATAACTGTTGAACTGAACAAAAATTTGGAGGTGATTTCAGTTATCAAGGAAATTCGGTTTGTCCTACTCGGTCCATGAGCAGGAAACTTTTACCAGTGTTTCTGCAATTCCTGACACAGCTTTGTATCTTACATGCTTGTGCTTGCACAACAGCTCCGTGGGCAGACCCTCTGGCATCAGGAAGTTCACACACCGATCCAACCTTATTTGTCAACCTCCTGTCACTTGGCACTATCAAGCATATTCAACTAACTTTTTTAAAAATTGATTTATAAGATCTAGGTTTTATAAAATATATTGACATATAGAAGTAAGTAGTGAAAAACTGGCTGCCAATACCACCAGCCAGGAATCATGATCTGGTCCAGAATCTTAACAGTTGTCTTCATTTTAAAGCAAAATACTATTGCCTTTTTTAACCAAATTTTGGTAATTCCATATATACAGTGCAGTAAGATCTCAATGTTTTCATCTTGTTCCTAAGCTGATCTTCTGCTCCATCCATTACCATAGCTAACAGAGTTCCATATTTCAAACTCTTAATCCCTCACCTCCCTTCTGCTGCTTAAGGCTCAACAACGCCGGCCCGGCCGCACCTGGAGACAGTGGGAGGAGGAGAAAAGGGAAAAAAAGAGGGGAAGGAGAAGGCGGCATGTCAAAGCCGGTACCTGCAGCACCGATGATCTCTGCAGCACCTTCTCCTGCACCAGGGGGTACTTGGCCAGCTGCTCACACAGCTCCTTGTGCAGCGGCTCTGAGAGCAGGGCTTCGCTGAAAGCGATATCGTGCTGGCTGAGGAGCCTGAACTTCTCCCTGCGATAGAAAGTGGCCAGGCCTTCGTGCTGCTTCTCCTTAATCCTGAACAGCCCCTCCAGTCCAAAAGCATCCAGCGCCGGGGCTAAGCTGTCCACGAAGACAGATTTATCCACCTCTTGCAAGCAGATGAGGTCGGCGCTGTAGCCCGCCAGCTCCTTCTTGAGCAGGTTCTGGCGGTAGTCGATCTCCAGGGCGTAGGGAGCGCAGTAGGGGTACAGCACGGTGCGGGAGAACTCCGTCTGCGCGTAGGTGTCGGCCAGGATGTTGTAGGAGACGGCACGGACGGAGCCGTGGCCGCAAACCTTCTTGGTGTAGAGGTGCCGGGCGTCGAAGGTGCAGGCGCCGGGCCCGGCCTCCACGGGGCCGCTGCTTTCCACCTCGCGGGCCGGGCCGTAGCGCTGCTCCCCGTCCCCGGGCGTGCAG
>WEIU01014981.1:728114-816884 GCA_013389925.1 Aegithalos caudatus
CGCCCCCTGCCGGTGCCCCGTGCCCCGCTCCGCGCTGTGCTCTCGCCCCGGTGCCCGCGCCCCTCGCACCGCCGTTAAGCCGCCGGCACGGCGTGAGTCAGGCCGACCGGAGAGCCACAGCGTTCTGTTCCCTGAGCAGCGAAGCCCCCTCTCCTCAGCGCAGCTCCTTGGCCAACAGGTGTTGGAGGCGTTTGTGGGGTCTCCCTCATAACGCCGCGATGCTAACCGCCTGTGGATAAATCCTTTAACGCCAGGGGTTTGGGTCTGTGTTCTGTTCCTGAGAAAACATTCTATGTCTGGGTTGAGACCTAACGCTAAATAGTCCCGGGCAGTGAAAGCCACGCTAAGAAGTTGCCCAGGACTTTGGAAAACACACATAAAATTCTTTTCTGCTGCTCCCGCAGCCTCTCCGCGTGGGGCTCTGCCTACACAGACACAAAATTAGGGTTCTAAAGCCTATTTTGTCATTTGTGGGTGAGTGGGCAACAAATCTCTGGAATTCCTTAGATTTTCCATTTATAGTTGTACAAAAAGCAGAAGCTCACTCAGCAACAACCACCTGATGCTTGAAGGTATTACATTTATAATTTCTCAGCATTCTTCCTGTGATGTGCCTGGTGAAGGCAGAGGCTGGAGCAAGAGGGACTTTTCTGACTCGCTCGGGTTGTGCCAACCCTGTGGCACACCTGGACTTGGGTCAAGGTAAGGTTTTTGCAAGTCCCTGCTTCTTTTTTCCTTTTCCTTTTCCTTTTCCTTTTCCTTTTCCTTTTCCTTTTCCTTTTCCTTTTCCTTTTCCTTTTCCTTTTCCTTTTCCTTTTCCTTTTCCTTTTCCTTTTCCTTTTCCTCACGGGAGGCACTGATCTCGNGGGAGAAAGCCCCGAGCACCCGCAGGGCCGGGCCCCGGCCGCCCGCCCTCGGCTCCGGGGCAACGGCGCTCGGGACAACACCGAGCCGGGGCTGAGGGAGAGGTGAGGGCGGCGGGGCTGAGGGAGCGCCGGGAAAAGGGGATGTTGTCCCGGCTGATGTAGCTGAGCTTTGCGTCCTGTGGTACATCCACCACCGCCCGGCTTGGTGCGTTTTTAGGACATCTCACCGATTTAGGAGGTAGCTTTGGGTTTCCGCTCCCCTCTGTGGAAATGCACTGGTGAGTTTGTGCATCGTGTTTCCAGGGAAACCCACCGTCCGTCTGAAGGCGGTTAAGCCGCCACAGAAGGGAGGTCTTTTAGTTGAACCTTAGCCCAGTCGCAGAACACAAATTTGTTGAGGTGTGGGGTTTTTCTGTTGTTGTTTTTTAGGGGTTTTTTTTTGGTTTTTTTTTTGTTTTTTTTTTTTTTTTTTGCTGGGTTTTTTATTTCCCCTTTTTCCCGTGANCTTTTCCTTTTCCTTTTCCTTTTCCTTGTCCTTTTCCTTTTCCTTTTCCTTTTCCTTTTCCTCACGGGAGGCACTGATCTCGGCCAGGGAGAAAGCCCCGAGCACCCGCAGGGCCGGGCCCCGGCCGCCCGCCCTCGGCTCCGGGGCAACGGCGCTCGGGACAACACCGAGCCGGGGCTGAGGGAGAGGTGAGGGCGGCGGGGCTGAGGGAGCGCCGGGAAAAGGGGATGTTGTCCCGGCTGATGTAGCTGAGCTTTGCGTCCTGTGGTACATCCACCACCGCCCGGCTTGGTGCGTTTTTAGGACATCTCACCGATTTAGGAGGTAGCTTTGGGTTTCCGCTCCCCTCTGTGGAAATGCACTGGTGAGTTTGTGCNTCTCTATGTACACGCTTTCCCGTGTACTTTGCCATTTTATCATATAAACTCCTGTTCTCCTTTTTAAAAGCTCAACTGTCATATCTAAACTGGGGAGATCCCTGAGGTGACTTCATTTTATGCCTTATGTGCATTCAACTTACTAGATGCATCTGTTACACTCCTTTTTGAACAGGATTGTATTCTAGAATTTTGGTTTTGTTATGGTTTTAGATGGAGCGCTCAGATGAAGCAACTTCCAATAAAAGGACTTTGAGAACTTTGTTTCGTGCTGCTGCTTTACCTCCATCAGTTGTATCTGAAATATCACCATCACAGAAGAAACTATTGGCATATCACAGAGGCAAGGAACAGCAAGGGATGATGAATCAGTTACTGTGAGTTTAATGTAGTTTAAGATGGTGAAATTCAAGTGAAAGAGACATTGCACATTAGGCATTTGAAAAATAACAGTGTTTGCTTAATATGATTATATATATTATAGTGAGATTTAGTGATCAAGAAGTAGCTAATGATGAAACAATAGGTTGCATCGATTTAAGTGTAAGCATTATTTTTAATATATTATTTGTAATTTTTCTGCACTTCTGATGCTGTGGTTTACTTTAGAATTGATCGAGCTCTTGACGTCTATTACACAACCATGGATGAAACAGACAAGGATGAAACTGCACCTCCTGTCACAGGACTGCCTTCTACTGTGAGAAAGTATTTCTTTATTAAGTCTTGTCTACTTAGTTCTTTGTTATTGGGACATTTATTTTCTTTCTTATAATTTACTTGGTACTTGTTTTTCTCCTCAGTAATTCATAAGTGTATTCATAATCCAATTGAAATGTGTACCTTTGTATCTACAGAGTAAAGTCTTTGTTTAGGAATAATATTTGCTAAATTTTATATTTCCAGTATTTTGTTTGTATGGTCTTTCTATATGACAATTTTCTGTTTCTTTCTATATAGATGGACGATGAAGAAAGCCAAAAAAGAGTAAGTTAAATTCTTTTATTTGCTTTTTTTGGAGTAGAAGAGTGAATGGCCCCTGTTCAGAGAATTTGAGTGTGCTATGCAGAATTATTGTTATTAAACAAGAAAAAATATTCTTGGTGGGGGAAAGCGGAATAGGAGCAAAATAGGAATCTTCTTTTGTGGTCCTGTAGAGGGAAAGTATTCTTCTGTTTTAGAAAGTGCATCTCTCAATAATTAATTTAACCTTAGTTAAAGATCATTACTTAGGAAAAAACCCCAACAGGCTTCAGGATTTTTTCAGTTGAGGTTATAGATTGTACTTTAGCCTGTACAAAAAGCAGTCTTTTACATCGTTCCCTAAATTGGAAGAACATGCACTAAACTTTGAATTTGTGTATAGCTTTTAAAGTAAGACTTCATCTCTGAGTTCAAACTCAAATTAGTATTGAAATATTTACATTAAGTAGCCTAGGGTGACACCATTTTTACCTAGGTGTTTTTTTATGTAGACTCTATCTTCTGTAGACTGTAGAGATTTTATAACAAAACTGTCAATCAAAACCAGAAATACCTATTTCTTTGGCCAAGACCCACTCCCCTTATGGAGGATGTTTGTCCACACTTTTTGCCAGATAAATGTTTATCCAATGAACAATAACCTAAATTTGAATTATTTTATTGTTAGCCAGCAGAGAACCAAGGAAAATGCCATACTGACAAGTACAATGTTTTATATTTAAACACTGAGACAGAGAGACCATGTCACCAACCACAGAGCAGCTTTTAGGGCATTATTCAGTGAATACTGAAAAGATTAAATTAAATACACTGCCCTTAGGCAAATTAAGAAATTTTGAAATAAAGAAATTTTGAATAAAAAGATAATTTTTCCACGCCTAACACAAGAACACATACACAGGTAGTTATTAGAGCTCTGAAAACCTTGTCCTTTCAGGCAGAATACTTCTTTTTGAAGAAATGCCTGCAGAGCAATCCAGTGGTTCCCATCCAGCAGCAGTGGCTGAGGTCTGTGCTTGCCGTGGTGCCACAGTCCCTTATGGAGGGCAGAGACAGAGAGCTGCTCACTGAAGGCCTCCTCAAGGAGGTGGTTAGGGATTATGAAAAGAGCATGCAAAGATGTGTGTGTAAGTACTACAAATTCCTCAGCACTTATATTAATTTAGTGAATATAAGCTCCTTATTCTTCTGCTGAAAATAATTCTTCTAGTTTATTCTTTCAGCCAGGCGGGATCTTTAGAATTAACTGCTGATTTAACTTTTCCTGCCTCATCAAGTGTGTGTTGGCCATAATGTTTAAGGCAAAACTTGCTTATTTTATTTGAACCAGTAAAAAGTTAACCAGCTGAAAGTACAGTTCAAGCAAAGACAAAGACAACTGCAGACCTCATGTCAAAAAGGTTGATTGCTGATGATGTTGTTTCATTATTTCTTTTACTTATTTAGTTAATTTGAAGCAAGAATGTATTGATTGCTGTTTACTGTTAAAGAAAGGAGAAACTTTGTACTAGTCATTTTTCCTCCCTCTTCAGGAACAGCAGCTTTTTTAAGCTCTTTATTCACAAAAAACATTAATGAGTTTTCTGATGGTGCTTTTGTTGCATGAAGAAACTCACAATAAAAATCTGGAAAGATAATTTCAGATATCACTCATACAACTCACTTCAATTTTAAAACCTTTTAAAAGGAGTCATGAACTGAAATTTTGAAAGTGTTTTCCCTTGAAATCATGTATTAATTTATTTACATTTATAGTAACTGGAATCTGAAATTGAGCCCAGTTTTGTTAATATTTTAATGAATGGCTGATCTTTTAAAAAGTATAGATTAAAAAATAAAGAATTTAACATTGGACTAACTGCTTTCTAATGTCATCAGTGGCATATTATAGTATCTCACTGTAATTTTGTAATTATGTAACAAAGTTGCCATAAATTCTTGCAATCACAATTGAATAGAATATTGAATAGAATATAGAATAGAATATAGAATATATCAGGTTGGAGGGGGTCCATAAGGATTAGAGTCCAGCTCCTTGCAGGGCTATCTAAAACCCCATAATACAACAGAAAGCAGTGTCCAGATTCTCTCTGCACTCTGGCAGGATCGGTGCTGTGACCACTTCTCTGGGGAGCCTGTTCCTGTGACTGACCCTCCCCTCAGCAAAGAAACTGCATAAGTTTTCAATTATTTAAACACAAACCTATCTGGAAATCTTCAGGAACAGGAGCCAGAAATGGCATTAAGGCACCTGCATCTGTATAAAAATGTAGCAGAAGCTGTTGACTTTGAGTTACCTTTGGGTGAATGTGTTTTGTAGAGGTGACACAATTACTTTTTCATCCTACTGTGTGCTTGGTTGAAGGAGGTACAGTGACTGTTGAATATGCATAGTTTTCTTCTAATGTTGGTGTATTTTTTTTCTTAGTGAGAAGAACTCTTATTAAACCAGACATAGAAGAACTTGCTAAATTGGAAGAGGAGGCACCTTTGCCTTTATTACCTCTGTGAGTAGATTGTTAGCAAATAACCCACTGGAGAACACACTGAATTACATGAGGGATGTTCTTGTTGAGCTGTGTGGACAGAGTTATGGCACAAGATTAATTCTGGAGCCCCTTACTGGGACATTTTTAAATCTTTGTAGAGGATCTTGCATTTGAACATTTCTTACTTGAATGCTCTACAAAGTTTTAGCATTGGCAGTGTTTTGTTACTATTGTTACAGTTACTTAGAGCAGTACTCATGACTGGGAATTAAACCTGGCTCTGAGAGCCCAGACACTAAAGTCACAGTGCAGCTGCCTCTGGAATGAACTCTGTGTGTGTATGGGGCAGTTTTCTGGCAGATAGCAGCATTGTACAGTACTTTGACATCCTAAAACTGCACATAATGCCAAGATTTTAGGTGATTTTGGTTTTCTGAGGTAAAACCTTGAGGCTGAAGGCAAATCTATTATGCCCTCCCATTGCAGAAAAGGAGTTCAGGTAGACAGAATATAAATACCCAAAATGCACAATTTGCTGATGCATCAGAGTGTGTGCTATCAAAATCCATTGATAAATGCTTCTTTATAGTAGTTGGTGAAGTTGGGAATTATGTTGAATGGGCTTCTGTAAGAGGAGGTGATCTGAAAATACCGTGGAAGATAAAGTATGTTTTATCAGACAGAATATCTTTATGACTTCCACTGCATGGTAGTGAGAACATGTGTGTGCCATTTAATTAACTATTCACATTAAAGAAAAATCTTTTGAGTACTACCTTTTATATTTGAGTACTTTATTCAAGTAGTGCTTGAGCTCTTAATTTTTGTTTGCTTATTTGTTTTGGTTGGTTCTTTATGATTTTTCTCTTTTAGAGGTCTGGATTTTTCTAGTACATGGCATGACAGTTATATCAAAGCAAAAGAACAAATCATTTCCACCTTACATATTCTTCACCCCACAATGAAAACTCTACTGGATTTTGGTTATACATCATTCTTTAACTTTCTTGTAGTGGATTTCTCAAGTTGCAGGTAAGGTCTGTTCTGCTGAATTATTGACCCCTATAGGTTTATGAAGCTGGTAAAGATGAGCTTGTTCAGTTCTGTTATTTGTCATAGAAACTTTCTTTGATGCACCATTTTAATGTACTGTGATTAAGTTACTCTGTGTTATGACATGACTTTTCTTCTCTCTGTTATGTATTTTATTGTTGTTCAAGTTGCTGGTAATATCAGACCTTTTGATTTGTAATTTGCTTTTAATTCTGTAAAGTTCTCCCCGTTATTCACTTATTCTTAATGCTTAATTCCCATAGAAATCTTTTCAAAGTAGTATTTGAAAGATCAACTTCTAGTAGTATTATCATATGTAGGAAATTCTATGCTAATCCTGAAGATCAGAATTCTTGCTGGTTTTCATCAGGTGAATTTTTTTTTAATCTTGGAACTTTAGATTTTCATAGATTTCAAATAGGTAAATTTCAATTTTGTATTGTTACCTTACTCTATCTTTGGTTTGTTTAATTGTTGTTTAGAAAGTTGCCTGTAACTTTCTTTTCTAGGTTGAAAGGACCAGTTGACTGTAAATCTTTTAAAACTGATGCATCTCTAAGCTGTTCCAAAGCAGAAGAGGAGATAATGAGTACGTGGCACCAAAGAGTTATTGGTCTCTTTGCTCAGTCAGAGGCCTTGGATGGTGTGAAGTTGGAGCAGCTTAAGTCTTTTTATAACTGTGTGGCTGTGCTTATGTCTAATCAGGTAAATATCTTTCCTCCCTGTGATAAACTTAATGGGATTAAAACATTACTTGCTTTGTAGAAAAATAACAATTGTCTAATCAAATTGTCATTTGAAAAAAAAATAGAGGAAAATGCTTTCAAGATATTTCATTTCTATATACATGTATTAGTAATAGGCTTACTTTCATAGCAAAATAAATGCATGGACTTTACTGAAACATTTACTTGTTCATTAGTTTTCATCATTTAAGGGCTGGGACTAATACCCAGGAGAGTTAGAAAAATTCACACTGCTTCAGTTATCCATGAATCAGGCCAGAAGTACTAAAATTAATGGAAATCCTGGCTTACTGGATGAATGGAAAATGGGTTGGGCCTTGTTTAAGTCAACTAATGGGTGATTTATGTTATTACCTAGCTGAAAGAATTACTGCAAAGAACGACTGCAGATTTTGTGAAACTTTTTGCTCCTGAAGACAGAAGTCGTCTGCCTTTATTTAAGATGGACTTGACTTTTGATGAAAATAGAATGGAGTTTTATCCAAGCTTACAAGATTTAGAAGAAGCAATTTTGTTTGTAGTAGATTGTATAGGACAGACTCTTCAGGTGTGCTTTTGTCTTTATTTAAATATATAATTGTTAAGATGTTCAGTATGTGAAAATACTTGTGATTTAAGAGTCTGACTGCCCTGGCAGTGGGATTGGAATGCAACTTTTATTAATTTTCCACAATCATTATACAGGTCACATCATGGATCTTGATGCCCAGTGGCACTCCAGGCTCTGAAGTAATTTTGTAATTCCTTGTTTATAAAAATTGGTGCACCTGGTATTGATTGTTTTAGCCTGCTCTTTGGGCCTGCAATTCTAATAATAATATCTTTAATTTTATGTGTGATGATTTACAAGAAATTTGCATTAAAATTAAACTCTTCATAGAAAGACAAGGAAAATTGGAGTTGATATTCCTTTTCATTCTAAGAAAAAGAAAATACTCAAATCTCTGAAAACTAATATATGTATTGATGTCTTGGGAACCTGTCTAGGGTTCCGGGGAAGAGAGCCTCTCTGGAGGCTTTAGATGTGAACTGAGGATTGGTCACATCTGTTGGGGAAGTGTTTTGGGCCTGGTTTTCTGTATTTACATATATGATATATTTTAATTTTATGCAAGGTTGGATTTTTTTTTTCCTTTCCCATATTTCCTGTTCAACTTTTTGCTTCAGGAAAAGTCATTCTACATGTGTATAAAGCATATGAACTTGGTCATGATTAGAGTCTCATACTTTTGTGGTCGTGTCTTCTGCAGATTGCAACTTACTTTTAAAGTATATGTATCCTTGCAGCACTTCTTAAAATGTAAATAATCAACACTTGCACTACCCTTAGAATGTCCAAATGCCATGTGTTTGGCTAAAGGGAGGCACTGCAACTCTAGATGCTGAACTTCCTGCTCACACTGCACAATGGGCCAAATCCACTCTGAAAAAATCTATCAGAGACAACTTAGAAGGCCCAAAGGAACATTTTAAAGGCTATGGTAAGTGATAGAAGAGTGTGTAAATAGCTGTGTCTCCTCTTTGTAATAAGTAACTTGCTGTACAGTGTCTGCATTTTAGTAATGTAAATACCTTGTAATTGAATTGCAGTTGAAAGTTATGGCTGGCTTGTAGATGGAACTGCAGAGGAACGGATAAGCAGATTTGTAGCAGAACAACCCAGTTTTGATGAATACACTACTGTAAGTTTTAATTCTACACTTTATAAATAATTTTTACTATATGTACAGCAGTTATGAGAAGGTAACAGAGGATAACAGGTGCTTAGCCTTTAACTAAAAATATATGGAATACCTACAGTGCAACACATTTTTTTCCCTAAAAAATTATGTTAAATAGAATAAAATATTACTTATTTTCTTCAATGTCCAATAGTTACTCATTTAGCCAAGTATTTAAACAGCAATCCTGGAGTGTAAAGTCTAATGTTTTTCTCAAGTTCATAGATGAATTTTTCACCCTCAAGAAGGAAATAATGAGTTTGCCAGAGGTGATTTATTTCCCTATGATCTGTTTGAATTGTGAGGATTTAAAGCAAGGTTTGGCTAATTGTGCAAACATCTTTGCAAAAATGCTAATGGAGAAAATATTTACAGATTACAGAGAGGAAAATGAAAGGTAGGTAGATTTTTTCCGCTTGTGAATGCTCTATGTGTTAAATGCATAGTAGAAACATGTAGAAGAAATGCCAATATACCATACTTCTGTTTACTGAAAGTTCTTGGCTAACAATCTAATGCAGTTTGTACCAGCTGTTGTATTTTTTCTGCTGTTTCAGTCTCAAAAATGTAGGAGAACATATTAGTATAGACTTCGATAATGGAGGAGCTAAAGGATAAAAGATCTAAGATCAAAATTCCAAGAACATTATTACTGTCCTGGATTTTAAAGTGTGAATTACAGTATTACTGCACTGTCAAAGGAAAGGCTGGTTAGACTCTTTTATGACCTGATAGATACCTCAGCAGGGCTGCTCTCAAGCCATTCCTCCCCATTTGTATTTGTGCTGGTGTTACTCCACCTGGGTGCAGAATCTGGCATTTCAACTCATTGCCTTCCATCCCCTTAATCACAGTCAAATGTTTAATTCTGCAAGGTGTCCCATCCTTTAGGGGAGTCAGCAGCACCTCACAGTTGTATGATGAGCAAACTTGCTGATGGTGCATTCAACTCTTGCATCCAAATCACTGATAAATTCATTGAACAGAACTGGCCCAGAAGTGAATCTTGAGGAACACTACTGGTAACAGCACCAGCCATTTGCCACAACCCTTTGAGCTCTGCACTGCAGCAGTTCATCACCCACTCATCACTTCAGCAGCTCATCACCCAGCACACCATTAACACACTCATCCCACACTTGGACAACTGGTCTAGAAGGATTCTGTGAAGGACAGTATCAAAAGCCTTATTAAAACTGAGAAAAATTATATCTACCACCTTGCCTTTATCCTCTACGTGGATGAACTTTTAGGATATCAATTTAGTTAAACAGGAGGCTAATTTTATGCATTAAGTCATGAGGAAACTCTTGCTACACTTTTTAGTTAAAATGAACAATTATGGCCAAGTTTTATAGTGATTCCACATCACAAAGTGAGACAGTATTTACTAGGAAAGTGTTTGTGTGTACACTAATGATAGTTTTATGTAAAATAAAACTACAGGATATGCAGCGAATTTGAAGCCATTAAGGAATGTGCATTAAAAGTTCCTGAGTCCACAGAAGAAATAGTAGAAATAATAGATTACATAAAGAGAATCAAAACCAAAGATATTAAGGACCTGATGCAAAGGAGCAAGGTAAAAGTCTATCTTTTAATTCTTGATCTTTTATTAGACATGCTGGGCTATACAAATAGAGAATTCCTTCCAGGGTGCAGATTTTTTTCTGCCTGTGTGAATAAACTCAGTATTCCTTCAGACAGCAGTGGGAAGTCCAGCTTATTTTTTGCCACGTGCCTTTGCTTCTTATTCCCAATCCCATGTGTTCTGTATGTCCGTGGGGAAATGCAGCTTTTAATAAATCACTCAGTTATTGTTTGCACTTGGGGGCTTACTTCAAGACTGCTTAAAAATCTATTTGTGAAAATGTAACAGAGAAGTATAAAGAACATTTTATGTGTAGAAACAGACTATGAACACTGAGAAACAATTTACTCTTTGAGCAGAATATATGTAATATTATATTAGGAGTAGTTTGTGTGTAGCTGTGTGAATATGTATTAGATTTTCTGTTATGGTAATAGGTCTATAAATGTAACATGTTATGTTTATAGCTGCAGAAATTGTATTTTGTGTATTTTTAATAACATTAAGGTTTCTGCATATAGACTTATAGAACACAGGAGTTATATTTAGAGAAACAAACTCATGATCAGGGCAGGGATTTGAAAAATGTTGCACATATATTTTGAATGTTAATATTCAATTGGCTGAAGGAGCTCCAAATTCTGAAAAAGTTAATGAAATGTAGATTTTTATTTTATCTTTTTAGATAATATTGTCCTGTTTAAAATTAATATTTTAAACAGACTTATCATATCTAAAGTTTTGTGGAATCTCTCTTTGCAGGAGTGCTGTCGGCAAATGAGTTACTTGATAGATGTTTATCCATTTGCTCCTGAAGACATGGAACTAAATTCAACAGCTATATTATGGCCAAAGAAGATCAACCAAATCCTTAAAGAGAATGATTTTGTAAGAGCATTTTCTTAGTTAATGGTGTATTTTGGCTTGTTAGACTTCTCACTTGAGCTATTTATTTACTCAGCAGGCTAAATGTATATACACATATAACATGTTTCCAGATTTTTGTAACAAAAGTGGGCTTTTTGTGGCTAAATTTTAAAACTGTCGCAGTAACTTAAAAGTTTCAGCAAGTCTTATTATCCTAATATGCTTGTGGTAATACACAGGTAAAAAATCACTGCAGTGTACTTGTCTAGTACTGAAAATGTAACTGTCAGGCCCTCAATAAGACTGTCTGGACAGGAACTCTTTTAGTTAAAATGGTATTTTTTGTTCTGTCAAAAAAATAACAGTGGGAAGATAGTTTTCTAGCAATATTAATAGAAAATATGCATCCCATTTTCTCTGTGTGACTGGATTGCTTTTCTTCTACCATCTGTATTCAACTTGTTTAACATGCTTTGTCTCTGTCTCTGACACAGTAAGTCAAGCCTTTTAGTGTTCTCTTACCTCTCTGTAGTACTTTGGCATAGAAGATTTTTAAAGAATTAGTAATAAACATTTTTAAAAGTCAGTATCTTTTAAATATTACAATTAAGGATTTCTCCTTAACTAGGTTTTATTTAGATACTAAGGCGTATGTCCAAGGGTAGAAAATATGCCTCTGAAAGAACACCCAGCTTGGATGACTGATATGCCTGTAAAATACTTTGCATGTTATCCCCATGCAAGCAAAGTATTCTTTTAAGCCCTCAAAATAAATCAGTGAAATTAATTTTCTACTTCTAAGCAGAGAGTCCATGATGCTTGTTCCAACTCCTTTTAATGAAAAGGGTAATACAGAGTGACTCTCACTACTTAGTGAGGATCCATCAGCAGTGGGAGCCTGTAGCTGCCTGTCAAGTGACTTGCATTGTGCTAGAGGTTGAGGACAAGATAAGTTTCCCATCAAGTTTTCATCAGTCTGTATATTTGTATTCTATACTCTTACATATGGGTCTGTTCTTAGTCTAATACAAAAGGAAAAGATTGGTTCCTCCTTTGGTGAAGTTCTGTTTGCTTCACAAATTTTTCATGGCAGTAGGTGTCCTTGTTTTAGGAAATCTCCTCTCTCTTGATTGATCTTTTGTTGGGTACCTTAAAACCTTGAGCGTGCAGACCCAGTGCTTTAAGGTGGTCTTATGTTATAGAATTCCTGCCTTTTACAGCCACAGGAACATGTGGGGATAACACTGACTTTCCACAACTGTAGGTGTCCTTCTTGGCAGTGAAATACTGAATCCCCAGAATTAGAATATCTATTTTTTTCTTTAATGCTTTACTTTCTGTTTTCTGATTCCTGAGGGAGGCCTTTAAGGCAATTCCCACTGCTGTGATTATTGAGATGAGGGTCCCATGCTAGCATATAGAGGTTGCACACACTGAAGTGGGACATAGGAACAAAAAAATTCAGCTTTTGCAAGGATAATAATTTATCTGTATTGCTAGTTTTCTGTCTGTTTGCACTAAATGTGTAGATAGTAGTATGTATGTTAATCATTGAAAGGACTTACAACCACCTTTGCATTGCTTTTTTATCATAAAAATAAATTCTTTTGTAGCTGATCGAACAGGCTAAAGCTAAAAGAGAACAAGAAGTGCTAGAGAAATGTAGTAACCTGCATGATGAATTAGACAAACTTTATAATTCTGTGGCAGAATTAGAAGAATACTCACAACTGGACTGCATGCAACAGGTTTGATTAATAGTATAAAAATGGTAGAAATGTTTTATGTGGTTAATACACAGGGATCATGGAAAAAATTGTAATTAAAAGTAATCAGTTTAACAAACATGAACTAAAACATTTATTATCCTCTTGCCATAGTGAACAAGCTTAGTCCCCCCTCCCATTTTTGTTTTTCATTGGCAATTAACATTTTATTTAGAGGAAAGTTTGCTATAAAGTTGTGCTTGAATTAGCTGAGAGGTAACAATAATAGCAGTTCAGAAAGAGGGTGTGCACCCATGAAAATCCTTTATTCATTTCCCCTCTTCACCACAAATCAATTAATGCAAAACCAGCACAGGTAGCAATTTGATATTTTTTCCTATAAACCTCAAAACTTCATTGTTATGCTAGTGAAGAGCAGACTACTGGCTCCAGAACTTTGTGAATTTCTAGCAATATTTTTTAATTTTCAGAGCATGTCTTGTGCTTTAATTGGAGGATATTGCATAGTACAAAATTTTGTTTTTTTAAAAAACAAAATGCTTCAAAACAGAAAATCTAAGCTAATAAATCCATTACCAATATGATATGCTATGTACATAAAAAACTGTGTCCCTGCCCCCTGGAACAGGGAGTTTTAAAGCACAAACATTTTGAAAATAATGAGAAAATTATTATCTAAAATTCAGGAATGAGAACCAATTTTATTTTTCATAATGTTCAACTGTGTTCTTCACCAGTTATGTACTTATGAATAAGTAAACAAGTTTTTAAATCTTGTTTTCTAAAATTTTAATGTGAAAGCTTATATTTTGATATTTAATTGTGATCGCTGTTCAGAGCACAATTTGGTTGTTTCTCAAGACATCCTGTTATTTGATTTCAGTATGTGACTGACGTGAGGACATTACAGAGAACAATACAGGACACTGATGAAACAGTAGCTGCTCTTAATAAAGAAGAGACTCTGCTCGGATGGAAACCAAATGAATTCCCACTCCTCAAAAACTTAAAAGCTGAGATAGAACCATACCAGAAACTTTTTAATCTTATACTGAAATGGCAGCGAGCAGAAAAAAGGTAATTCAGCTCTAAATGCTCTAAGAGGGAGAGTGAGAAAAATGCTTATCCTGGTCTTGTTTATGTCACAGGTAGAATAGGTATTTGTTGTCTTGTTAACATGTGTTATTAGCAAGTAAAGTAATGGAGTAAGACACCATATATATCAGGCTTGCTATTTTTAATTCAGCTAGAAAAAATGTTAATTTGTTTTTATTTTGAAAATGGAATCATGGATCATAGAATCGTTGGACTTCCTAAGCTGGAAGGGATCCACAAAGATGAATTTCAAATCCTGTTGCACAGGACAGCCCCAAGGATCACAGTGTTTGCCTGAGAGCAGAGGAGCTTGTCTCAGACTGGGTTCTAATTATATTGAACATGCTGGTGTAGCCTGTAATAAGACAAGTTCTGTAAAAGAAATGTATTAAGAAGAAAAATTGTGTTATGAGTAATTTTCACTTCCAGAAAACGAAGACGTTCAATTAGAGAGCTCATCATCTGTATGTAACCAAAACTGGTTTAACCAGCAGCTGTCCAAAATGGTGTGTTCAAATGATTATGTTGCTGTTTGGTGGTTAGATCCTACTACAAAAAAACTGTATTCTGCATATAAATTAAGGGAGATTGTTTATCATTTCATGCATTCTTCAGAAGTTATAATGTGCTCTGGCTGAAAGTGTGGGGGGTCTGAAAATACAAGACCTTGGGTGTTTTTAAATGTTGTATGTTGATCTCTATATCATATAGAGTTTAAATTAGATATTTGTCTATTCATGCAGTTACTCAGTTTCATTATGTGACTGATATAAGAGAATTACACAAATACACAGAAGGATGTGGTTGAGCCACTTTTACGTGGGCATTAGAATTTTGCAAAGAATAACAGTAATGTGAAGAAGAGCTTTAATTTAAATAGCTACTTGTGTTGCAAAAGAAAGTGATATTTATTTGCAGGCTACATTTGTTATTTTGTTTTGTAACCTTATGTTTTTTCTCAGATGGATGGATGGGACCTTTTTGGAACTAAATGGGGAAAGCATGGAGGCTGAGATTGATGAGTTTCATAGAGAGATGTACAAACTGTTAAGACTTTTCCAGCAAAAGCAGAAGAAAGGGCCAGCAGACAAGAAAAGGGCAGTGAGACTAAAAGCTGTAAGGGGTAATCCAACTCTTACAATGTGTTCTTCAGTTCTGGATCAGATGAAGGAATTCAAGGTAAGAAAACATGAGGGATATTAATATCTGATACTGAGGGATTAATGCTAAATTCAGGGCTCAGTACATGTAGATGATGCAGTGTCAGAGACAGAGAGAGAGTGAGACTGTTCTGAATCCCCATTTCCGGATTGTACTGTCCCATTCATTTTAATAAAATTGGATTTTTAATTTATTTAATAGTTTCTGGAATTGTAATGAGTGAACACATACAGGAGAAAAGTCATTTTTGGATGCAGAAAAATATTTAAGGATGTAGTTGGGAATTTTGAAGTGGGACTCTTACATTATTAGAAGCGAAATTTAGCATCACTAAAAAATTATGCTTAATAGTTTTTTATATTTCTTCTTAAGTAGTTGATAAATTACTTAGAAATGGAATGGATAACTGCATGGAGCCATCTGCAGTTTTTGGAAAAGGTTTTCATGTCTGGCTACTGTAGCAGAATTTTAAATGCATGTGAATATTTATTAAAACATTAAGGAATAATGTATATGACTATTTACTTTATAAATATCCTTTCTGAATTAGGAGACTATTCCCACTGTGACTATCTTTTGTAACCCTGGCATGAGAGAACGTCACTGGAAGCAGATGTCAGATATAGTAGGATATGATATAACCCCAGATGCTGGAACTACCCTGAGAAAAGTTTTAAAGCAGAATCTATCCTCTTACTTGGAACAGTTTACAACCATAAGTGTAGCTGCAAGCAAGGTAAGCACAGAGGTTTGATAGTGACAAATATGACATCAGCTCTTTCTAGAGTGAATTCCCTCTTCTAAAGTGAATACTTTTATGACTTATTAGCATTATTTGTCTTTGCCAGTATGAAACAGAAGAGATTTGGTGAGACTTGGGACCATTATATCTTAATGATGAGTGTAAGCATTGGTATCTCACATGACATCATCAGTATTTCCCAAGTTTGCTGTTTTCTGTGCAAGAAAAGGATATACTGAGTAAAAATAACAAGTAGTTAGTTTTTACTGCTGGGAGAAAATAGCTTATTCAGCTAGATAAGCTTATATATTGAATTAGAGAGTTGGAAAAAAAACCAATTCAGTGACTAGACCAAGCATTTTCTTTTTAAATAGGAATTTTCCTTGGAGAAAGCAATGAATACCATGATGGAAACCTGGGATTCAATTTCCTTCACCACAAATTTGTATCGTGACACTGGTGTTCATGTTCTGTCTTCGGTGGATGAGATTCAGGCTCTTCTTGATGATCAGATTATGAAAACTCAGACAATGAGAGGATCACCTTTCATTAAACCATTTGAGAACGAAATAAGGGTACAATGAGTACTTTTTCAACCATTGTTATTTGTAGGATAACTGTAGTGTAATAGTATACTGATTGTATTACAACTTTATTTGAGTTGTGAATGAAATGCTTTCATTGATTTTTCAGCAAGAATCTTTTGAGTTTGTATGAGTCATACTCGCCTTATTTCTGTTTTGGAATTCTTCCATTCAGATTCAAGTACAACCAAGATAATGTGATTTTTTTTCTCATATTTTGCAAAATCACTGTTTCCATTAACCTTGCTTCTTAATAACTGGAAATAATGTTTCTATTATTGCATTTATTTATTTATTTATTTATTTATTTATTTAGTTAGTTAGTTAGTTAGTTAGTTTTAGACTCAAATTTTGAACTACAATGTTTTCCTTAGGGCAAAGACACTTCTTGATGGCTGGGAGAATGTTTTTTAATCAGGCCTCAGAGCAATGATGGCAGCACTTTACACCTGCTTTTGAATTTCAGGGCTAGAGTGTGCTAACACCATGGCTATTGACAGGAGACAAGCTGCTGTTTTGCAGTTACCATCCCTAGTTCATTGTTGGTTTATGTGGGAAGTGTTCAGGTTCAAGCAGGCTCAGTGAACATACTTAGGACTTTACAGGCAGCCTGCTCCAGTAGTATCTGCTATTGTCCTTTGGAACAGGATGCTGGACTTGCTGGATCTCTCCTATGAGCTGAGGTGGCTTTTCTGGTATTATGTCCCTGCTGCCATTCAGCTACAAGAGCCCTTGCTGTGGGGAGATGAAATAGAATTTATCACTGGTGTCCTCCTGCCTATTGCTTGACAATTAAGTTGTTGAAAGTTTGTAGCACTAAAGTGATAAATTAATTTTGGAAAATTAATTTCCAAGTAAGTAAAAATTTCTGAGCTCCTTTGGCCATCTCTGTATGTGGAAGAATTTATACTCCTAAATATTTTTCTTTCATTTTGTTTATTGGTAGACGTTTTTATTTTTCTTTTTTTTTTCTCTTTGGGAGCTGAAATACCACAATGTCTACCTTTTCTGAATTTGTTGCCTCTAATATTATGTGCTTGGAAATGTCAAGTTAATGTATTTATTTATTATTAAACATTTATTAAGGAATGGGAAAGCCGCTTGATTAAAATGCAGGAGAATATTGATGAATGGCTGAAAGTGCAGGCTCAGTGGCTGTATTTGGAACCCATCTTTTCTTCTGAGGATATTTTGCAACAGATGCCAGAAGAGGGGCGGCAGTTTCAGGCTGTGGATAGATTGTGGAGAGAGATTATGCAGTTTTGTGCTGAAGACCCAAAGGTAAGGGAATTATCCATTCACTAATAGGAAACAGTAGCTTTTCTTGTCATTTTTTGGTGGGGGATGCTTAGTTTTTAGAATATATAAAGTGAAATATCATTTCAGTTCCCTAGGCTTTTTTGTTCCCTAGAAACAATATTATTTATTATTTGATTAAAGTTAAGATTAAGTTGTTTCTTATTTGAAATAAAGTTGTTTCTTATTTGATTAATTTCTACTGTTCGATATACCTCATTTATAGCTGACAGTTTGCACGTTTGTTGTTACAGGTTCTTGTTGCTACTTCCTTGCCGGGATTAACAGAGAAGCTTCAGACTTGTAATGAGCTTCTTGACAAAATCATGAAAGGGCTTAATGCTTACCTTGAGAAAAAACGACTCTTTTTCCCCCGGTATGATGAGCTTTGGTTGTTTAAAACCCACAGATTCTGAATGGGTTTTTTGTTGTAAATAAGATCTGTCTTAACAATAGCTTGAAAATGCAGTTGTATTTTTTTTCCTAATTTTTTTTAGCTTCTTTTTCTTGTCTAATGATGAAATGTTGGAGATCCTGTCAGAGACTAAGGATCCTCTCAGAGTTCAGCCTCACTTGAAGAAGTGTTTTGAAGGCATTGCTAAGCTGGACTTCCTTCGCAATTTGGATATTAAAGGAATGTGTAGTTCTGAAGGCGAGCGCGTGCAACTGATTTCAAACATTTCTACTTCTGAAGCTCGAGGTGCAGTGGAGAAGTGGTTAATTCAAGTAGAAGATATTATGCTGAAGACTGTACGTGATGTCATTGCCAGAGCGAGAATGGTATGGGGTTTGTATAATTTAAGAACTGTAGCACCTATCTTTGTTTTGTGGCTGTCTCTTGGCTTTCTAAAATTCTTCCTCAGCACAGGAGTTGATGAAGTTATGTGGCCAGGACCAAGGTAACATGACTTGTATTTATAGGCCAGTGATGTATATTAGAGTTTGGTTTGAACAAGACACAAGTAGTTTTCCTATAACACTGGATATAAATTCTTCTGAAACTTTCACAGCAGTACTATTTTACAGGATATATCACCTGATGTAATAGTTCAGGTTTCTTATGAATTAGAAATAGAACACATGTAATATGCTTGCTCCCTCCTAAAAGAAAATCATTAGACAGACTATTTTTCTTTGTATGAAGTTAACAAGCTGTGGATATTCCTGTAATATGGAAAGATAATTTTAGGAATATTTAAAATTATTGGGTAAAAAATTGTAAACCTAAGGGGAAAAGAGTATTTAAAGCTCCATTTGGACATTGCAAATAGGAAAATAGTATTCTTCAGCAAGGAATATTAATAGGATTACATAATAAGCTTCCATATTACATAGTGATATATATTCCCAGACACTATGTTTGTATGATGTGTTTAACTCTTTCAGGCATATCTAGAGACGGAGAGAAAGCGCTGGGTTTTGGAATGGCCTGGCCAAGTAGTATTGTGTGTGTCTCAAATGTACTGGACAAGTGAGGTACATGAAGTTCTTTGCAATGGGCCCAAGGTACTGTGTAATGCATCATTTTTTAAAAATATTTCTTAGCATTTCATTTCAGCTGATGTATTTTGCTTAATCAAACAATTTTTTACAATTTAAATAAAATTTGAAAAATGATGAGCATGTGGTTTGACATATGTGAACTTATGTACAGTGATTTATATCTTTCAGTCAAGTACTTGAATATTCTTATTGAGAGCAATTGTAGTTTAAAAGGTAGCTTTGCAACATAAAAGCAATATTTACAATGCAAAATGTGGATAAGAGAGAAGTTGATGCAAAACCATGATAATATGAAAGAATAGTTTAATAAGCAACCTCTATTAAGATATCTAGCCAACATGAAGTAGTCTGGAACACTTGAAACTGTGATATAACCAGTTTCAAAATTACCTTTTGTCTCCTAGGGTTTAAAGGCTTATTATGATACACTTCAGCTTCAACTTAATGATATTGTAGAGCTGGTAAGAGGTAAACTGTCAAAGCAAACAAGGACTACACTGGGTGCCTTGGTTACTATTGATGTTCATGCTAGAGATGTCATCAAGGAAATGATAGAAAGCGGTAATTATATTTTAAGACATTTTTCTTAACACATAGTTAATGAAAAGTTGTTAACCAATCAGATTTTACTGCCTTAAACACTACAGTACTTTAGATGGGTTTGTACTTGGCTACAACCATCAGCATTAATAATTGCAAAGCTGCTATAAATGTAACCCTAATAGGTAATCCCGCTATTTAAAACACCTTTTATGGTTGCTTCAACTCTTTGTTTGTCAGGTGTGCAGAGTGAAACAGACTTTGAGTGGCTGGCCCAGCTGCGCTATTACTGGCAGAGTGAGAATGTTCGCGTGTGCATCGTTAACTGCAATGTGAGATACGCCTACGAGTACCTGGGGAACTCGCCCCGCCTGGTGATCACTCCTCTCACAGACAGGTGTTACCGCACCCTGGTAGGAGCTTCCTCCTTCCTGCTGCAGACTGCATTCCTGTGCTGTGCTACTGCTCACACCCCCAGTGCAGATATCCCTGTAGGGCTTACGGTTATTGTCACACTCGGCTATTTCTGCTAGAATGAGGTTTGTCATTTTTACAGAATATTAAATGTGAAAATCACTCATAATAACAACTCTGGGCAGTCCACCAACCTGACTGAAACATTAGGGTGTTCTTCTGTTGTGGCCGTGCTTTTAAAAAACACACAGGAAAATCAGACAATATTTGATTTTTGTATAGATTATGAGAACGCAAAGTGCTTTTCTGATGTTCTGTGGCTGCTGAATTAAGTGGAGAGGAATGCACTTGTGATCACACTGTTCCTAAGACAAGTGCAAGTTTGGCAACTTTTTAGTATTCCTGCTCTTGGCAGAGGTGTTTATTATTGTACTGGTTTATCCTCAGCTCGCATGACAACTGAAAGTTACCAAAGTCATCTCAGCTTTTCTCATTATCAGTTACTGCAGTCTCTCTGCTGGAGTATAATTCCAAGTTTTGTTAGCCAGCCATGGTGTGGCTGTAGCTGATGCTTTGGATCTGTTTGAAAAATGTCAAGGAACTTTATGTGAGATGGTGATGCAGCAGGTAGTCTGTTTCAGTTCTAGGCTCACAGACCTTGAATCAGAGCACAGCAGGTGGCAGCCTGGCACTCTGGCAAATAGAAGTCTTGGCTTTGCCCACCAAGCTCTTAATAAAGTATTCCCAGAACCTGTCAGCCAGTACAGAGGTGGCCCTGTAACTGTGGATTGGACTGTTTGTTTAAAGTCTGCAACTTTTTTGTTTTCTGTCAGATTTCTTCTTACTTCAATAGAATATAGGCGAGAATATGGAATAGTCAATGGAAGGCACATACATCAAAGGGGGATGGATGGAAAGAAAAAGAAAAGAGGAAAAAAGTGTATTAAAGGACAAAGAGAGAGAGAAAAGAGTAGCAACAAGTAACTCCAATAAATTTAACTTGAAAGGTGTATCTAAATGAGCACTGAAAGATTGGGTGTAATAAAGTTTGAGTAACCAATCAAGGCAATGATGATAATAAAACTAAACCCTCTGTTAAGGTCAAAATTAAATTCTCTTGCATATTTTTCCCATCTCTAAGTACATTTCAGATTCTTTTTAATTAGTAAAACCATACTTTTTATATTAGATAAAATAAGTGTATGAAACTATCAAGTGCAATTTAATTTTACCATTTTCATTCAGAAGATTTTCATATGAATGAAGTACAAATAATTTCCATTACCTGTTTCTATGCTTTAGATTGGAGCCTTTTATTTAAACCTCGGTGGTGCCCCAGAGGGTCCAGCAGGAACAGGTAAAACGGAGACCACCAAAGATTTGGCTAAAGCTCTCGCTGTTCAGTGTGTTGTGTTTAACTGCTCTGATGGCCTTGATTACCTGGCAATGGGAAAGGTAAATAGAAAATAGATGTATGTTGTATTTCATTTTTAGCATGAAAATTTTAGGGTCCCTATTTTGCAGCCACAAATAAATGTGACACCTGTGGTCTGCTACCCTTGTATACTCTATGCTGTTCTCTACATGTTTCATTTTTTGTGCTTTATGAAAGTCTATTAAGTTGCTAATTAAAACATGAGAGAAACCAAAGTTCATGGGATTGGGGTCTTCTGATTTAGCTTGCTTTAGAATCAAAAACTTTGTTCTTCATTATGTCAGTGATCGAAGATCTAAACAGGTTTAAGCATTATTAACGTAATTATATTTTAAAAATCTAATTAATCTTCCAGCATTATAATCTTAGTTTCTTTTGAATCTTCTAAGGCTCTGTTAGCAATATTATTGGTTTCTTTCTTCATTTGCAGTTTTTCAAGGGTTTGGCTTCATCAGGTGCCTGGGCATGTTTTGATGAATTCAATCGCATTGAACTGGAAGTGCTGTCTGTAGTGGCACAGCAGATCCTTTGCATCCAAAGAGCCATACAGATAAAGCTAGAAACATTTAATTTTGAAGGAACTGAGCTAAAGCTTAATCCCAACTGTTTTATAGCAATTACTATGAATCCAGGTTATGCAGGACGTTCTGAACTTCCAGATAATCTGAAGGTAAAATAATAAGATCGATGTGTCTGTGACCTTTGCCGTGATTGTTTTGACCAGATGAGCTGTTTCCATGAGGAGGTTTTGCTAACTGAAAGCAGAGATAATACACCATCAGGTGCACTCCAGCTGCAGATTGCTGACAGAAAGAAAGTGCATTCTTTCACCACATTTTCCTTCCTGACTGCTGGATGTATCTGTGCAAAGGGCAAATTGCATTCTTGAGACAGATGAGGGAAAAGAGCTGGGGGGGACAGTGTTTTTTCTGCACTGCATTGTACATTAAGATGGATATTGGTGGTAGCTCACTTAGCTTAACTTCCTAGGGAGTCATAAGCCACAAATATTGATTTTTTTTTTAATAGAAGTTCTGAATTGCTTTCCATTCCTGAATTAATTATTTAAAGAAATATCATTGGGTATGTATTTCAGGTTCTTTTCCGAACAGTGGCCATGATGGTTCCAAACTATGCTCTGATAGCAGAAATTTCTCTCTATTCATATGGATTTTTGAATGCTAAGTCACTGTCAGTGAAGATAGTCATGACCTACAGGCTTTGCTCAGAGCAGCTTTCCTCTCAGTATCACTATGACTATGGCATGCGGGCAGTCAAAGCTGTGCTGGTGGCTGCAGGAAATCTGAAGTTAAAATTTCCCACAGAAGATGAAGATATATTGGTGAGTTCCTGAGGGAATATTTGTTTAAGGAGTTTCATAGATATATACAGTTCTCAGTTCTGAAGGCAGTTCCAGCACATCTTGTCACACCACTGATCCATGTTTTGTAGTTTGTGAAATGAGGACAATAAAATGCATTCTGCATTTTCTGGGGCTGTGTTGATGATTGCACAATTGGGTTTAACTTCTTATCAACAGCCCCATTTAGTAAATTAATCTTTGTTACATACTATGTTATTTTAATCATTGAGCACCTTATGCTCTGTCTCTTAATAAGAACAGTAAAATGCATATTTGTTTCTTCTAGCTCCTTAGATCAATTAAAGATGTGAATGAGCCCAAGTTTTTATCACATGATATCCCTCTGTTCATGGGTATAACCAGTGATTTATTTCCTGGAATCAAGCTTCCTGAGGCAGACTACAATGTAAGTACTCTCCAAATTTTTCCATGGTCATGGTCATTGTTGATTGTTTTGTGGTGATTTGCTTTTTAATCAGGTGCAATTAATGCAGTGAAGATTTCAAGATGAGGAAAATTGCTGAATGTTTTCAAAGAAACTTTGTAGCAAAGGGAATTAATTTTCTGTGCTGAATATAATCCACATCTAAGTTCCCTTACATTCAGAAGGGTTGTGCATTACAGATTGGGAACTGACCTGCACATTTACCAAGTTTTAGGCTTTCTGATTTCTTTCCTAATTTTTGGACATAACTAAGTGAGATTAAAGTTTGTGCTTGTATTTTATTTTTAGCAACAAAAATACTTGAAGCAAACCTTGTAGGAGAATGGTTGGAAAGTATGAGTATGTTGGAAAAACCAAACTGGATTAACTTTTAAGTTTTCAGTAAATACTACAATCCTGAAAAAAGTGTGTGGTTCTGAAGTACACTGGTGGTTTTCTGAGGGTGGTATATCTTCTCCTCAAGATAAAAATTGTTGTTAAATCCTGTTCTAGCACATGAAGTACAGAAGTGGGAATTTCTTTCCTTCAGAATTTTGCTGTATTCGACTAATAATATTTCAGTTATTAATTAATTTGAAACCCTTTCTGATGAGCATAAACTCTTCTGTTGTCATGCAGGACAGTAATTTAAATTGTAACCAGCATAAGATTATTATTTGTTTTGATTTTAGGATTTTCTGGAATGTGCCAATGAATGTTGCACTCAGCATAATGTCCAACCTGTACAAACTTTTATGCAGAAAATGATACAGACATATGAAATGATGATTGTTAGACATGGGTAAGGTTCTGCACTATCTGTTCTAATTCTTATACTGCAGCAGTCATTTATATGAATTTATAGGTTTTTAGGGTAGCATAATAATATTCCTCTTTGTTCCAATCAGCTTTGGAACAGCTGATTACTGATACTGCTTTTGCATGTCCCAAAATTCTTGTGGATGTATGTCTGTGGAATTGTACTCTCCCTGATATCAGAAATACTTGCACATGTATAATTTTAGGTGCTGATATCAGTATGGTGAAAACTTAAGGACTGTAAAAGCTTATTTGTATTCAAATATTAGTTGTCATATCTGTGCCATTTTATTCCTAGCTTTTATTACAGAATAGCAATTGTGTGGAGGAAATATATACAATATGACATTAACCATATGATGATTAATATTCAGCTCATTCATTAATCTTCTCTGTAAGATTGTGCAATCAGATTTGCATGTGCAAATAAATGGGTTTGTGGAAAAGTTTTTTTTTAGATTCAAAGAAAATTTACTTGCTTCACTTTTTGAAAATTAGGTGAAAATTAGCTTTAAGCATATGTTCGATACTGTTTGCTTTCACGTGATCTGTAAAAGTCTAAATTGCAAGACCAATTTATTAATGGCACGATTTTTTTTTTCATCTAACAGCTTCATGCTGGTGGGGGAGCCATTTTCTGGGAAGACCAAAGTTCTGCGTGTGTTGGCAGACACGCTGTCTCTCATGAAAAAGCGTGGTTATGGTGAAGAAGAAAAAGTCATTTATAAAACTGTGAATCCAAAGTCAATCACTATGGGCCAGCTCTTTGGGCAGTTTGATCAGGTATCCCATGAGGTAATGTACATTTAAAAAATAATGTTTCCTATATATTATGTTTCCTTATTATGGGTAGTAAACTCTTGAATACATAATTTTATTATTTTAAACACAGATGAGAACACAATTGTAAATTTTATCTTAACTAACACTTTTGTGGCCTGTTTTTAATTAGGATTTAAAAATGCAGTACCCTATGTGTATGCAGTTATATAGTTTTGAATATTTTAAAAAAAAAGAATACTATTTTGAAGGTCATTTTCCTCTAATAGTGGCATCTATGCTAGGAAATCATATTAAATATAATTGTGTTCATTTTTCTGGCTGTTCTTAACTGTATAATCAAAGTAATGCAAAAACTCTCTAGAAAAATCTATGAACTCATGTGTTCTAAGTGGAGAAGGAGCAATATGAAGTAGTAAATGAAATAGTGAAGCTTAGGGTGACTCTGGAGAGAAGTAGATGCAAGACAGGGCAGAAGAACTTTAAGCTTCCATATTGTCTCCCTGTTCTTTTCTGTTCTTTTAGCCTTCTGATTGTTTACATACTTAAGAGTCAGATTCTCACACATTTTCTATAAACAATACTATTGTTTACATTCCTCCAGTTAGGAGGGACAATTGATAGACACCTTCTCAGACCAGTGGAATTGAAGAGGTTGAACCTCTGTCTTCCAATGTGGTTCATTTCTGTGAAATGTATAAAAGGTGAAATCAAAAAAGTAAACTCCTCTTTTCCTCCTCTCACTCTGGCTTGGTCATCTCTGTTGTGTCTCATCGTGGCGTTCCTGCGTCAGTGAATTGTTGATCTTTTTTGTCACAGTATTTTTCCAAGTGAAAAGAAATTGTTTTGTAAATTTGCTGTTAAGACCCTTGGTGAAACTCCGAAGTTAGGTGCTGTGCTCTGCAGCACAAGAGAACAGTTAAAATGAGGGATAATGGAAAGCCAAGGGAAGGATTTCTGTGCTGGCAACTCAGGATGAACTCTGTGTTCTTTGTCCCACTCCCCATTGCCACCTCCACCCTGTTAGTGGACAGATGGGGTTGTGGCCACAACCTTCAGGAAATTCGCCTTGTCCGAGACCCCGGAGCGCAAGTGGGTCATCTTCGATGGCCCCATCGATACCCTGTGGATAGAGAGCATGAACACCGTGCTGGATGACAACAAAAAGGTACCAGGCAGGGAAAAAATGCCTGAAAAAAATGATGTGGTGTTTCAAAATGTCCTTCTATGTATAAAACCACAAATACAAACTGCAGTGCCTGACTTTTGAAAAGGGCAAGTGCAAGATGGCATTGGTGACAAGTCATGAGCTCTTTTTTTAGTGGTTTTTAATTGGCTTTTTGTTTTTTGGGGTTTTTTGTTTGTTTGTTTGTGGGGGCTTGTTTGTTTGTTTGTATTGGAATCATAAGCACAATATCAACTCATTGCTGGAAGACATGAATTATGTGGTATTTCCTTAATGCCGTAATGTAATTTTCTACCATAGGTCATTGAAATTTAAGCATCAGAAATTACAATTAATTATATTTCAAGACAATTTCAAGACATAAAGGGTTGCATTGTCAAACTAATGGCTTCTGAAGTCAAAATTGCAACACCAGTTTTGTAAATGGGCCCTAGGAATCTCAAAGCAAATATAGAAATTAAAGACAACATTTGCACTTTTCAGTTCTGGATGATAATGTGTCAAAATACTCAAACTGGACTCTTACTTTAGTACAAAAGGTAGTGTGTCTCCAGCTGGAATAATTCAGTATTAGCAACAATAGCTGCAGGTATCTTTTGTCCTTTTTTCTTGCTGTCTTTTCTTCATCCTGTCATATGCAAGATTGATTGTAATGAACCTACTGGTAGGTTACTATGAAGTACTAAGGTTTAAGTGAAGAATTTAGCTAAAACTTGTTAAGAATCTATTGGTTAAACTAAGTGGTTAAACGTTTTGTATAGTTGACCTTACATTTGATTTTAGTTGGTTTTGCCAATTTTCATATAGCACTTCTCTGTGATAGGAAGTATAATTTAATAGGTTTTTTTTTCTGATTTTGCACGTTATTTTTTATTTTTCAAGCTTTGTTTGATGAGTGGAGAAGTCATCCAAATGTCCCCTCAAATGACTCTTATTTTTGAAACAATGGATCTTTCCCAGGCATCAGTAAGTTTGCTATTTAATGAAAATATAAAACAAAATTCAGTCTATTAAATGCCCAATAAAATGAGTTTACCATTTTTCCTTAGCCTGCTACAGTCAGTCGTTGTGGCATGATTTATTTGGAACCTTCCCAGCTGGGCTGGAGGCCAGTTGTTACCTCTTGGCTGAATAAACTGCCTGACCCTCTGAACTCAGAGGAACATCAAAATCTTCTGCAGGGACTTCTCGATTGGCTGGTACCAGCAGCATTAAGAGTCCGTCAGAAACAGTGCAAGGTATTTTTTTGCCATTTTTTCCTGCGGTAGTTAGTGGCCATTTCCATTCTGTTACCCTTGATAGGAAGTGACTGCTCTCTCATGACAAGTACAGTTAGCTACTCTTGGGACTGGTTTGAAGAGTTAAAATGAGAATGTCAGCTAAGGCTGGAAACTTGATCATAGTTTTCACCTTCTTATTTTCAAAAGTAAAGTAAGTATTTAAAACACTGATTTAAAAGTCTTCCTAAGAGAATTTTCTACATTATTTTTACTTTAAAGATGTCATGTTGTATAAGGAAGTACTTTTTTAAGTTTTAGGGGAAATATATAATTCCTTGGAAGCTCAGTGTGACAGTGCTTAGGATTTTGCTCATGTTTTGCTGTAGTTACTTCTGTGTGTTTTGTTTTGGTTTAGGATGTTTAATTGTAGTTCCCATGATAGCTGTAAGCATGGTTAACAAGCTAAAGGTCTTGGCATTTCGATGATTGAGGAGGGCAAATGAGTAAAAGTGAGTTTTTTACTCCAAAGAGTTTTACTCTCTTGTTAAGTGATCTAATTGTTTTAGTGTTTTATTTCCAAAAGATAAATTAACTGAACAAGTAAAGTATGACATCCAACCTTTTGAATCTCCTAGGAACTCGTGCCTACAAGTGATATCAATGTTGTAGTAGCTCTGACAAGGATTTTTGAAATGTTGATTTGTCCAGCTGTGCAAGAAGATCCCACCAACAAAAGCATCCGTGCCTGGATTATGGTTGGTTTTCTAACATGGAGCAAAATGTATATTTGTTTCTCTATATGCATGTTTTCAAAACAATTTTACTAATCCAAATAACTTTAATTTGTGAATAAGAGACGTGTGAAACAATTTTACTACCTCCCTGCCCTCTTCCCCCATACTCTGGAGGTACCCAGATGAAATGGAAGTCTTACAAGTGACAAATCTGATAAAAAATTATACTCTTTTCCCAAATAATTGGCATAGTATTTTTATTTAATATGTTTTTTAAATGATCAAGAAGTTAGCTAAAGCAAAGAGTCTTCTTTCTCTTAAAGGAAATAAATATTCATGCAACATTGATTGGCTTGTTTGAGCAAAATTTCTGTGTAGGAGGGTTTTCTGACAGTTATATTAGTTGTCTGACCTTATATAATTATTCTTAGGAAAATCTGAACAAAATAGAATGTGAAAGTAGTTATTTAAAATTAAGTTAGAAAATTCCTAGATCCTGGTTTGTCATTAGAACTCTTCTCAGACTTTGTCATGTGACATACTGCTGTAATCAGTGGCCTTCAGTTTTTGTTCTCTCTCTCTGTTTCTGTCCTTGATTAAGATTATTTCTGTGCTCTGTCTAGAGAAATTGCTAACATCTCTCTGCTTAACAATATCTTTTAGAATTATGTTTGTTATTTAGACTGTAAAAGGTTTTGTCATGTGTCAATTTATGAGGCAGTTACTAATTTTTTTGCCTTTGCAGGGTTGTTTTGCTTTTGCCACAATCTGGTCCATTGGTGGAACTTGTGATGGTGACAGCAGGATAATTTTTGATCATTTCTTGAGGGAAACTTTGTCTGGGAATTCTAAAACAAATCCTGTGCCAGAGAATTTGGGAACATGGGAGTGTCCCTTAGAAAAGAAAGGCTTGGTCTATGACTATGTATATCAGGTAGGATTGGCTGCTGCATCCACTAAATAGATTCTTACAGTCCTAATAAAAGGAAAATGCAGTGGGTGGGTATTTTAACTTTATGAAGCCTGTTGGACATTGTAGATTGTTGGTTGGATTAAATCCCACAATACATTTTTTCATTTATTTTTCAAGTACCAGTGTACTGACCAATTTTTTAATAAAATACAGTTTTATTTGTAGTACTGCCACTGTATATTTCTTCTGTTACCAAGCTCAGCTGGCAAATTCAAAACTGCTTTTCTGTAGGAGGCATAATGTGGACTGTTCAGAAGGAAAGCAGAATATAAAGTCCATAGGTAGTTTTTGTTACAATTTTTGTTTATAGTGTCTTTTAGACTATTAGACTCCTTAGTTCTCTTTTTTGTTTTGTTTTGTTTTTTTGTGGTTTTCTCTGTGCATGGGGTTTTTGTTTGTTTTCACTGAACAAAGTTTTTAAGAAAATAAAGGAGTCTAGGTATGTAATTCTTTACTAGTGAGGTAAAACTAAGTGTGTGAACTTTTGAAACATATGATATTCATTAATTTATTAAAATCCATAACTTAATTTTTCAAAAGTGAAGTAGTAGAGAAAACCCTTCACATGTATAACACCAGTCTGTTCTACATTTGTATTTCTCCCTAGCTCAAAGGCAACGTATGTTGGGCTCACTGGAATCAATTTATTGAACAAATTAGTTTTGGTGATAAAAATGTGAAGATTCAAGATATTATAGTCCCAACTATGGATACAGTTCGCTATACCTATTTGCTAGACTTGTTCATTACCCATGGGAAGTAAGTTGCTTCACTACAAATTTATGAAGTGAAATTTGATCATAGGTAGAAATATCTTTTATTCTTTCCTTTGAGTTAATTGTTTTTACCAAACCCTCATTTGGCCTTTTGAAACAGACATTTACTACAAACAAAAAAATCTGCCCAAAAGTCTGGTTTTAGTTTTTTTTTTGAAACCTTATTACAGTCTAACTTTAGTATTTGCAGTCTGATGATGCTCTTAGGACAGCTCAAAAATTGTTGCACCCTCTTTCTACTTTGGCAATTAAATACATGTTTTAGGATTTTTTTCTTTGATTAATCCTGTCAAAATCAGTTACATTAACCATGGTCTGATCATATAAGAGAATTAAACAAAAACTAGCCTCAGGTTCCAAGGCTGAAAGCTTTATGAAGTTTGAATTAATGAAGGAACTATCAGGAGAAATTTAAATCCCCTGTGTGTTCATATACTGGAACACCAGTAGAATGAGGGAATGAAAAATGTTTTTTTCTCTTCCCATTTTCTTTATGGTAGAAGCAAACTAAAATTATGAGAGAGTTTAAGGAATGCCTTAGGAATACTTTGGTTTCTTCTTTAGGCAAGTAATTCTTTTAGAACTAGAAAAGGAAGGGCAAGTTAGTAAAAGCTTTGACTTCTAGCTGCTTTTAGTTTACAATGTTAGTTTTCTGCAGTCTGTGTGCTTTATTTCTGTCTTTGTGAAGACCACTGCTTCTAGTGGGACCAACAGGCACTGGGAAATCTGTGTATGTCAAGGACAAGTTAATGAACAACTTGGAAAAGGAGCGCTACTTCCCCTTCTTCATTAATTTCTCAGCTCGAACCAGTGCCACTCAGACTCAGGTGAGTAGAACAGAGAATTTCTCAAGGAGAGCAGGTCTCAAGGAGCTTGTGGATATGAATACACTGATACACTGAACACTGTAATCTGTGTTCTGAATGATCATGTTTCCTTTGCAGAACATTATTATGGCCAGGCTGGACAAAAGGCGCAAAGGAGTTTTTGGCCCTCCAATGGGAAAAAAGTGCATTGTTTTTGTAGATGATATGAATATGCCTGCTTTGGAGAAGTATGGGGCACAGCCTCCTATAGAACTGTTAAGGCAGTTCTTTGACCATGGATTTTGGTAATTACTTGAAATACAACTGAAATTTTTTTATTGCTGTATTTGCTGTTATACTTATTTATTGCCATGAATTTTATTTTCAAAACTTTTTTGAAGTGGTTTGTAAATATCAATATAGATTTAGTTTATATAAAAATGCATTATTTAAGATTGAAGCAACTTGTATATTGCTCTCTAAGAACTTCTCAGTTTAGGAAATTCATGATCAAATTAATTTTGAGTGTTTTAGAATGTTCTATTGGTGAACTTCAGTAGAGTTAATATACGTTAAATAAAATTATTCATTTACACCTTGATTATTTAACTTTTTTTTCCAGTGCAGTTTTTTTTCTTTCTCTTCCTCCTTAGAGTGAGTTGGCAGTTTTCTGTACATATCTATATATGTGCAGTTATATAAAACTTCTGATTTTATTTCTTATGTTGGTTTCCCCTACTATCCATGTTTCTACTGGTCACTAATTATTTTAAGCAAGATCTCAATTTTTTAAAAATTCACAGTGAAATCAGATCTGATAATAGGCATGAAATAAAATAAGTTGAAAGTCTGCCCTGCTTTTGAGGTTTTTGACTTGCTTATATTGGAAGATTGAAACAGGTGTTTTCCTGAGTCTGGATCATTCCGTGATTGCAGGCACTTCTCAAATACAGCTACTCTTGTGATTCCAGGCACTGCTCAAATATCTGTTGCTCTTGAATAGAGATAATATATCTTGACACTTTACAGTTTTAATACTCAAAATTCCCTATCAGGTTTTATGGAAAGCAATTTATCCAAATAATCTTTCTTTCGGGTCAGAAAAGAATATGTTGAGATTAACTGGTACACAATTAGAGGACTAGGTGTTTTTGTTTTTGTTTTTGTTTTTTGGGGGTTTTTTTTGTTTGTTTGTTTGTTTTTTGTGTGTGTGGTTTTTTGTGGGGTTTTTTTTTTGGTTTTTTTTGGGGTTTTTTTTGTTTTTTTTGGGGAGGAGGGGTTGTTTGTTTTTAAAAATATAACATGTATATAAACATATGTTATATTACCTAATGACTACTGTGTTTTTATAAATTGATAAATATTTTTATAAATTGATAAATTGTATAAAAGGAATACTGTGTTTTTAAGTACGTTCTAATGCATGCAGAGTGAGCTGTCATATAGATGCATCTAAGGTGCAGCAAATGTGTTATATCTGTATTTAAGCGTCACGTGGCATTTTATTTTGAAGGTATGATTTTAAGGACACCTCTAAAATCACCCTTGTTGACGTCCAGCTGCTGGCTGCCATGGGGCCCCCCGGGGGTGGGAGGAATCCTGTGAGCCCTCGGTTCCTGCGGCACTTCAACGTTTGCGCCATCAACTCCTTCAGCGATGAGACCATGATCCGCATCTTCTCCGCCGTGGTGGCTCTTTACCTAAGGGTTAATGACTTCCCTTCTGACTTCTCCACCATTGGAAATCAAATTGTCACTGCCACTTTGGAGGTAAGAGGCAAATACGTTACTGGAAATTCCCTTCGATTTGTTAATTGAACTTCCTTTGGCTCGACAATAACGTAGTGTGAAAGGTTATTTTTGGAGAAACAACATTTTGAAAGGCATTTAGGAATTATGATAACAATAAGTTAATGTTACTTTTTTTGATTTTGTTGTTCTCTGTTGTTATCTGAAGGTGTATAAGAAAGCCATCAAAAACCTTTTGCCCACCCCAGCCAAATCTCATTATACGTTCAACCTGCGTGACTTTTCCCGGGTTATCCATGGCTGTCTGCTGATTAAGAAGAGTGCAGTTGCAAGCAGACACGTGATGGTTCGGCTCTTTGTGCACGAGGTGTTCCGTGTCTTCTATGACCGTTTGGTGGAAGATGGTGACAGAGCCTGGCTGTTCCATCTGGTGAAAGATATTGTGAAAGAACATTTCAAAGAGGTATTCGATAAAGTTTTTGCACACCTTAAGGAAGGAACATCAGCTGTGAGTATCATGCTTAACCTGTTGCAAAATAATTGCTTTTATTGCAAATTTAGGACATGAAAATTAATCATAGATGAAAATTTGATTCAAATGCACATGCAAGTTTGAGTTGAGTTTGGCAAAATGTCTTCATGAGGAAAAAAAAATGAAAATTGTTTGGGAGAGTTTAACTGTTGCACATAAGCATTCTTCTCAAAAATTACTACATTTAAAATGTGAATAAACTTGCTACTTTTCCTTAAAAGAAAATTGTACATCTGCATCCTGTGATTGTTATTAAATTTTAGTATCCAAAATGCTGTATAGTTGTGTTATATTCTATGCCTTTTATTGTTGTTTGTTTTTTTGTGTCCTTTGTAATTTCTTTTGTGTATAGAAGAAACAACTTTGTGGTCTTAGTTGTCCATTTCATAATATACACATGTTTGAATTTGGTGTAATCTGAAGGCCATGATTATGAGACTGTTAGTGGCTATTGGAGCCAACTGTTTTCCATGAACAAATTAAGAATAAGTGTATAGTTCAATGCAAGGAACATAATTTTGAGGGGTTGTTGTCTGTGAGTCAAAATTAATTGGAGTGCTTATTCTTGTGTTTGGGGTATTTGTCTAAATTCTCCTTTATTTTCTAAAATTCCAATGAGGAATACATTAATCAAATATTAAACCTGACTTTATTATTTGTTGAATATTTGCCACAGGTAACAGAAGAAAACATGAGAAGTTTGTGTTTTGGTGACTACATGGTTCCAGAACTTGAGGGAGATGAAAGGCTTTATGCTGAGGTTCCAAGCATTGAGGAGTTCAGTGATATCGTGGAGCAGTGTCTGGATGAATATAATCAAACCCAGAAAACAAGAATGAACCTTGTTGTTTTCAGGTGTTTATGATCTGGTTGATTAAGAGCTTTAAGCAGTAGTTGATAATTCAGTATATTCAATTTTGTGGACTGTGTTTTTGGTATGTCTCCTCCCCTTTCTGCATCCTTAAAAGTGTTTGTGGTATTACACCTTTTTGAATGGATGTAAACTGATTTTCCTCTTATGTTTCTCCTTTTCCTATCTGAAAGTAAATAATGAGAAGCCTTTCTCCTAAGGGGCTTTGAATATTCTCCTTAGTTGTTACAGAAATGTTGTGCAGTGAATCAGGTGGGTGCTGTACTTCTCCCAGGCCTCTGTCACCAGATGGATGTCACTGCACTTCTGTTCCTCAGGGACAAGCATCCCAAGAGGGAGATGTTCTCAACCATAGCTGTCTGCTCTGTTGTTATGCAGCACAGACATACACTCAGCTGGTGCTGTAGCCAATCCTGTGAAATTTTAGACTCTGCAGGCCCTCATTGCTACCTTGACTTGTGATCATGCAGAGCTACAACTGAGGGAGATGAGGAGGTCAAACACCTTCCTCCTCCTTCCTGCTAGAGATTACCACCTCCTTGTATTTGCCAGGATAACTTGACACATGGATGCTTGGTAAAGGTGATTAGGGTTACTTTAGTTGGTGAAGGTGATTAGGGTTACTTTAAACAGTTCTAATGACAGTTTATTTTAGTCTAGGTCATTTTGCCAAGCTGGATTTCTGAGTGCCTGTATATACAGCTAGGCTCCCAGTTGGAAGAGCTGGCAGCCTCTCATCAGAGGCCTCTTCCTGGGTATGGAAGCAATATTCCAGTGACCTCACTGAACAGCAGCCAGGAGAGCATGTTTGACTGTAGTCTTAGAGTTCAGTCTCATTGATAACATCTGAATTTGTTTCTTTTATTTTTCTAACCAGTAAAAATAAACAAGAATTTATCTTTCTTGAAATGTTTGAAAGGTTTTTTTTGAGACTACTTTTAATAGCTGCTCAGCTTGTTTTAATTACCCCATGCCCTGTGCTTAAGCAGGTGATCTACAGGCCTTGCTTCATATTCTGAGATAAATCGTGCCTGTGTTTTGACAAGGACTCTCAGTAGTGTGCAGATACTGCTTCCTGAGGATATTCCAGTGTCAGTTCCACATATAAGTTATAAAACACGGTCAGAAGTAGAGGAAAGGGAGATGTTTGTTGGTATCAAGGGTCTTCCCCAGTGGTTACTTTAAAAAAGTACTTAAATTGTTCTTCAAGAAAGTTAAAATTGGTAATACTGCTGTTATTTTGAAGTAGAGAATGAATGTTCTTCTTTTCCTTTAATACATTTATCCTTAGAGTGCTCCTGTTCTTACCTCTGCACGTTCTCTCTAGCAATTTTTATTACTTTAGCTAAATACTGATATTTGTATAATAGAAGAATCATAAGTTTTAGTATATTTTGTGGTTCATACCCACTCTCTTTCTTCCTCTTCCTCTCTACCCCACCGCACCCTGCATTCAGAAATTTGTTTTGGAGCTGCTGCTCCTGGGTTTGTCTGGCAGATTTGCAGGTGCAGAGGGTCCGTGTGTCCGTGTGTCCGTGTGTCCATGCCGGTCACAGCACGCTCCCACGCAGGTACATGCTGGAACACCTGTCTCGGTTAAGCCGCATCCTGAAGCAGCCGGGAGGGAACGCTCTGCTGGTTGGGATGGGAGGGAGCGGGCGCCAGTCTCTGACTCGCCTGGCGGCGTTCATGGCAAGAATGTGCGTCTTTCAACCAGAGATTTCTAAGACCTATGGTACGAATGAGTGGAGAGAAGATCTGAAAGTGAGTATTAATAAACTGTCTACATTTTGACTTAATTTTGAGGAAGGTTGTTTTGGAATGTACAATTTTAACTGTCTTGCATTTTCAGAGACTTCTGAAGAATGCAGGTGTTAAAGGCTTGAAAACTGTATTTCTAATCACAGACACACAAATTAAGGAAGAAAGCTTTTTAGAAGATATTGACAGTGTCCTCAATTCAGGAGAGGTTCCCAACCTTTTTGCATCAGATGAAAAGCAAGAAATTTTAGAGGTATCTTTAGAAGCTCTCTTTAATTTCACCTCCCTTTTAATCTACTTGGTCTGTTCAGGGTGAAATGTGGCTTCTGGACATTTACACTTAATTCTGTGACTTCTTTTTGAGACCTTAGATAAATCAACTTAGTAAACTTATGGAATAGTTTATGCCAACTACAAGCTTTAGTTCTGACCTAGCACTCTGTTCACAAACATGTTAAGTTGTGCATGTAGAGAATTTGTGTTGTTCACAAATGCCCTGTGTCCATAGTTATTTTTGTACTGTACTGTTTAGGACAAGATTGTGTGCCATAATGTTTTCATTGATCAGTGAAGTGCAAAGATGTGACATTTTTATTGGAACACATGGCCTGGCTTTCCCAATAGACTCCTACTCTCTGGGGCACTAGGGCATTGTTAGATAGAATTTCTTAGTCCTGACACTTCCATTCAGCAACAAGATGGGCAAAGGTGCTCCATGAATTTAGGCTCAGAAGTAATAATGCAATGTACTCAGGCAAATTAAAACCAAAATTAACTAAAATCAGACTTGGATTTACACAATACCAGTCACAATTTGGGAGGGAGGGGCATCATCTTTGTGCACATCAAGTTGGAAACTTAATGTTAGCAAACAATATTTGGAACTGTATGCTGTGCTGTCTTCTTCCTATCTCTGTGATGTTTTTACTAAATTAACTAGGTATGCTTCTAGTTGACTTTCAAAGTAGTGCTTAGTACACACACAGATCTTCTTTATTACAATATCTGTATCACTTGATAGATGTTACTACTGGGTTTTTTTACACTTATGTTATCGAGCATGTTGATGCCTGGATTCATGTGTCTTTCAAAGAAGTTAGATTTTAATTCTTGTGATCTTTTTCTATTTCTATTTCATTCTTACCAGGTATATAGTGACAATAGTAAAATAACATGGCTCTTTTCTAATTTTACAGTTTGTGTGAACATATTCAGTGGGTGTATGCTGGAAGTTGGCAGCTATCCATTATGTGCCAGCAGTAGCAAAGTTGGTTTTTACTCATTTAAGTCTGCTCCCTCAAAATAATTCTTCTTTTACTCTATTGTTGTAATCTACTCTCAGTTTCTCAGAGCAGCAGATGATAATTTATGGAATAAGCTGTCAGGGTTACAGATAAATAGTGCAATCCTGTTCTCAGGCAGTATTTACTACTTGTATCTGGTTTTCTACTTTATTTTGCCTGTTTTCTTTCCGCTAAAAAATTTAATTTCCTGGTGTTGCTACCATTAATAGGATTGCTATAGGACTTCAGATGTGCTTAATGAGAATTTATATAACATTTTTATGCTATGTATTATTCCTTATGCTATGTATTATTCCTTAGGGTGTTCTTGCAGCAGTTCAGGCTGGTGATAAAGGTGAAGAACTCAGTCCCTTGGCCTTGTATGTCCTTTTTGTGAACTTCTGCAAAGAAAATCTCCACATTGTGGTGGCATTCAGCCCAATTGGAGACGCCTTCCGCAACCGTCTGAGACAGTTTCCATCTCTCATCAACTGCTGCACTATTGATTGGTTCCAGGTATGGAAAAATATTTATATTATTTCCTCAAAAATCTGCTTCAGTTCCTTAACACTGTATTTCTAAGTGCCATTAGATTTTCTTTTGTCTTCCTTGTAGAAATACTTGTTTTTCAAAATTTTAATATTGTATAGGCCTTTTTTGTAATATTTTGGGAGCTCTTTGATGTGTGATCTCAACATTTCTGCATTAAATAAAGTTGAATTTTGTTGCCACACATTTCTGAAGTATGAATAGTCTTAGTTTGACGGCAGTTTGTCATTTTATTACATAATGTGTATGTTTTAAAGGACTAGAGAAACCATTTCATTGTGACTGTAAAATGACCTTAATTGTGGCTGCCTATTAAGCAGGTCATCCATTGTAGGAATGACTAGTAAATACAAATCCTGTTGTTTGTCACTAGATCTTTTATAGCAGAATAAAACTTGGAGAAGAAGTATCAACATGAGCAGTATTGCTCTCAATAAAGCACAGTTAGCTCTATAGCTTGGCCCAGTGCTGATGTCAATTAATTATTCTGCCAAAGGATGAATAGATGCAGAGCTGGATGGAATGTTAATGTATAGCTTTGAGCTAGATCAGCCAGGAGTTGCAAGGAAAGATTGCATGGGTGGTGACCTTGCTGCCTGAGCTTACCAACCTTTTTATCAGTTCATTGCCCTTGAGACACAGCTGGGACTAGTGTGTCTCATTCTGCTGGTTTGAATGGTAAAAACTGGTTTTAACATTTGAAGACTGCTAACAGTTGTATTTTATATATTCTTTCCTCCTTGTTTGTCCCTCAGCCATGGCCTGAAGATGCCCTTGAACGTGTGGCTAGTAAGTTCTTAGAAACACTTCAGCTCACAGACACCGAGCGTCAGGGAGTTGTGCCCATCTGTAAATACTTTCATACTTCAGTTTTGTCACTCTCTGAAAGGTCAGTCTATGGCTTTTGCAAACAATCATAAAGTATTAGGTGATTGAGTGTCAATTCTACCCATTTATGTATTAAAAATTAACACAACTATTTGCCTTCATAAAAATTACATAAAATAATTGAAATTGTTAATTCCTACCAAATAGTTATATAACTTTGCTAACGATAAACTAAAAAACAAAACAAAACCCCAACCAAAGCTTAAAGTTACTCTTTCTTTTTTAACTTTTTAAATAGGTTTTTACAAAGTCTGGGACGCCATAATTATGTTACTCCTACTTCTTATCTTGAGCTTATTGCTGCATTTCAGACACTTCTTACTGAGAAACGAGACAGTGTAATGAAAGCCAAGAAGAAATATGTGAATGGGCTAGATAAACTAGCTTTTGCTGAATCACAGGTGAGTTCCAACAAATACGGAACTGAAAATAGAAAATGTTTGTCAAATGCAGGTCATTTTCTGGAGAAGTCAGTCAGAAGTGGTACTTCAGATTTTGTTTAGCTGAATCTTCAACAGTAAAACGAACAAATGTATGTTGCCTTTTCTTTCCTACAATCACAGAACGAGTGCTAGAGCCATATAACTCTAAGCATATCTTGTTAAGTAGGATATGAATAGAGCTGTCATTTCCTTAGTGGTTAACAGGTAACTGTAAGTGAGCATAGTTCTTAAAATTAGACACTGTATGTAGGAGATAAATCTTGGAAATATTTTGAAACTGAATGTTACACCCTACTATCAATAAACTAGTCATTAGGTAAAATCTAGGTCTTAAAGAAATTGGTAGAAATTGTGCTTGATCCTCCTGAATCCCACCTGATACTTTTTATATGCCTAGGTTGGTAGGATGAAAGAAGAACTAATTGAGCTTCAGCCCAAACTGGAAGAGGCTAAAGTGGAAAATGCAAGCATGATGAAGGTAGAGTTATACAAATACAGCTTTGTGTCTTTTAATGTAAGCGTGTGTCTTATTTCATTGATGTGGGACTTTCTGAAAGTAGGAGCTGAATTAAGGTTTTGGAGCTCACTTTGTGTTTACAGAGGTTTCCAGTATTTTGAAACTGTTTATTGATGTTTACATCCTTAGAACAGAAAGAAAATGCCATTCTTTAAATAAAATGCATTCTCTGGATATACAATCATTGCCTAAGCTCCATGCAGTAGGAGGTTAGAGGAACTTAGGAACTTTCACACTAATAGGGGTTGAATCAGGTTTCCCAAGTTGATTCACAAACATTGTGAAAGCCTCAAATAGATTTTCTCCACGACCAGATATGGCAAAACAAACAAGAATAGTTTTGAACAGTCTGTCTTTGCATGCACAGGGATTATAAACTTGATTTATAAAAGGAACCTAATCCCATTTAATTTAATTAATTACGGGAATTGAGTGGGATTTAGGATCAAAAGTCTTGGGTGTTTTGAAAATTCCAGTATATGAAAATATACACATACTTGTCTAGTATATGACTGTTACATGACCAGAAAAGTATGATTTAATTGACATTATGCGCTTGTTTCTGATTCGTAATTATTTTTACAGTTACAGTGATATCTCTTCTACCTCTAAGAAAGCTGAATGTCACTTCCCTAGAACTGCAAAGAGAGTTGGATAAAGACTTGACTTATCCCTGAAAAGAAAATAAATTTCAATAGTCAAAATTATAGACTACGAAGCTAAAACTCCCCATGAAAGCTCATCCATTTCAGTTACAGCCTGATGCACAAACATGGAGAGCCTCTTGTCTCCTGAACTTCAAACACATTTTGAATAGCTTTTATTGAGAATAATCTGATATCATGCAGTTTATCTACTGTTAAAACTCCATGATCATGTCACAATATGCTAAGAAATTATTCCCTTAGCATAAATTGATATTATGTTAACATATTTAAAAACTTCAATGTTCTCTTTATATTTTACAGTGTTCCATTAAGTCCTAAACTAGGTAATTTCAGTTTATTTTATAATTCAGGGCACAATATAAATAAAGCCCACTCATGGTTTTTCTTTAGATTATAGAAGTAGAATCTGCAGAAGTAGAAGAAAAAAGAAAAATTGTGAAAGTGGACGAAGAAATTGCTACAGAGAAAGCTGAAGAAGCTCAGGCACTGAAAAATGAATGTGCGAGTGACCTGGCAGAGGCATTACCTGTCCTGGAGGCTGCAATTGGTGCTCTTGACACCTTGAAGGCAAGCTGATCTAAATTTCAGCATTTGAAAGTGTCATTAGATTCTCTAAAATGAAGTAGGAATTTAGAAGAATATGAGATATCTTAGATGACACAAAAGTGCATTAAAAATACTCTGACTTGGAATTTTTAAAATTAAAGCATAATTTTATTAAATCATTAGTTTACAGTTTATTAGCATTAGTTTAATTTTTATTTCCTCTGCATAGGGTATATTGATGGATATTGTTAATTGTGGTGGTAACATTGTATCATCCCCTCTAGAAGTCCTCTGTTACCACTTATGTTCATTGGTAACGGCGTTGTAATTCCTCTTTTTCTATCAGGTCATTTATTGAATGCTGAGAAAGACATAACAATGTATTTTTTATTTTAGCCTTCTGATATAGCAGTTGTCAAAACAATGAAAAATCCTCCATCAGGTGTCAAACTTGTCATGGCTGCTGTCTGTGTCATAAGAGAAAAAAAACCTGAAAGAATTACAGATCCTTCAGGAGCCAAGGTAAAATGGCAGACAGTAGTCTGAAATAAAAATGTAATTCATGTTCTTCTCAACACTTATCCAATAAACGAGATAACCCAAGGTCCATTAAAGTAGGCAAGTACTTATAGCCTTTACACAGAATTTTACTGAAAACTTTTAGAATTCCTTGTTTTCCAAATTTTCTAGTGTGCCAGATTTAATTTGCTTTACTCATTTCTTGAGAATAGCTAATACCTAACATCCCTGAGACACTGTTTACTTTTTGGCTTAAAGTATGATTGGAAAGAAATGTTTGATTTATCAGATGATTTTCTGATTTATTGGCATCTCAGGGAGACACCAGCTTATCAGTATTAAATATTCATGAGTTTTAATTAAATGAGGTTTGTAATTTTTTGTATGTGTATTTGTTTTAAAGCTTGAACAAGTATTTCCTACTGTTTTGTAGATTTTGGATTACTGGACTGCAAGCCAGAAAATGCTTGGCAACATAAATTTCTTAAAGGAATTGAAAGCCTGTTCTGAGAAACCCATTCCAGTAAGGCTTTTTCAGTAATTTTTTAATGTAGATACTTCCTTGCAGGGGAGAAAAAATAAAATGAGAAAATACTCTATTGGAGACATCATTTGTCCAAATCAATGTCTCTTTTGAGCCTGTGTCCTTTTAGCCTCATTTCACATACTCTGTTTTGGGAGTTGTGTGGGGTTTTTTGGTGGAACCAATGGACATTTGATCTATGATCAGCCTTCCGATGCCTTTTTGTTTTGCTAGTTTTACTGGATCAACCATTCAGCATTGTAAATGTCTTCTTATAATTGACTGACAATTGCTGCCTTTCTTAACATCTTTTTCTAATTGTATTATTTTGATTGAATGAATCAATGAATGAATGATGACAAAAAGGGTAATATTTTGTTAATTATACTGGCAGAGATATGCATATATACTCAATAAATGCAGAAATGTACCAGCTATATAACCTTTCAAATATGATTTCTCCCAAAGGTCTTGCTGTCCAATAGTGTGATTCTTGCCCTTTGCTGAATTAATTGGAAATTGGATATGCTCTGTCCTTTATAGAATATGCTTTGCCATTTATAAAACTGATCCCCAAGAGTGGGCACAAGCAATTACATTTTGTATTACATTAGGAGAAATGCATTTTTGTAGTGATCCCCAAAGTTGTGCATTGAGAAAAAGATAGCAAATAACAGAATTGGTGTGCTTTACACAAAGGGCAGTGTAAGAAAAGGCTTCTATGTGACTGTAATGCTCTTAGCACTTAGGGAGCTGCCACACAGAAGATACAGCAAATGCATGATCGGAAAGGATAAGGATAGGATTAGAATGAAAACAGGAAAAGACTATGAAACATGACAGGAAGATCAAAACAATCAAATAAGCAGTGATCTCTACAACTATTAATACAGAATAGTTCTTTCTTATTTCATTGTGCAGAGAAATGGCAATGAATCTGTTCAATTTTGAAGTGTCAGCCATGAGATCTGATGGGCTCTAACGCTTTTGTTACCCAGGAACATGTCATGCAGAAGATTCGGACTGAGTACCTGACTAATCCAGAGTTTGATCCACAAGTGGTGGCTAAAGCTTCCTCGGCAGCAGAGGGTTTATGCAAATGGATTAAGGGAATGGAAGTCTTTCACAGGGTATCAAAGGTGTGGTTTTGATCCTTGCCCCTCGGTGCTATGGAATCTTCCTTTGCTCCACTAAGCATTGTGCTTAATAATAAAGTTACAAAAAACATACTAAAAGCATTTGTGTATTGGTAATTGAACAGGAGGTTGAACCCAAGAAAGAACGTTTAAAAGTGGCAGAAGAGTCCTTGGCAACGACAATGGAACTGTTGAATCAGAAGAGAGAAGAACTTGCAGCAGTTGAGGGCCGTTTGGCTGCTTTGAAGCAAACTTTTGCTGAAAAGACAGAAGAAAAGGCTCGTTTAGAATTCCAAGTTGATATGTGTGCTAAAAAACTGGAACGAGCAGAGAAGTTGATTGGAGGCCTTGGTGGAGAGAAAACAAGGTGAGGTTAAAGTTCAAATTTCAGGTGGAACAACCGCTGTAGAAATAGAACTTGAAATTCTGTTCTCTAAGCCTTTAATGCAGTATTTCTGTGTGAGGACTGTAACACTGAAGAATATCTGGCATCTTGAAATATTCCTGATTGTTTCTAGTGTAAAAATATGGGCAGCAACACTGGGAGAATAGTAGAGGAAATCTCTTCAAAATGAAAATAGAATACATGAATACATGAATTAGGTTTTCATATTCTTCACCTATTCTTACTTAAGATAAAAGCAAGTTGATTTTTAACATGAATATCATTAATGTGGAAGTTTCAGCATGACTTTTTTCTGCTTGTCATAGATGGAATCAAGCTGCATACGATCTTCAAGAGGAGTATGATAATCTGACAGGAGATATTCTGATATCAGCTGGGGTAATAGCATATCTGGGAGCTTTTACTGCTGGATTTCGAAACGAATGCACCAAAGATTGGAGCAAACTATGCAAGGTTAGAAGGTTATCTTAGAGTTAAATGTGTGTTCATTTTTTGAGACTGCTGCAAAAGCCATCAAAAATCCCTTGTAATTTATTTTATATTAGCCTAGTAAACCTCATGGGCAAGCCAATGGGATCAGTGCTGCTGATCCAATATTTTGTAGATTTGATTTACATCAATCATTTACATCAATCATCAAACATTTGATTTACATCAGTGAATTTACTCCACACTTATACTTTACTCCACAATAGCGTATCAGAAACTAGAGACCATCATTGATTTTGTATGGCTTGGTTGTAACTGAAGTAAAATCTCATTGTTTTCTGTATTTTTTTTCTCTAAATGAAAGAATTAAATTGAAAATGCAGTTATGTGTAATGTAAAACATTCTATAACTTACACCATCAAATATTTCGATGTTAATTAGATGGTTGATTGTGTAGTTTGCAAAAGGACACTTCCAACATACTTCCATGAATGCCATAATTGCTAAATGAAGTGATTTGGAATAATTTTAAATGTATTAAACAATAACAAATTATCACTGGATTGCTATTCTGGGTTAATGGAAGATATAATTAGACATTTCCAACTGTGTATGAATTTCTTAAGTCATAAATTAATGTAACAAACCTCCCATATTATGAATGTACCAAAAACTGGACAAATCTTACAAAATTTGCAGAGAGTGTAAATATTTATTGGGAAAATGTAGTTCTTTATGCAGTTATTTAAATTATGGGTTTATTTTCCCCAGAATTTTTACTTGTACATGACCTATTTCAGTCTCTTAAAACAAAATGCATTTTGTCACTTTTGAATTGAAGTGGCATTTAATCAAGATATAAAGAAACACAGAATAAAGAAAAAATGTTTATTTTGTTGGTGTTTTTCCCTACTTTTTCAGGAGAAAGAAATCCCTTGTTCTGAGAATTTCTGTTTGAGCAAGAATCTTGGCGACCCGATAAAAATAAGAGCCTGGAATATTGCTGGTTTGCCAACTGACATATTTTCTATAGACAATGGGGTCATTGTTGACAATTCAAGACGTTGGTAGGTGACAAAAAGGTTTAATTTTCAAATCCAAACAAGTTCCCACTTAAAAAAAAAAAGAATATATCTGAAAACAATGTACCTTCTGTAAAACAATATAATTGAAAAAGGAGTGGAATCTTTATGTTCTGGGGGGAGGTAGAACAATATTTTACAAGAACTCTGCATTCTGGTTATTTAATGAAAAATGTTAAACATTTTTTTCAACTTATAAAGGTATTTCTGCTATTACTTTTCAAGTTATTGTAAAACACATATGCATTCATTATTCACTGATATCTTAAAATAACGTAATTAAATTGTTTCACTTCTTGACAGTCTGATACAGAAATATGTAAAATAGTTTGAAATTTTGAAAAGTGCCTGCAAGCACTGATAAAACTGTCCTGTATTTTCTAGGCCATTAATGATTGATCCTCAAGGTCAAGCAAATAAATGGATCAAGAATTTTGAGAAGGACAACCGTCTGAATGTTATCAAGATCAGTGACACAGATTATATGAGAACTGTGGAGAACTGCATTCAGTTTGGGACTCCACTGCTGCTAGAAAATGTTGGAGAAGAGCTAGACCCCTCTCTTGAGCCTTTGCTGCTTAAACAGACATTTAAACAAGGTACAGCAGAATTAATTTGGAACCCTGAAAGAGAGGACATTAATGTTCAGTTTCTAGTCTGGCATCACCTGATGATTTTCATATTGCTCTCTTCTTGCCTTAATTCTGCCTCTGGTAAGAGAAGGGTAACTGCACAACAGTCTGAAGTTTTACTTTTAAATAAATGTCATTCCTGCCTATCATGCTAATGATTTTATGTGAAAACCTTGACCAGATCACTGTAGGAGACTGAATAAGTTCTGTGAAGGAGACATTGTCAGTGAAATTGTTTTGCGTGTTTATTTTCATGTGTTTTAGTCTAATAATGATATTTGCTAAATTTTGTACAAATCAAGAAAAGCTGTCAAGACATTTTTGCTTAAGGCATAGTTTTCACTGTACTTAGCAAGTAGCTATGAATTTGGTATTCAACTTTTTCTCCTGTTATGTGCACAGAACAGTGCACATAAAGAAAAATGTACTTTCCCTTCCTGCTTATTAGATTGTCTTTGTTGGTTTTCATGTTCAGAATTAAAAACAAAAGGAAAGTAAAGCTCAAACACTTTTTTTTTCCTTTGTGGTTTCCCCTTTCAGACAAGTAATTCAAGGAAAGAGTAGTCTGTAAGAATATAATATTTGGGAGTGATTCCACAGCTCTCTGTTGCCATCTCTAGTTTTGTATATGCAAATTGGAAGTACTGTAGTGATTGCATTGACTTGATTTCATCTCTTAACAGTGATAAGTGGCCCCACTGAAATCTGTGAGAATTTTTCAGACTATCAGACAAATTGACTCATTTTTACTTTTCAGCAAATTTGTCACTGATAAGAAGTTTGCTTTTATTTATTGACAGAATATTTTTTTCTATGAATAATTGGAGTAGATAAGTTTTCTTAATGTTTCTCTTCTTAACTTTAGGAGGTATGGAGTGTATCAGGCTTGGTGAGAACATTATTGAGTACTCCAGTGATTTCAAGTTTTTTATTACCACAAAACTAAGAAATCCACACTATTTGCCTGAACTTGCTACAAAAGTTTTATTACTCAATTTTATGATAACACCAGAGGGACTTGAAGACCAGCTGCTAGGTATTGTTGTAGCAGAAGAGAGGTAAGTCTCTCTTTATGGTAAACAGCCATTAGAGGTTTTTATGGCATTATTCCAAGGAAATAAGAAATTAATTTATTGTGTAGAAAAATGAATGTTATATGGTGTAAATGTTGCTCAGTTAACAGCCATAAATTAAATTTTATTATTTAAAAAGTTTATTAGGGAAGCGTTAGAGGTAAGTGTCCACAAGTTAACTAAAATAGCAGATGTGAAATCATTGTTTTTTCATGGCAATTTTCTCCTTGGATGTTAGAAAACTTCCTTGGATGTTAGAAAATTATGTAAATATTATTTGAAGCTCAGGGCATTACTGTTATTTTTTCAGTGTGACTGAACTGCCAGACAAAGGTGCAAAATTATGAGGATTTCATTTTAATTTGGTATGAAATAGATGCAAAGTACCTCTGAAACTGATTATGGATCATATCTCAGCCCTCACAGAGGCATAGAGAAGTAGTATTTGGGTTGGACAGACATATCAGTGCAATTGAGGTAAACTATTAAATAACAGAAGTGTTTCCAGCAGTAAACTGGCTCTGTGTATACCATGGTGGTTTTTTTCAGGCAGCAGGGATACAATAAAGGAAAAGTAGGATGCACAGCTATTTGCAAAATGCTAAGATGTTAAAGATCAGGTCATCATTTCCAAATACTGAGTATGAGTCATGCAAAGAAACCTGTACTCACCAGTATAAAGAGATGTTAAACAGCAACAACCTGCTTAAACTGAAAAGAATATTCACAAATAACTTCCTGTAGGAAGAGGAAGTAATTTTCATGGCCTTCTTTTGCATCCAGTGCAAGATGAGCATTGACTGATTTTGGTTTTTTCATTTTTCTTCGTTAGGCCAGATTTAGAAGAGGAAAGAAATGTTCTCATTGTTCAGTCTGCAGCCAATAAAAAGAATCTACAAGAAATTGAGAAGAAAATTTTGGAAACTTTAGAGTCATCTGAAGGTGATATTCTGGATGATGAGACTGCCATCGAGGTCTTGGATTCTGCCAAAATCATGGCTAATGAGATCACAAGAAAACAGCAGGTAAGGAGTGTGTGTGTGTGCTTCCCTCAATAATACAGAGAAACTAAATGTTAAAATTTGCAGCCAGCCTCTGATTTGGATACATAGCACAAGGAGAAAATTCTATAATTGTGAAATGGGAGAGAAATAAAATTGGATCAGTTAGAAAATTTTTACTGGTAGTTTATTCAGTCTTCAAACTGTTTTAAAGTCTGTGTATCTGTCGTGCAGGTAAATAGATCAGGCAATACTGGGGTAGAGCCAAATGCTCTTTTCACCTACCGGGGTGGTGCCTTCTGGAGCAGAAAAGCTGCATGACTCTGGTGTTACAGTGCTGTATGGAACAATTTCAGTGATGTTACTAAGAATAATATTTGTGTAGAATATTAAGATGAGGATATTATGAGGAGCTGCTGTTTCTCCCCGCTGCAGATCGCGGAGAAGACGGAGCTGAAGCTCGCGGAGTCGCGGGAGGCGTACCGGCCCGTGGCGCAGCACTCGGCCGTGCTGTTCTTCAGCATCGCAGACCTGGCCAACATCGACCCCATGTACCAGTACTCCCTCAGCTGGTTTGTCAGCCTCTTCTCCAGCTCCATTCATGACAGGTAAGGACAGTCTGTCTGAGGAAAATAAGTGGCTTCCATTCTCTTCTTAGGAATTGTTTGGAAACAATTTGCTGCCTTAAATGCAGGCTTTTGAAGGAAAATAGGATTTATTAATGAATTAATTACTCTTTTCAGCTACTGATAAAACAAATGATGAACTGTAAGCATGTGCTGTGTTTAAGTAGTTTTAAGAATGTGACTTAGTGTGAAGGCAGGTTCTGAAACAGGCTCCATTTTGAAGACTGAGTGCCACCACTTAACTGTGGCAAATTGATTTCAGCTTATTAATTTGCTTGGGAGTTCTAAAAGTGCTACAGGCTTTTAAAAAGAGAGAGAGTAGAGCTGAAATTTTGGGGAAATTTAAGTCGCTTGTGAAACCTGTGGATCTAAGAGAAATCCCCCGCAACCCTAAATAGATAAGATTTCTTAATGTCGTGTATGTTGCTACATTTGAAGTCTCCGTTTATCACTTCTTTTCTTTTCTTTTTAGTAAAAAATCCAAAATTTTGAACAAGCGACTTCGGTATCTAAATGACCACTTCACCTACAATCTGTACTGCCAAGTCTGCCGTTCGCTGTTTGAAACGGACAAGCTGCTCTTCTCGTTTTTGTTGTGTTGTAATCTGCTCATGTAAGCTCATTTTTGTCAAGTCTCTTAGTCACAGAAACTAATGATTTTATCATGGAAGCAGGTATTGATGAGATGGAATGTTCTTGTGCACATTAATAATAATGCCTTTGGAGTAAGGTCATAAATACTTTGGGCTAAGATGTGTAACTTTAACAAATGGAAGTGTATGTGAGTGCATGCATCACTTCCACAGGATACATTATGAAAACAAAAGGTGTGCCCATTTCTCAATGGTTTTGTCAATGATAAATCTACCTTTAAAGGATCTGGGTAGTGTTACATAGCGTTTTTATGTCAGAAACAATTGCTGTTATTTAAGAAAACATTTTAGAATTAAAACTTAGTAATGTGTAATGCCAAGAACTTCTAGGTTTTTGTCTTTGTCTTCTAGGTTTTTTCATTTTTTCTCTTTTGTGTCTGTTACCCTTTTGCATAACATCATGAGACCTCAGATGCAGTCTTTTCCACCAGCTTTTTAGTTTTTCTCTTCCTAGTTTTTTGTGAATACATTGTGAAAGGAATGATATGGTAAAAACTGCACGACCATAATATGCATACTTAATTAATTGCAGTGTGTACTAATCTGTACATGGATGTTCTTCCTGGGCCAATTTGTAATGCTACTGTAGTTGCAGAATGCATTATTTTCTGCAAAGCCTTTAAAAATCAAGAATAATTGCACATTAAAAAGAAAAAGGCAGGTATTAGGAGTAAATTCTTCACCAAAAGCATTATCAAGCACTGAAACAGGCTGCTCAGGGCAGTGTTGGAATCAGTATCCCTGGAGGGATTTAAAAGCCATGTAGATGTGGAACTGAGTGACATGGGTTAGTGATAGCTTGGCAGTGCTGGGTTAGTGGTTGGACTTCATCTTAAAGGGCTTTTCCAACCTAAACGATCCATTGATTTACATTTTATAAGATTTACCTCTTGAAACCCTTACTTTAGTCTTAATCAGACATTTTTTACCATGTAGTTTTTTTAGTACTATATCATATTGAGATCTGATCTCAGCTCTTACTGAAATAGAAACATTCCTCAAGGGCAGTGAAGTGTAATGAATTTAAAACAATTGTTTATATTATGTAAAATTGTATCTCAATTACTGATTTTTTTAATATAGGGCTAAGAGTGAAATAGAACATCAAGAGTTTATGTTTTTACTTACTGGAGGTGTGGGTCTCAAGAATGAGCACAAGAATCCAGATCCATCTTGGCTGTCAGATAAGAGCTGGGATGAATTATGTCGTGCAAGTGAAATCCCAGCTATGGAAAGACTGAGGTATGGTAAAATACTGATGTGAATTGGTTTTGTCCAATATATATGTAACATGAAAGAAATGTTTGTTATGTTTTCCAAGTCAGTGCCAGAATGCAAATCCCCTTTTTCATTATCATGTTTGCTTCACTTACTCTGATCAGTCAGATCTCTAATTATAATATTATTTAATAAAACTGTTTTTTTCTAAATTATTTGAGGCATTGCCCAGAGAAACTTTTCTTTTGAAATGTCTTCATGGTAGAGAAACAGTGTTTTAAGATTTCATTGAAAGCCAGAGATTGTACATGTAGCAGAATTCCACTCTAGTTCTGGGGAAGGAGTTTTTCTAGTAAATTCTATTCTCCTGAACTCAGTGCAATTTCACCCTAAAAATTTTAATTTCACCCTGGGTTTAAATAGAATTTAGCACTAAATTCTGGAGACAGCATGGCTGTACAAGATTTCCATAAATTAGCTGACTGAGTGCAAATATTTGGGGTATTTAGATCTGAGTGCACTAACACTGCTCTCTTAGAAGTTCTCTGAGGTTGTTTTGTGTTTCAGCTCCCTTGGAGTTTTAGTAGCAATGTGGATAATGATCCCACCTTTAAATAATCTGAGAGTTGCCCCATTGCAAAGGACATCCTCTGCATGTTGTGTGAAGGAAAATAATTTCTTTTCCTAGTTGAATTTCCTGGTAATTTTCTCCATTTAAAGTGTGGTATTTTCCTGAAATAGTGGAGGCAGAAAATTCACCTGGACCTATGAATGTCCAAGCAGTGCTGGCTGGAGGAACAGACAGAATTTATTGTCAACTTGGAACTTTTCAGGTGGAGTCTCTCCCCAGCAGCATGGTGGAAAGAGATTTTTCACCATTCAGCAAGGAGGAGCTCAGTTCTGGGATTATTTTTTGATGTAGATATGAAGTGTTAAATGTGTCTTAAATTACAATACAATGTACTTTGCCTTTGATAAACCTTAAAAGAAATGCTCCTGGTATTTATAGTATTTGTGTTTTTTTCCTCTAGGAGTCATGTCTCTGAAAATATAGGTGAATGGCAAAAAATGTATGATAGCAAAGAGCCTCAAAACTTTCCATTACCAGAAGAGCTGAATAATACCTTAACTGAAATACAGAAGATGATAATTCTCCGGTGCCTAAGACCAGACAAGGTAAAATTATCTGTTATGGAGTGTCTGTAGACTGTGCCATGCCTTGTAGCATAGTTTGCCCTGCCTGTTCCAGTAATTAATCCATTTTTCATCATATTTATTAAGAAAGTAAATGCTGTTCTTATTTTTCAAGTGACCAATACAAACACCTCAAGTATCAGCTGAAATCTTTCTTTCTGATGTGAGTTAATGAATCTTTTGGAGGATTGTCATTGTTCTAGTTCTCTTGAAGTATTTTTCATGGCTAGGCTATTTCCTGGTGCACCCAATATACTGGAGAGCCGGACATATTTGCCTGAAAAAAACATACAGGGTATCTAATAACATGTGCTTTCATGCAAATGATTATTAAGGCAAAAAGATATAAAATGTCTTCATTCTAATGACCAAGAAGAACTTTCAACAAATTCTGCCTTTGGGCACTTAACAAATTGTATTGCATTTTCTTTAGGAACTATCAATGTTATAATTTAAAGCATATTGCAATTTCTCCCTTGAATTAATTAAAAATAATTACATTAATATTTCCTAAGGGAGAATGTGCTTGTCCTCCACATCAGGAAAAGCCTGAATCAAAGTCTTACTGTTATTTAATATTATTTATATGACATATGTTATTCTTTATTTCCTAAAAACATTATTATTCCTCTTGTATGGAAAAAGTAAGGAGGGAGGTGTCAACAAGAGATCATTCTGCAAGACTGGTCTCAAATCTCTGCAAATCAGAGAAGTGTCTGCAGGCTTGGGAATTTGGCATAAAAGATAGGGTCAGGTCTGCAGTTATGTCTGTGTTAATGGTTTGTATTTTTTTTTTCCTTTTTTTTTTAAACCAGATTGGTCCAGCTATAACAACATTTGTTACTGAGAAACTGGGGAAGAAATTTGTAGAGCCACCACCTTTCGATCTAACAAAAAGTTATTTAGATTCATCTGCTACAGTCCCTTTAATATTTGTGCTATCTCCAGGAGCAGATCCCATGTCTAGTGAGTATAACACAGAAGGAGAAAACAGGGGCCTCAAATTCCCCTTCAATACACAGTGAGGATTATTTTGCACTATCTACAAGTAGATTTGAGTGCATTATGTCAGACTGGTAGAATTCTGTGCCCCTTGAAAATGGGAATTGATATGTACATGTAAACAAAATAGTAATAAAAGTTTTCAGTATTTTTTTTCTGATATAACTTCTTTTTAATGTGTGAGTGCTAAAATCTTATGCTTTCTGTTTAAGGCCTCATGAAACTGGCAAATGACAGGGAGATGGTAGGAGATAAATTTCAGTCCATCTCCTTAGGACAAGGACAAGGACCAATAGCTACAAAAATGATTCAAACAGGAATGGAAGAAGGAACATGGGTTTGTTTACAAAACTGTCATTTAGCTGTCTCCTGGATGCCAATGCTGGAGAAAATATGTGAGGAGCTTGACAGTGAAAAATGTCACCCAGAATTCAGACTTTGGCTTACAAGTTACCCTTCACCAAAGGTATATGCATTGCCCCATAATCTCTTTTTAGGGAAAGGGAAAATTGATGGCATTTTTAGGGAATTTTTGTATACCTGAATGAGCTGGTAATACAAAACTCCTCTGAAATGCAATGAGGCTTTGAAGAGATAATTTAACCAAGAAAGGACATTTGAAAATTATTATAAACATTAAAATATCAAGCTTCCTTTATAATATTTTGAGATTGTGATGCGCAATATTTTGTGTACTACTCAATGGAACTGCAATCTGTCAGCTTGTGTGATTTAGAAGGGTTTTTTTCTCTCATATAAATTTAAAAAATTTAATCCTGTGTTCTATTTTTGAAGTGTTGAATACCAAGAAATCATTTTAAAATGCAGGTTTGTTATTTACAGCAGTGTCTTACTTTCTTGATGGTTTGGAGAATTTTTTATAAGCTGTTGACCTTTAAAATGTATTTTCTTGCAGATAGTTGTTTATGTAAAAAACACAGAATAACAGTAGTATATTGGTAATATAGAATCTATTCCATGCTTTCTGAATGCAGCTTTGCTATTTTTTTATTTCCAGTTTCCAGTAACCATTCTGCAGAATGGAGTGAAGATGACAAATGAACCTCCTACTGGTCTCAGGTTAAACCTACTTCAGTCATTTCTTTCTGATCCTATTTCTGATCCTGAATTCTTTGCTGGATGCCCTGGAAAGGAGCTGGTAATGTGCCTATCTCTTGAGAAGTTTCTGGGCTTTGGGGGTTTTTTACCCACAGATATATTGATTTCTGTCATGTGAATAATTACAAGCTAAAATTTTTACTGTGGTTGTGAATTTGGGTTTTGTGGTGATAAAGGTAATTAGTTAAGAATTACCTCTGCCAGGTAATTTAATGTAGCAGTATTTTAAATGGTTTCTTAGGCTTTATTAAATCACTTACATGCTATACACACACAGTACACAACGTATATGGACTCTGAACATTGATTAGAAGGGCATGTCTGTAATTTTTAAGCACTGAGGATCAAGTACTGTAATGCTCATGTGTATGTATATATATATATATGTATATACGTATATATATATCTTATTGATACCTGGTGAACAACTTAGCTAATCATTACCTGTGAAGGGAGTGAAAAACAGAGAGATCAGAGATAGGAGTTATCAATATACATAGGTGTGACTGCACCTAAGGACTTGCTTTAAAAATACATTTGTAAGTATTGCATATCTAATTAACCTTAAAAATAATTATCTGGTACTGTTGGAATCCTTATGAAGTCAGTTGCCCTATACATTAAAGAATATCATGGTACTTGGGGAACTGGCTAAATGTGCTTGCATATGTGGCACTTGTGTGCACTTGTTCCCAAGGCAAAAAGCACAAGGTACTTAGTGGTGGCCTGGATTTATACCTGGGTGGAGAGAGGCAATGCTAGGGTGCTCACTATACAGAATGCACACTACCATGAGCTTGTAGCAAGTTAATAACACATTTTTCTTTTGCTTTTCTCAAAGATATGGGAGAAACTGCTCTTTGGAGTTTGTTTCTTCCACGCTCTCGTTCAGGAGAGAAGGAAGTTTGGGCCCCTCGGTTGGAACATACCCTATGGATTTAATGAATCTGACTTGAGAATCAGTATCAGACAGCTGCAGGTAAAACCATTGACTACCTCCTGAGCTCTGGTCTTGCAAAGCACGGGGAGCAATACCCTGAAGTTACCTCAAATGCTCATAGATATTCAGGACTTCAGCTTCAGCAAGGAATGTCAATCATATGATAAATATTTTCAAAATTACAAATGGCCTAAAAAGTTTAGATTTCTACAGACATATGGAATACAATGAATATATGTGAGTATTATAAAAGTTAAATTTGTCATGTACAAGAGCTCGCTGTTCTTTAAGTAGCACATGTCAATGACAGTCTCCTATTAGGGTGATTAGTAGGAGGAAATATTTTTAACATGTACACTGGTAGTTAACTGAACCTCAGACTATTCTCCTTCCCCCAGATGAGATGGTGGACACTACTTGACATTGAACCTTTTATAAGCACTCTGTAGACAAGTCAGGAGAGTTAAAACTGAATTACAGAAGTTGAGGCTGAGGATTTGAAAAAGTTACCAAGAAATTAATAAATGAGATTGGAGGAAGATTAAAAGATAAATTAAATGAAATACACATTTCTGGTGCAGAAAAGTGTCCATCTACAGTTCAAACTGGATAAACCATCCACTTGTAAATAATTCAAGAATGACTAGGATGACTGAGTAATTTTGATATTCGCAAGAGTAAAAGAGGTTTTTGCTCTTAACTTATCTTGATTTTAAACAATATTTTTACCTGAAATAAGATCTCAGAATTTAGATTTCCAACACCTAGGAAGAAAACTCCATAAACCGCAGCTTACACGTGCTGTAGCTCCCAGCCTTTTAGCCCGTTAGGTCTCCCTGTTGTGTAGCAGGTTCTGCAAGCCTCTGGAATTGGCTGTTTGCGTTGCAGCTGTTCATCAATGAGTACAGGCGCGTTCCCTTTGAGGCCGTCTCTTACCTGACGGGTGAGTGTAACTACGGGGGCCGCGTGACGGATGACTGGGACCGGCGCCTGCTGCTGACCCTGCTGGCTGACTTCTACACCCCGGACATCATTGAAAACCCTCGCTACACCTTTTCTCCCAGTGGCAACTACCACGCCCCACCCAAAGGCACATATGAGGAGTACGTTGAGTTCATTAAGGTAAAAAGTAGCAACAATGATTCTGCCCCGTTTCAGTGATGTGCTGAGAAAGCAATCCCTAAAGGCTTAGAGAGTTTTGCTGCACAATTAATTGTGTGCTCAGGTTCTTGCCTAGCCTGCTTGTATGGTCCTTGCCATGAGCTCAAATGTTTTGGAGAGGGAATCAGTAAGTAGATAGGAGGACATGTAGCACAGATAATTCCTTGGAAATGACTTTCTGTATGAGAGGAGGTGGCTTTATCACCAGTAATTCTGCCTGCAAATACCTGCCACTAAGGTCCTCACTCACCTGCAGTTGAAGTCAGTGATAGCTTTTCACTTGACTTCTTGAAGAAACCTTGGATCACATTCTTCCCGCTTTATGTCACCCAGATATTTTTTTATTTTGTCCTAGAATCTTCCTGTTACTCAGCACCCAGAGGTATTTGGCTTGCATGAAAATGTGGATATTGCAAAAGATCTTCATCAAACTAAGACCATCTTTGAATCTCTGCTTTTAACACAAGGAGGAGGCACCCAGGGAGCTTCTGGGGGTGGTTACAGCACTCTTTATGCAATTGCAGATGATATTCTTAGCAAGGTATTGTATATACAATTGACTTCAATTTATCTTCTTACAAAGCAGAAGTTCTTTAACTAGAATTTTCAGTGTAAAGTAGATTTTCTGTTGAAAGAAAAGCATTCTGAAATGAATTTAGTGCAATGTGAAATTAAGAACTTTTGTGGCTTTAACAGACCACAGCTATATTTCAGTTGAAAGAAATTGCATTAAATAGGCAGAAGACAGGAGAGAGAGGAAACAGAGCAAAGAGAACTTGAAAGAATAGTTTATTCATCCACATGAACACATTTAAAATTAATAAATAGAAACATATTAATAATTTTTCATTATATAAAAAATTCTAGGGTTTTTTTAACCACCCCCCCCAAATTTTTATTTAGATTGAACTACTGAATCCTGTATTACTAAGATACTAATCAGAAACTTTGGTGGTTTCTACTGCTCTGCAAATTGTCTCATTTGCATACCTTTAATGTAAAATCATAATGGTATATGGAATGATTTCCAAATGTGTTGTTATTTACAGCTTCCAAAGGATTTTGATATTGAAAATTGCCTAATTAAATATCCTGTGAGATATGAAGAAAGTATGAACACTGTGCTGGTGCAAGAAATGGAAAGATTTAACCAGTAAGAATGTTCTATTTTATTAAATTTACCAGAAATCATTCAATTTGCAGAAAAATATTTCTTGCAAATCATATTGTGTAAGCCCCGTGGTGTGTGAAATATTTTTTGTTCCCTTCTAATTGCCTGCAGAGATGTCTGCAGTCCAAACACCCTTGCTCTTTGTGGAGAGTCAGTGTAGAATAGATGTCAGGAAAAATGAAGTGTCTGAAAATTAACTGGAAGAGAAAAGAAGGGAGTATGAGGAAGTACTAGGAAAAGAGAATGCAAACAATATCTATTTTTTAACTTCACTTTTCCTTTCACCATCTTTACCTTCATTTTATCTTATTTTCCTCATATTTCTGACCTGTAGGAAAAAGGAGTTAGAAACCCTACATGCACAGACATAGCTTATGAAATGTTTTCTGTAATGGAGATATTTCTCTTTGTTTCTTTATTTCTTCATGTGCTTCTGTTTGAACTATTTTTCCCCTCCTTCCAGTGCTTTTTTTTCCCTATGCCTGATTTTCACAATTATTCTTCTAAGAGTACAAACATAGAATTGCATTTATTGTTCTCCTTGAGTCCACAGTCTCTTTTTGAGTTTGTTTCCTAATTTTCTTTTTTGTCTTCACCTGCCTCTCCATTCCCTCTTTCTGTTTTTTTCTCTGTCCTCTTTCTTTTCTATTTGTCTCTTTGTGTCACCTGCTTAATTTTCTCCCAAATGCTCTCTGGCCTGAATTCTCCAAGTTATCCTTATTGCACACCCTACCCACCTCTCCTTTTGCAATCTAAACCTTTTTCCTCATCTAGTATATAGCAGATACATTTGGAGTTGCAGATTTATCCTCTTACCAAACAATTCAGGGTATGAGAGATAACAAAAGAACTTACTACTGTTCCTAGTCTTAAATAAGTCTGCACCAATGCACAAATCCATGACTTGACAGACATGGCTTATTGTGCAGATATCTGTATAGATACATAGATTTAAAAGCTATTAAAGTTCTGTAGATGCCTCCATAATCCACTTCTTTTACTTTTTTTCCAATGACATAGTCATGTTTAACAAATCACGCAGAATGTGTGAAAATTGTTTGTTTTTTTTTAATTCTAGTTTAATCCGAACAATTCGTGTTACACTAATTAACCTGAAGAAAGCCATTAAAGGACTGGTTGTCATGGATGCTGACCTGGAGGCTCTGTCTGGCAGTCTCCTTGTTGGAAAAGTTCCTGAGAAGTGGGCACAGCATTCATACCCAAGCCTAAAACCATTAGGGAGCTATGTTGTGGATTTACTAGCAAGGCTGAAGTTTTTACAGGTAATGTGCAAGTGGCAGTGCTGCCAATTGTTCAATCTACTTTTCCATATAATTTCTCTTTAGTGGGAAAGGAGTGATAGGCTTCATTTAGATTCTCTGAGTACAATTATATAGAAAATATTCAAAGAGTATGGGATTTCTCTCTTTCTGATTGCTCAATGTATTGCTTTCCTCTCTCCAGGACTGGTATGAATTAGGGAAGCCTGCTGTTTTTTGGCTGTCAGGATTCTATTTTACTCAAGCTTTCCTAACTGGAGCCATGCAAAACTATGCTAGGAAGCACAGGATCCCTATTGACCTTCTAGAATATGAATTTGAGGTATGGATAAATGATAAATTAATATTTTATTAATCTGAGTACTGATGTTGTGGTGAGATGTAGTAAATAAATCCTAAATGGAAGGTTCACTTTGCCACTAACTGCAGTCTGAAGACTGTCAGGCTAAATAACCTCTGTAGAAGAGGTATTCTCAAAGTGATTAAGAGTAATTCTATCACTGGACCCAGAACTCCACTGGAGAAAACAGCCTAACCAGTGTATATTTTTCTTTGGGATTAAAGCCTCATGTTATAAACGACAAGAAAGGCAATGAACAAAACCAGAGAAGTCTGCTGTCTCTATAGATACGTATAAAAGGAAGGGTTATTATATTATTCTCATTTTGGTTGGGTCTGAAAATTGGCAATTGGCATAATAGCTCAAAAAGCAAAGAGCTGGGAGAGTTTCATGACTTGGAACACTTATTTCCTGCAGGTTATTCCTCAGGACACTGCTGATACTGCTCCAGAGGACGGTGTTTACATCCACGGATTATTTTTGGATGGAGCTCGCTGGGACAGGACCAAGTCAGTAGCCAAGTGTTTTACTGTGGTTCTGGAAAGCTTTTTTCAGTGCTCAAACAAGACTGGAAAATAATTTAAGTCATACTTTTCATATTATTGGAATAACACACTAAATTAAATACTCTTTCATGCATGGCAAATGGGGAAGAAAAACAACAACAACCAAAAAACACCCACCTAACCCTCAAGCCACAAACAATTACTTTGTTGCTTTCTCTCTCCAGGGGAATATTAACTGAGCAGTATCCCAAAGTACTCTTTGATGCCATGCCAATCATTTGGATAAAGCCAAGTGAGTATGATTTCTCTGATGTGTGAGCTATTCAACAAGAAACTGCAACAGCGGTTTCCTTTGTTTTTACTGAAGATCACTGAGGAGAACTGACTTGCAGAAACTGAGTGTTTTACCTTATGTGATTTAGCACGGTTTGCTCAGGTTATTTTAAGCTCTGTGATAGCTGTCTTTCCTACTAGTAAGATAATTTTCACAACTCTTGTTTTCTTTGATTGAGAGGAGTAAATTCCTGTTTTTATTTATGCACAAAGTCAGGGCTTACTACTGCAACTGCTGCAACTTAAGTGTTAGCAAATAGGCAGTATTAAAATTTGCCACTTTTTCTGCTGGTGCCTTCTCTTGAGGTTGAATGAATTTGTTCAGGCCTACATAATTTTATGCTTTGCACAAGTTCCACGCAAGCAATCTGAGCAACAAAGAGTTCCTGCAGAGTTCTGTCCTTGGATCTCAGATAACTTGAATTGCAGTTATGTTCTCTGGCAACTACACCAGAATGCTTGCAGAGCTGTGAAAAACTCATGTATAAACTATGTATTAACTAGGTAACTATTCAGATTTTATGTGTCTTTCAGTATTACAAAGCTGGTAGAATCACAGGAAAGCATGCAGTCCTGAAAATAAATTTTAACTAATTAGTGAGGCTCTTAAAAACAAACCACACAAGAACACAAAAGAAGAAAAAGCAGGGTGTTACTTTAAAGACGCTACTGTAAATACTTAACATTTGCACGTAGATTATGTTTCTACCAATCGATCTGCTGTATGTAATGCATACTTTGTGCTTTTTTTAAGCTGTAACATCAGACATAAAGGAGTCCAATGCCTATGTTTGCCCCCTGTACAAGACAAGCGAGCGCAAGGGGGTCCTGTCCACTACCGGGCACTCCACCAACTTCGTCATTGCCCTGAGGCTCAGCACGGACCAGCCCGTCCAGCACTGGATCAAGAGAGGAGTAGCCCTGCTGTGCCAGCTGGATCACTGACTGGGGACACTTCACACAGCCTCCACAGCCTTGTTCTCTTTGCTGCCCGGCAGAGAAGTGGAATTTAGTGTGCAAAAGAGACATCTGGAGGTTTTTGTGTTGTTAGAGGGCATACAAATACTCTCTGACCCTCATGCTTTTGTATTAAGTATGTATTACTGTTATTATTGTGACCGTCTTTACAATCAGTAAGCAATACAACTAGGAGTTTAGTCCTCAGTGATATTATTAAAATGTGAACATCTTTCTTGTGATCAGTTGAATATCACAAAACGTATTTTCATGGGAAATGAAAGTAGTCTGCACTTTCTGAGAAAAACATTACAGATAATAAACTTGATTCTGCACTTTTGTTTTCTTTAAAAATAATTAAAAATCTGAACTTAAGCATTCTTTCTCACGTGTCCTCTAGCAAAGAACTGTTTCCACCTTGCATTCAGATACAGCCATCATCTGTTCTGTGTATGGAACCCTCCATAAAATACAATAGGAAAAACTTAAGCACATAAAGGTCTCACTGCATCCTACCATCACTATTACAACTGGGCACGTGTCCTCATTTCTCTGCCTATTGGGTACTGAACCAGTGTAAGTCTGCCTTCCTGAAACTGCTTTTCCCTTTAAAAAATATATTTTTCAATTGCTTTTATATTTGTATTAATATGAATTATGGTTAAGCAAGCAGGAACATGAAATAATTTTAATTGAATTTTTGCTTGATTATTTGCTTGGTTTTGTTTAATTTTATTGTTTCAGTTTTGGTTTTTTTGCTGTCTTAGGCAAGCTCCTAAGACCACCTTCAGTTTGCTCTCCTAGGACAGCACAGAGAACTTTCTTTTTACAGTGTAATACTGCTATAGTTCTGAAGTTCTAATTCTGAAAATCAAAAGTATTTTTGCAAGGAAACTGGAGTTTTAATTCCTTCTTTTGTTGGCACCACTTATCAGGTCAGATTATTAAACATAACTGACGTGTGTGAAAGAAACGTGGAGAAAGTCCCAGAGTATCTTATGATCGGGTATTTATAGTGAGCTATTAATGGACATGGCTCTGCAGAGATTGTTTACTATCCTGAAAATGTCACTTTCAACTTAATAATCACTTCTTCAAAAGCTGAGATTTTCCCTCTTTCAGAAGGTGAGAAAACCCAGTATATTTTCTCAATTCATAGGAAAATTAGTAGTATTTTTAGGAAAAAAAGTAGTCTAGACTTAAAATATTTATATACTCACTGAGCCATAGTAAAATCAATTACTAACAATTTCTTGCTGTATATGTTGCTAATGTATTTCTCTTTTTTACTACATATGCAATTACAGAGCAAGTCCTTGCAATCAGGTAACAAATTAAGTGATGCAGATTTGCTGTGAATTACTGCTAACAGCTTTAAAATGTTTCTAGAATTTTTCCAGGCTTTGTAGTTGGCATGTTGACAACTTCCTTACATTTCCTGTGCTCATTCATTTTGCCAAGTTATTTATTAGCATTCAGTTTTATTTATTAATTTTATTTTACCTTGCCCTGTAGTTTTGTTTTGTTTTTGATCTTTCAGGCCAGCTCTCTTGAAAAACAGAAGTGGAAGTTTTGATAAGGTAAAGCAGATGAGAGGTTTGAGCCTAACAGAAAATCTGAGATCTAGAATGTGCCAAGAACAGCATGACTGCTTAATCATATAACAGTTTATTTTATTTCATTATTTTATTTTCTTTCATTTATTTTAAACAATGTTTCATTTCTCTTGGTACTGACACGGTGATTGCTATTTCCATTACTCCAGATCTAACCAGAAGATTTACCATCTGCTTCTAATTAAAAAGCAATGTTTCCCTACAGAAGTGATCCATGTTGTGCTGATTTGCCATGAATAATTCTGTGTATATGGTTGATGGTGATTCTGATGAGGAAATCCCTACCCAGAGAGCCATTCAGGAAAGCTTACAAGATAGGCATAAATTTGAAACAAGTGGCAGTGCAACAGAAGTGGAAAGGGAGTAAGTTATTATTTCTGTTTTGGGTGGTTTCTTGGCATTGTTGTAAGCATTTAGTAGACCTTATTTTCCATTGTAACTTCATATGCTGTATTGTGCTGACCTTGTCTCATGGATACTGGAAAGCACTGGTAGCTTACTTGTTCTGAGTTCTCCCTGAAAAGGCATATCTGTTTCCTGGAAAATATGGAATGTGTGAAACTTTCAGGTGATGTTTTACATCAATATGTAAAGGAGTATAAGGCTTTGTGAAGAAGCAGATTATATAAAAGCACATTGGTATGGGAGCTTCCTTTCATTTTAGCATTTAATTGTTGGCCTTTGTGTGAAAAATTCTGTATTTACAGTGTCAGGGAAAGACCAACAAAAAAAGTGTTTTAATGTGCTAAACCCTCCCAAAACCAATGTGACTTAGAGAAACCTAACATACTGTCTAAATTAGTGTATTTAAAGTAAGGCATAATTATATCCTTAGCTTTGCATGAATTTTTACTTGCCATTTTATTCTTGTTCTGTTTATGCAGTTTCCAGTATACTGCAAGTAAAGAACATGGGCAGATCATTGCAGCAATTCGGGCAGGTAAGTACAGGTACAGCACACTAAGCCTGCACCCCAGGAATGGCTGAGCAATGCCTACATTTTAGGGGTTTGATCACCTGATTTATATAGTCGTGGGAAAAGTAAGGAAACTGAAAACAAGACATCCAAAAGCTAAACTGATTAGATTGGATGATGCAAGTGGGATGGGTTCAAGTGTCACCCAGTCAGAAATTCCAGTGCTTCATCTCCTAAAATTATGGGAAAACTCCAGGCCTTTCTTTTAAAATGAGCAAGACACACTGGTGGGGTAAATAGCACTCAATGCTATTAGTTTATTTTTAATTAGTTGCCTGAATTTTTGTCTTATGATGAGTAATGGGATATGTGTCTGTGTTAAAATATCACAGGCCAAGAAGAGGCCTTGAAGAAGTTGGTGAGGCACAGTTCTGCTTTTGAAGAAGCAGATCAGCAAGGCTGGCTTCCTGTGCATGAAGCTGCAGCACAGCTAAACAAAAACATCCTTGAAATAACTTTAAAAGGTACAAAGTCCTTCTAGTTTTCCACCAAAAAGTTTTACAAAGTAAAGTTTGATGAAATCATCCAACTTCAAATGTGTTCTGCTTTTCTGTATTTCAGCCTCCCGTGACATTACGTGGGAACAGTCCACTCTAAAAGGGGACACACCTCTCTTGGTGGCAGTAAGAAATTGTTTTGTGGACAATGTCCACTTTCTCCTGCTCAATGGCTGCAATCCCAATGTTAAGGATGAAGAGGGAGATTCTCCTTTAGTTATAGGTGAATACTGGTTTTAGGGGTGGAGTGGTGAGGGAATGAGGTGAGGATAGAGTTATACATTTTAGGTTTCAATGTGACATATTTGACTTCAATGCCTAAAATATTTTGCTATAAAGAGGAAAAGTTAATCTCAGTATTGTATGTGTCTATCCCTGTCTATTTTTCTCAGATGATAATTAGCTTTCTCCATGAAGTGCAGAGTGTCACCCTCTGCTTTCCTTGGCATCACCTCTGCAGTGGTGCCAGGCAGTGAGTCCTTCTGCTTCTTCATGCTCTTACTGCCCTTCATGTCTGCAGGCATAAAACATTCATATTCTCTGCCCACATGGGATCTCCTTCATTGCATCAGCCTTTCTTTGTCCAAAACCCATGGGAATTGGTTTTAATTATCCACAATTATAGCCAACCAGCCTGATTTATCTGCAGTATGTAGAGTGCAAAGCAGTGTTTGTTCCTATTTAGACATTGCCACCATTAGTCCAAGGATGACAAGTGAAGAAGACGGGCTGACATTCTCAATTTACTTCTCTTTAATATTTTGTAATTTAGGAATAAGGTCCCATATCTACCACAGTCCTAGTATGGTCTCATTCCCACATTGTTTGTGTGAATGCTGCTTTAATTTGATCATGCACAACAACTATCATTCATTATTTCTAAAGAATATTTTGCCAGAATGTTTTTCAGAAGTGTTCTGTGTTCATTTCCTTTGCTTCCCTCAGTCTGGGCTATGATGCCTTCATTCTTACTGGATCCTACCCCAAAAAAGAGGAAAGTGTCTTCTCGTTATCTAAATTCTAAAGGAGCGCTCTGAAGTTTCTTGGATGATCTTGGATGATCCCATACATTTTTCTGCATTGGAAGGGTGGTTTCTTTTTCAAAACTGTTGTTAAAGGAGGAGAAAAAGGCCTACCAATCGTGTAGGAATCCTCAGTCCATCCTTGTAAAATGACTGCAGCTTCAAGTCAGGGCCATCTGCTTAAAAATAATGTATGGAACTCCTAGATACTTATGAAGTGCACATTAAAATGCACCATCCCCCAAGAAGGGGATGCATGGGATTTATCTAAAGCAGCCTTTAGGTTACAGATGATGGGACAGCAGAGTTTCTATCACAGAATGCTGTCACTTGTGTTCAGGCAGCTGTGGCACATGAAGCTGCTCAGCCTAATCTGTCCTGCTGAAGGACATTCGCTATCCTGCACTGCCTGGAAGATCAAAGAGAGCAGGAGGGGAGGGTGCTGCCTCATCATTCCATCCATTGGAGCTAATGCAAATTTCTAAGATCCTCGCTGACTTAAGAATTTAGGCTTATTAAGCTAAGAAAGCATATGAAAGAGTCATTATAGGCTTTGTTTTACATTATGGTAACTGCTCATGGAGCTTAAATAGAGCTCTGGTGGCAGCTCCTGAGCACCAAGGCCCTGGGTGTGGTCTCCATCTAGTGGCAAGGAAAGCTGTGTTCTGTTCCACTACCAAATGCAACAGAGAGAAAAAATCTACCGAGAGAAAAAGAGATTACCATGAAATGATTCATTTGCATACTTAGTGCTGCCCTGGAAGCAAAGAACAGGCTTGTTGATGAGTTAAACCTTTCAATGTAGGGTGGCATTTCTCATTGCATAAATAACATTGCCAGGAACAGCTTTCCTGGGCTGCCAGGTAACAGCAGCCACAGTGCACAGAATAGCATTGAATAACAATCCTCTGATGCTTTGCTTGTTGTCCTACAGCAATTAAACTTGATTCCTATGACATTGCCTCCTTGTTGCTACGGTCTGGTGCCAGAGTGAATTTGCGCTGTGTCCATGAGAGAACTGCTCTGCACGAGGCAGCCAGACTGGGCAGGAAGGATCTGGTACAGCTTCTCCTGGAATCTGGAGCAGATCCTGACCCCCGCAGTGGATATGGGCTCACACCTCTAGCACTGGCTGCACAGATGGGACACACAGAGATTATGGAGCTCTTACTGCAAAAAGGTGAGACTTTTTTAGATAGGACCTTATAAGAAAAGAAGGCTTCAGGTACGACTGCAAAACCAGCAGCAAAAGTAGCTCACCTTACTAGAGAAAATTAAATTCCATCTGCACTGATGGTTATTGTGATGTAGTGAAGGCCTGATAAATATCAAATTGTATAATATTAAAATAATATATTAATAATATAATAATATTTTGATTGGTACTTAAAATTGTTTTTAAATGCTCTGTTACTTTCTCATGTAGACAGGTCACCCTAGGTGATGCTTGACAACATATTTATTGTGGGGAATTTTACATGATGGTTCAGCAGCACTGGACCTGGATTGCATGAATTGTTTGCATCCTGGGTGCTCTCATGTTTACAGTTACACCTGCCTGGTCTTTGTAAAGTAAAAGATTGAAATGCATTGTTTATAAGCCAAAAGCAATTGTTTTGATGAATAAGAACCAAGCCTTTTGCCAGTGCAGTTCTAGGAACAATTCTTATTGGCTGCAAAGCAATTTGGGCCTTTTTGTTCCCAGGATTACATAAACACACATCTAAAATCAAGGATCCAGTGAAGATTTATGCCCAGAGTGGTTCTATTTGGTGGAGAATAGAACTCAAAATACCACATCACTGGGGGATTGGAGATATTAATTACAGCTGGATATTTACAGTGACTACTGTGAAAATCCTTCTTCTTCCCAGGTGCAGATGTTCTTTCACAGGCAATGGACTGTGCTTCTATATTGTTTGAAGCAGCAGGAGGAGGAAATCCAGATTCTGTGAGTCTTTTACTAGAATATGGGGCTGATGCCAATGTACCAAAGCACTCGGGTCATTTGCCAATCCACAGAGCTGCATATAGAGGACACTTTCTGTGAGTTAATATACTTAAAAATCAAATAATAGTGACACCAGAAATATTAATTTACCAATTTTACCTTATTCAAAGCAGGCAGAAAATCTGTAGTTTTGTACAAGGAATTATTTTTGACTATGTAAATATGTCTGTTCTGTGTCTGAATGTAAGAGACCAGTCAGGATAAAATCTTCATGACTTTAAGATGTACATCTTAATCCCTATGGTATTTCCCTATTTGTCACAAGTAATAACACTGTCCAGACTGATGCTGAGGTTCTTGGGACATTGTCACTCTCTTTGGGTTGATGTTCATCTCCTCCCCATCACAGAATGGGAATGGTGACTATACTAAATAGACAAATAGACTTATAGAGTAAGGGTTATCCCTATTATAAAAAGAGTAAGACTACTGGAGGATATTTATGCTGAAATCACAACTAACAAATGAGAAAAAAGCACCTGAGGATTCTTAATTTTTGTATTAATATTTTCTGTATATTAATCGTTAAATTTAGATGTTATCACATTATAGATTATATGCATTCATGTTGTAATACATATTCAGTTCATTCCCTAATCCCTATAGGTTTAGCAATAACACTGTGCTTTCAACATTCAGGAAAAATTTCTATTGAGAAGGCATCATTAATTCCTATAGCAAGGAATGGGTTGTTCATGAATAATAGTGTAATATTTTAGGTGTAGTAGGTGTCAAGTCAATATCCCATTCCTGGCTAACAATTTCATTGTTAGCAATCCGAGTCAACGCATGCCATGGCACTGATTTGGTATATTGAGATTATTCTAACAGTCATGATGAATTCTGAAGCCAAACACAGAGAAATTCAAAGATGAGTTAGGTGAACCAAAATGTTTAAGATTCTGAGATGCTTCTGGTTTTAATTTTTCAGAGCTCTAAAATATTTAGTTCCAGTGACTGATTTTGCTGCCATTAAAGCAAGCGGGATAAGTCCAGTTCACTCGGCAGCAGCAGGAGCACATCCTCAGTGCCTCGAGTTTCTCCTCCAGTCGGGTTTTGACGCCAATTTTATGCTGGCTCAGAGGGTTCGCAAAGGCTACGACGACCACCGGCAATCAGCCCTGTACTTTGCCGTTTCCAACGGGGATATCTGCTCCACACAGCTGCTGCTCGACGCCGGGGCCCTGACAAACCAGGATCCCATCAACTGCCTCCAGATAGCCTTGAGAATGGGCAACTACGAGTTAATGCATCTGCTGCTCCGCCACGGGGCCAACGTCAACTACTTCTGCCGCGTGAACACCACGCACTTCCCCTCGGCCCTGCAGTACGCGCTCAAAGACGAGGTCATGCTCAGGATGCTGCTCAACTTTGGCTACGACGTGCGGCGCTGCTTCGACTGCCCGCGGGGCAGCGCGGCACACGCGCGGTACGCGACCGACGGCTGGACCTCCACCGTCATCAAGGACACCATGGTGAGTGTCACACGGCTGCTGTCCCACTGCCAGAGGCCTTCCTAAAACTCAATGGGAAGGGGCGTAATGCACCGTCAGAAAAAGAAGTTTTTTTTAAAGTTTACACATAAATAGACACGGCTTTCAAATATAGATGTTGTTATGAAGCCTAGTTCACGATGGTAAATGATTGTAAACAGTCATTTTGAATTGTGAAAATTCAGCTGATGATATGCTGATGATTGGTATGGAACCGTCTCTCCAGGGCAGTCTTGTCTGTGCTGTGAAAGCAGAGATTTGCAGGCTGGCTCTGCATTGTCCTTTGCCAGAACACCAAGACTGGAAGGCTGTTGAAAGGACCCCCAGAGCTAGTGGGATACGCACTGAGCAGAAATTAGCAAACCTAAAGAGCTTCCTGGAGATACTCATCAGTGTCATTGTTTCACAGTTTGTGAAGTCCATTTGAACTTAACCCTTCTTTCACCTAAAGATATGATGATGCATTCACTAAGCTGGTGGGATCCCCCTATTAAGCACCTGGGACACAAGTCTGAATTTCACACAGAGTGGTAGCACTTCTTTTTGAGCACCAAGTCCCCAGATATACAGCTGCTTAAGTTTGTTTTTGGATCTAGTACAAAATAACCCTCTATCAGATTTTTAGATTATACTAGTGAGGCTTAGGCAAGCTGTGGCAACCTCTAAAACCCTGCCCAAGTAAGGCAATTGTTCTTGTCCTCAGAGACAGAAGTAATTTACTGCAGTATTGAATATTACCCTACTAAACGTTCTGTTTCTATCAGTTCTGTGAAGTGATAACCTTATCCTGGCTGAAGCACGTGTCTGGGAAAGTAGTGCGAGTCATGTTAGATTACGTCGATCATGTTAAGATTTGCTGGAAGCTTGAAGCAGTTCTCAAAGAGCAGGAGCTCTGGCCAGACATCCATTTCATTTTAAGTAAGTGTCTGCTTACGTTTTTAATGAAAACAACCTGGTTTGGCATTGGGGCCTTTTTGGTTGGTAGCATTTTAATTTTGCTTCTCTTTCCTAGCAAATCCTCGCTCTCTGAAGCACCTTTGCCGTCTGAAGATCCGGGCATGCATGGGCCGGCTGCGTCTCCGCTGTCCTGTCTTCATGACCTTCCTTCCACTGCCAAACTGCTTGAAAGACTACATCCTGTACAAGGAATATGACCTTTATGGACAGGAGAACTTCACAGGCATCTACAACCTCAATTGTGCATAAGTGTTAGTCCTGGACCTCAAAGGGAATTTAATGTGGATAAGACTGTTGTGCTTTTTTCTTTTGGAATTTTTCTCTCCTCTGTATATTAAGGAATGTCAGCGCTCTCCCCTCACCACCTGAAGAAAATTGCAAGACCCCCAAAATGTAAGTATTGGTGATGGCACTCCAAGGATCTCCTGGACTATGACCTATCTGGAAGTTATGGTAATAGTATTTTAAGCACCTAGTGTGACAAGGAAGTGTAAAATACAGGGCTGCAAACCTTGTGTTATGGCTAAGTTAAAGCCTGTCATATCAGATAACACCACCCCTACTCCAGGATTAAACTCAGGGTTTAGTTTAGTCAGGGATTTGATTAAAACCAGCAAGGGATATAGTTTTCTCTTGTACTTCTTCCCTTCTCTTGACAAGAAGTAGTTATTTGTGAAGTCCTACAGTGAAGTTCTGAAAAGCAACTTAAGTAATTCTTTTCTTCATCAAATAAAGCAATCTCCCCCATTCCTGGCAATGAAATGGGACGAAGCTTGAGAAACCTCTGCTTATCACAGCAGGCCATGTGACATACCAACATTTCAACAAGCTGGCACTGCTGAAAGCTGTGCTAGTTCTGCAGCTCCTTCTCAGGTACTGGTATGTCTCATCCATCAGGAACTTGGACTATTCTCTTTAGAACCGAATTTTCCTTACAAAGTGCTGTCCAAAGCCATGCCTGTTCCTACTAAAAATATTGCAAATGTCAGTTCCTATTTTAGAAAAAGAGTTCATCAACACATTTGGCATTAGTAGTATTTATTCCTTCATAATCAAGTAAGCATAGATTTTTTTTCTAGTTATACATGCATCTTTATCACAGAAGTTACAGAATTCAAAAGTCTGCTTTTCCCCAGAAAAATCTACAAACCTTATAAAATTCAAATTTTACCGTAATGTGGTTATGGCCTGTGGTTTTTTACATGGTGTTTGTCCCATACCAAACCACCCCAGCCTGTGAAGACGTGTCCAGGGCCCAAGGCAGTGGTTGTGCTGCTGGAGCCTCCGCGCTCGGCGTGTTCCCAGAGCCCTCCCTGCCCTGGCCCTGCCCTGCCCCTGCCACAGCTAAAGCTCACCTTCAGTCTCTGACTGCTGCAAAAAGAAGTGAAGAGCATTCCCAAGGGCAACAACTTCCTCTGAGGTTATCTGGCTAACAGCATAAAAATTAAGAGAACTGAGCTACACTTGACAATGGTGAGCATGTCAGAACTTTGTTTAATGGAACACATCCTGTCACCAATAATGGTATTTCCTCGAAGTCAGTGTGATGAAGAATGCAGGAGGCTTTTGCATCAGTACAAGTCCCACCCAGCAAGTTAGTATAATTAAGCTTTTATTTAAAATATAAAATGCTGACTGGAGCCCTGGCACAATAGGGTTACTATCCGTGTTTCCAAGATTAAGACACAACAATCAGAGTTGACATAAATATGCCATTGGTTGTTCTTAATACAGCTATTCAGGGAAAATGTGCAAGTCATTCTCAAACACTGCAAAAATCACTTACACTTCACCAGAACAGGACCAATCCAGAAACACCATCATAAGAATTTGACCACTCCACTCTATTATAAAAATGACCAGAAAGATTGTACAAAATCCTCAGCTTGCAATATAAACTTCATTAGGAATACAAGGGCATTCACAAAGATACACTGACTTACTCTTGTAATGACAACTTAGATACCACTGTGGCAGGAAAAAAATGTCGACTTAGTGCTTAACAAAAACAAAAAGCCTTGGGGACTAATTAACTTGCAAGAATTTTTGTAATACAGAGCCAAAGAAAGAATATAAAGTATCAACTTTTGCTGTTACACTAGATAATATCTCTAAGTTCACTAAGCAGTGGCAGTTTTCTTTCTATAGGTGAACTATTTCCTAAATAATAGGGGACTATATTGTAGCACAGTTTTCCCCATTGGCTTGTCCCAAATGCTGTGCAACTAATTAATCAGAACTTACCTTAAGCATAGACAGAACTGACCTTAAACCAATTTATTTCCTTATATCCATGTACGTCAATTACAGCTTCATAAATAGCTTCAGCTGTTTCACAATTTTCACCTCTGGGTTTCCATCCATATACAGAGGAAATCTGACAACCCAAGGGGAATGATTCTTAACTCTGAGATATTACTTTACTGTAAGACAGTAAATTGTCTTGATACAGTTTCAAACTCAAACAGATCAAGGAAGTAAGACTATGACATGCAACCAACTTTTCACTACCTGATCATATCCAGTTAGATATGTTTAAGTAGTACCTGACTTTGACCTTGTCCTCTGGTTCAGACTTGGCCAAATCTGCAGTGCCACAGAGGAGTGCCAGCTGTCATCTGTAATGCAATAAAAGGCATACCCACAAGCACAGCTGCTTCCATGCCATTACATACATAAACAATGTATGTAGCCTGAAAGAGCTGACAGCAAGGCTGGCTTGGTCTGCAGTGTGTAAATCTACACAGTGTAACAAGCTTCATATCCTTCTTACTGAAGTTAGGCAGTAATTAGGAGGCTGCAATTAGCAACATAACAAGTTAGTCCTGAACAACACTGCCAATTCAGTACCTACATGAAGTCACTTCAAAATTACGAACTTGAAAGAATATTTCAGGAGTGACTGAAGTAATAGTAGATGCACATGAAGCAAAGTACAGCTTCAGCTGAAAGTGCTTGAAAGATCAGTTTGTGAATAAAAGGCAATAGAAAATAATAAATAGAAGAGTTTATTTAATCTCCTGTAAATTAGGAAAGGAAACCATTGGGTAGTTTAGTTACCATCAAATACTCTGGTGGTGCAATCCTACCACAGCAGCTCCCAGCAGACCTATGAGGTGCTCCCACTAGAAGTTATACTCTATAAAGGCAAGTACCAAGCATCATTCTGATTTTTTTTTTTAACAAAGCTGTTTTCTAATGAATTGCTTCTAAACCTTAGAGGAAAAAAGGTACCAAAGCTTTTCCTTTTGGGAAGAAGGGCATGGATAAAGCCTCACCAGCTGTTTTTGCCTTGAGATAGTTCTTAATTACAACCTGTGTGATCCTCCCCAGGCAAAGCTCAGTAATTCTCACTCCCCTGCTAACTCCATCACCATTCCTGTCTGACTTGCCCAGCTCTGCTGACATGCTCTTTGCTTTTGCAACTTTTATCTTTATGCTTTTATACCTTCTTACTCATTTTACACCAGTGAAACTGCCCTAAATAAGCAAACAAACGAGCCCTATATTTCATTTATGCATATCAATCTTTTAGTGGTTAAGATGAGAATCATCCAACGTAAGTGAAATTTACTTCACTCCTACTCTGTTTTAGAAAGCTACATTTAATGGCATGTATGGAAAGCCTGAAAAGTAAATGGAATAATTCCAGTATTTATTGCTAAATCCAAAAGATCCCATTTGACAGTAAATTCACCTGCCAACTTTATTAGCCTTTCTTCCTCATCTTTGCAGATTTATATCTATATGAGTAAAGGTAGTTTTTCAGAAAAATACAGTAATTCCACTTTCTGACATTTCTTCAACAAGGTGAATGCAAAACAGGCTGCATATCAGAAATGCTTTCTCATGAGAGTGCTTGTCTATTATCTGTCCTCCCTCTGGAGCCTGCAGCTCCAGTGCTTAACTCAGTGAGTCCTTCTCTGACAAGCTGCAGACTGGATTCCAGACACTGGAGATCACTGATTCCATAGGCTCCCTGTGCTGTTTCCAGACTGCCTCATCCTCAGTAAATACTTGAGAAAGATACAAGTAAGACACAGTAACCTTCAGCTACCCTGTGATATTATTTGATAGAAAATTATCAGTAAATAAAAACAAACACAAACAAACATGAATTAGAATAATTTGCAGAGACAAACTGCCTTGCCACTCTCTGTACGCCTTGATTTAAGTACAAAAAGGGAAAAAATGGATTTGGTGCCTCTCTGTACATTTTTGCTGGTAAGAATAAAAACAGTCTCTTAAGAATGGGAGCTAAGAATGGAAGCCTAGATATGAAATAAAAATGCCACTGTGTTTTAGCAGAAGCCTCAGGCTGGTCTGGTCCATGTGGCACTGTGCCAGCCAAAGCCAGCCACAGGGCACTACTACCCCACCTGACTGGGCAACAGCAAAAGCAGGTATTTCTACAAGTGACTGGCTGCTCTGGGGATGAAAAATGTACTGGAACAGGAGCTGGTAACTAACTCAGGAAGAGAACCTGGTGCCTCTCTGTTCCTCAGCCTCCCCCCTTCTTTTTCAAGCCAGAGCCCTTTGGTGGCTGCTGAAACTTCTGCAACTCCAGCTGCCTCTGCTCCTGCCCAGGGCTGCGAGGGAGGCACTGCTGCCCTGCTCTCCTGTCACAGCAGCTGAGGCCACCAGCTCCTGCACAGAGTCACATCTCCAGCACCCAGGGCAGGAGGCTGCCAATGCAGGGCACTCTCATGAGCTAGAAGAGCCCTCTGTGCACCCACAGCCATCCAGCAGACAGCACCTGAGATTGCTCACTTTATCAGCACTGAGCAACTCCAGCTAGGAAGGGCTGGGCCACCACCAGCTTCTGAGGAGATACTCTGAAAATTGCTTCCATTCCTGAACACTAGAAATGCCCTGCAATGAACAGTAAATCACTTGTAACTCTTATATTATAACTTGGAATATAAGTATCTTCTTTTCTCTCTACATATCTTGTTATTTGCCACTATTAGAGACCTATCTTCTGTTCCTCTGGATTTTAATATTTATAGTAATTAGTGCAAAAATAAATATTTCTCTCCAAACAAGATTTCTCTTCTGGATCAAAAGGTGAATGCACATCTAATACTATACAAAATAAATATTACACAGGGTATGGAATACAGAGCGCAGATTACAAGCTGTAAACAGACATCACTTTGAAAAACGCTTTCCAGAAGTGACTCTGGGATGCAGGATTGGTGTCATCTCTTACTTCAGAGCCAGTAAATTCTGTTTGCAAAATCACAAAAAGACTGAAGAGCCTCAACTCATTTTCAGTAGATGCAGTATGCTAGCAGCAAGGCATTTACATATGCAGAAGGTTTTTCGTATGATGGAATTGAAGATGTTCCTGCATCTCTAAGCGTGTTTTATAAAAATGAACTCAGAAGTTTACAGCTTTCTATTCCAAGTACTGGGGAAAAAACAAGAATATGGCACTTGTGCTACAAGGCTATATACACCACTCTTATAATTTGATGAGGAATGTTTTTCCTCATGCAGTGAAGTTCAACTGCATCTCATCAGCTCTTATCTAGGTCTGACAGTATCTTTTTCTCCTGTTGAAAGAAGTTTTTTGGCGTTGTAGTCACCAAAAAAAATCAACTGTATCATACCATGCAAAATGAAACAAGGACCCTTCTGTTTTAGAACTATTGCACATCTCACTGATGTTAACAGGGATCCTTCTTTCTAAATCTAAGAACAGGTATGTGCAACAAACTGGGTAAAGCTTAGCACTGTCTTATTTGGACATCCACTTTTGTTTCCAGCAAGGTGTTCTCCACGCTGCAGTGTAAAAAACAAATGTCAGTGTTACTGCTGAAGGCCAATGAGTTTTCAGTTTTGCTTCCAAAGCAGTCAATTGCACAGAGGTAAGTGGGGAAAACCCCCACATTTTTTCCCATACTGCAGAGAAGCCTTGAGAAAACATCTTTGTAATAACCATGGCAGCATGACTGTGCTTCATCTGGCATACAAGAGAATTACACTGACAGGAAATGGAAATCACTTAACTGAGAAAGAAAAATCAAGGCATAATAGGGTCTATATATTGTGAAGTCTTTACTGTAACACGACAGACCCTCCACCTACATTGCACCTCTTGTAGAACTTGTGCCATTTCACCAGATATATTCGTGATTCCAATCTTAATGAAGCAGGCAACCTTAGGCTTCAGATTCTCTCTTCTTCTTTCCATCTTCTCCTAAGTCACTGTCTTCTGACTGGCTGCTGCTAACAACTACAAACTGTCCTTCTGTGTTGCTCTGGTTGGATCTGCTGGAAGCTGCTATCAACCGGCTCTGCTCCTCCAAGTCCTAAGTTGGGAAGGGGGGGTTGGGAAATCAGAAAAAGAGTATTATCCTTAAAGCCATCTGCAATGGACACAAAATATCATTATTATGATTTCTAAATGATCTATCAATACTATCAGTGGACAGCTCTGAACAAAACTGCAAAAGAAAGTAAGGAGAAAAAACCTAATGTTAAGAAATAATGATGAAAGGTACCTTCTCAATTTGTTTTTGTTTATTCAGTTCTTTTTGCTGTTTCTCTTTGACTCTATCTATTTCTTTCTGCTTTTCTGAGGCTTTTCGATCCTGAAGGGCAAAAATGTAAATAAAGTCAGTAACAACAGCCTGAGATGTTTGGGACAGAACTGATTAATACGAACTTGCTCAAGACTGTGACATCCCTGCTTTGATTATTCTGCTCTTAAAGGATTTAGCATGGTTGTTGAAAATAACAAAATGAATCCTATATTGAATATTGTTCTACAGTAGATACTGGTCAGTCTTTTCATTTGAATTTAAATTCTAGGGGAAAAAACCCTTAAAATACACAACAGTATTGCTGCATCTAGAAGCATCTTGCAGAATGCAACCTATTACACATATTAAATATACCCCCTTCCTTCCATTCCCAAGCATCCTTTGCCCCGAAAAGATTCTTACCAGTTCTGCATGAAAAGCTATCTGTTTGGCCAGTCCAACAGAGTCACAAATCTAAACACAAAACAGATAGGAAACAATCAAAAATGCCTTTAAATTTAAGCCAGCATCCCAAATCAGATACAACAGCACCTTAAAGCATTTGCAGGCACTTAAAATGACAGGTTTAACTTTTCAGTACATAAAAATGCCTTAGACAGCTTGAAGGGATCTAGCACCTGGGAACCCACATTCACAACTGATACAAGTAACAGCCATCAGCAGTACCTTTTCCCCTTCATTATTTGATTCAAATATATAGCAGATGGAAGTCCGGCGGCTCTCCACTCTCCCTGCCGAGGCTCTGAGCACAAATCCGAAGAGGCGCTTGTTCTCCTGGTGCGTGGCGTACAGCACTACATTGGGCAGAGGAAACTGCCAAAAGGACCAGACACAGGGACATTAAAACTGATCCCAAACGCTGCCACACGAGGTTTCAATGCACTGCACATCCATTAATGCACTACCACAGCACAAGAGGTTACCTGACCAAAGGTAATTATGAAACACGAACGGATTAGACAGCAAGGACTAAATTATTCCAAAGACAAGCAAATGTCAAAAAACACACTCCGTGTAAGAAAAAGGGACCACATTTGCAGTGAGTCAGTCATCTTCCTGAAAGTGGATACACTCCTGTTTTGTTTTAATCATTCATTATAGTTACATTTGTGACTAAGCTTTTAATAGTTCCATGTAAATGCACTACTTCTCAAAAACCTTTGCTGCAATTAGCTCAAGCTCTTCTAATTATATAAGCAAGAAAAAAAACCCCAACCCAAACAAATCCCATACCCTCATTAGTTTGTTACAAGAAAATTGTTTTGCATTCTTATTCCTACTAGAGGTTGGACTTCAAATTATCTTTTTAAGATTCATCAAACAATAAACTTAAGAATTCTGAGAATCCCTACCACAGCTGGTATAAACTGATGAGATTAGATGTTTGCATTTAGCATTTATGGGACATACCCTCAGTTGATGTACCTCACTGTAAAAGGTGACAGCTTTGGAGCATTTTTGAACTTAATGTCAAACTTTAAACATCAAGATACTTTTCCATGCTCAAGATTTCCTTTTATGAAAAGGAAAGCAATTCAGAGCCTCCAAAAAAGTGCATGTTTTTAAAATCACACACAAAAATAGACCATAAATAAGGCTTAAAAAGGGAAAAACGAAAGAGTTTTGAAATATGAAAAATAAAGACTGCTATCACTAAAGAATTAAGCTGGCCTTATTTGATATCCTAAGAAGAATTCCACTTACTCCTTTCAAGTGCATTTTTTATAAAGAAGAAAAACAAGAAATGAAACCAGAAACCATTCAAAGCCCTAAAGGCAATTGTGCATTAAAAACAAAACCAAGAAACCAAACAGCAAACAAACCCTCTTGGACTTCAGGACCAATGTGACTCCATCTCTAATGTTCCCTCTTTACTATTTCACCCTCTCAGGTCACAGGAGGAAGGCAGTATCAAAAGCCAGTCTGACCTACTGAAATCACTCCCCTAAATCTGATTTGCAAGTGTTTCTAAATGTCTGCATTGGTCTCCTAATAGCACTGGAAATTTGTTTAGAAATCTCATGCTATTGGTGATTATAATCTAATAATAATATTTTTAAAATCAAGTCATTACATTGCCGGATATTTATCTTAAAATGGAAAGTTACTTACTTGTAGTCTTGTAACTTGTGTCTGTGGATCAATTAACCTAAAAATTTGTTTTTAAAGACAAACCAGAAAGTAGATTTTACCAAAGTGAAAGATCATTCTGTAAATAAACATCAGTAGAAGTCAGGATGCAAACTTACCTCAGACAGTCACAAGTGACTAACAGGTGTGACTCTGTCATCCTGAAAACGTTATGGATGGCGCGAGCTGCCAGTATTTGACGCATTGTTTCATAAACAACATCTGGGCTCTCGTCAGACTTCACTTCCATAGAGCCAAGAAATCTTACAATAAATAACTGATGAAGAATTGAATCTAAGAAAAAAGAAAAGTATTGAAAAAAACCCTCCATTTTGGGTTTCCCCATTTAAAACCAAAGGTGAACTGCAGTCAGGAAAACTCCAAACTCCTCCTAACTTGGAAAGAGATTGTTCCTACTTAGCAACTGGAGGTGCAGTTACTGCACAGCACATCACACATCTTTTCATTTGGCTAATGAATACAAAAGATGCAATGAATAAGTTTTACAGATGATTTTCAGACAGTTGTTTGATTTACCTTATCAAATACCTTGCAATGTAATTAAGCATTTTAAAACTGGTGTTAAATTAGAAGAGAGAAGCTGGAGATGGAAACAGAACTATACTTGTCAAAATTTATTTTTATTTAGCATTGAAATGAAGTTTTTGTTTTACCTTCTGTTTCAGGTTTTGAGCCTCCAGATTCACCAAATGGATTTGTGCGTCTATTAAAAGATGAAAACATTAAAGCAGGAGTCAGATTACAGGAACCATTCATGCAGAGTGCAGCAGTCTCATGCTGTGTCAAATACCAACATGTAATGAGTTCACAAACTTGTCATCTGGAGGAATGATGTATCATGAATCGTAAGGAGAAGCAATTCCATCAGGAGTGAGACATAACTTGCTGTATGTGAGGACACAGATTACGGGAAAAATACCAGATATTATTGTCCTATTGCTGCCATAGAAGGTTTTGCTCACATTTTAGGTCTTTTTATATTTGAATTAAGCCCAAAGCAAAACCTTGGTAATATTTGAAAAGGTGTAGTTTTAGGGGATGAAATTTCACAAAACGGCTTCAGGAAGCACAGCCAAAATCCAGGTCCTTTCAACACTCCATAGGAGCACCCACTTCTCATCACTGTCAAGGTGTTGAATTATTTACTCAAGAGAAGCCCCTGGGTTTGTTTCAAATGCAGCTTTCTCAAAACATCACTGGGGTTTTACTCCTAGAGGGTCAAGAGAAATGTGGCTGGCTATTTCTGGCTCTCAGACATACTATCAGTTACAGAGAAAAGTGAAAATACTCTAGGCTTCCAAGTCTGCATTTTTCAAAAACAGTACAGGAATGAGCACAGGAAATGGGGACATTTAATTTAAAATTTGTAGAGGAAATTATCTGTTCTCTTTGGCTGACTGGTAGCTGAAATGCTATTGGCAAGGGTACAATATAGTCCAAATTAGGTTTTTCAGGGGATTAATGAGTGTGTCTACAGTTAGTGTATTAAAAACAAATTTCAGAACTATGAGAAAAAATTGTTCAGTTACACATACTCACTGCCAGTTCATCAATTAGCAGACACGTTTTAACAAGAGTTATGTGGTTTAAAGTAATAATTTTTTTCTAGATTGAAGCCAATATGGCATTGCTACAATGTTTAGATAACAAGGCCTCAATCAGGAACCATCCCATTAAATGCTGACCTGTGTAATTACAGTAAAAACGAATTCTTTCTACTAGCATCTTCTATTTCTCAGATTTTTCTTGTCATTTAATATTAAACTGGAAGAGCAAATGCAAAATCTCACGGGATCTCTCAAAAGGCAATAATAAAATTTAAATTTATGTCATCAGTATCAGAAACCAAGGAAAGTACTTTTTTTTTACTAACAGTATCTGTACAAACACTGCAGTTCTTTATTGAAGGCGATGGTTAATTAAAAATACTGAGCTCAACTCTATCGAGTATGCTGTGAAAAATATTATTTTCTGGACTAGAATGATAACTGATGACATCAGAGAATATTCTGAGCTGGAAGCACCTGCAAGGATCACAGAGTCTCAGTCCCTGGGGAATGGCCCATGGAGGGACTGAATCCACAGCCCTGGAGTTTCGGGCACCCTGCTCTGAGCAACGGAGCCGGCCCAGGCCACCCCAGGAATCCAGCTAAGCCCTGAACTTTCCACTGTCTGCAACACACTTCAAGTCTATTTTAAATCAGTGTATTCTGAAGGATCTGGCTGGCCACTTGTTTATCCTGCTATGCTGAACAACAACAAAAGCTGTTGAAAAAAAGGAAAAAATAGTTGTGTATATATAATTTCAACTCTTACGTCTGTGAGATGCAATTAAAAATTCAAGTATTTTCCTAAAGGCAGGGGGATAGAACATAGTTTTGTGACAAGAGTCACATAAATCAGTTTTCATCTCTTTGGTTGTTTTTGTTGTTGTTAAGAGCAGCTGGATCTGCAAATACATTTTCTTAATATCTCAATTCTATAGGTACAGCTCTAGAAATGCAATGATCCTTTACAGATCTTTGGGTTTTAGTACATCTCCCACTCAAATATAAAAACAAGTAGGAGAAAATGTTTTTATGTTTTGGATGAACTCTTAGATGATTTTAACTTGTCTGTATGTGAAATTACTCTAGAAGCCTAGACCATTTTCACTCACCTTTCAGCTTAAGAGGAGTGTCACCGTATGCCATCATCACCTGGAGCAGGGCTACCAAATTTCTCTTGAGTTTCCAAGAGGAAATAACCCAAGCTGCTGGGTGAGCAAGCAATAGGAAAGGAAAATACTTCGTGAAACCAAAAGTTTAAAATAAATCAATAAATAAAAGCATAGGCTGTTAAAGCAAGAAAAGCTGCTGCAAAATAGGAAACTACACCTTGACTTTAGTGATGTAATTAAGCCTTTTTTTTTACAATTCCATTTAACAGTTTAACAAATTGTTTTGCTTCATTGGCCACTGCAAAATTTGTGGCATCAGTCAGGGAAAAGGCAGTGTGTGTGCTGGAGCTGCATCTTAAATGTGGTTTTCTTGTTTGTTTGGTTTTGAATTAGTAACATTAACTTCAGGGATTTTTTTCCTTCTCTCTGCTGTTCCTACCTGCCCGATTGCCCTGATGATTTTGCTTGGCCAGGCAGATCTTCACTGACTGGAGATATGATGTCAAACTGGATGGGAGTGTCAGGGGCAACAAGGGAGTCCAAGGAAAGTGCTGAGAGAGCTGCTGAGTCAGACCCCAGTGACCCTGTGCTGCTGGTACGGGCTGCAGGAGGACGAGATTGCCTACAACAGAAAGGCAAAGTCAGGGTGAGTTCAGGCTGGTTGGTAAGAAATTAAACCACAGGGGACACCAGTACAATATTGCAGAGCTCAGATGTAAAATAAAAACTAAAATCCTGAAGATCGGGGTATAGCAAACAAATCTTTGTACCTAGCCAAATTAAATTCAAGTTACTACTTCCATTAATAATTGCATCAGATTGTTTTAACATCAATACATAATCACATATTAAGTATAATACAATCTGAGGTCTGCTTCCAGGAGTCGGACACGTGAAGAAAACTCTCATCATGAAATCACAGGACAAAACAGATGTGATGGAACCAACCAAAGCATCCACCAGCTGGCCCTGGGATTACTGCTAACAGTGGATGCTCCACAGTGCTGCAGCACTGAAAGCTGTGCTCAGGAAATCTTCCTCTGGCCTATCAAAGATTAAGTTCTGATCACAGAAAACTTTGTAGACTTGTTAGGCTTTTTTTTTCCCCTGGGCCTTTATCCAGGGTTCTCCTTTTGTGTGTGCACCTCTGGGTGTCTCACTTACACAGCTGGCCTCATGCTCTCGTGCCTCTGCTGGAAGGAAGGAGAAGGAGTGACAGCCTCCAGGGCGGACTGGTTCACACGGGCAGCCATTTCCTGCAGCGCACATGGGACATGTATCTCAAAACATTTTTCTCAATATAAACTTTAAAATTTTATTTAGATGCAACTGGGTGAAATTATAAACTCAACACTTCATGCAAATCTTGCATTCTTAAATTTTTGTCAACACACCTACAGCATTTTCTTCTAACTTTTCTTCAGACACATATCCTGATGTTAACTTTGTCAATTTAAATGAACACACTGGCCTTACAATACTGCCAATGTTAATAAAAGGCAGCAAGAGAGAAAAGTTCCAATGATAACTCTGGTAAAATAAGCAAATGTAGCCAAGAAAATAAAAAGAAAAATCTCATATGAGAAATGCAGCCCTCAACTGTGAACTAAAACCCAAGAAAACACACTTCATATATAGATACATGCTCTGTTATAAAACAGTTTTTATTGGGCCAATTCCCCTAATTTAGTAAGCAAAAGTTATTATGTAAGTTTCCATCAATTTGAATTTACTCTAGAAATATAGATGTTTAAATATAACTGATAAATATAAATTTTAGTAGTTACCTCAGGGTTTTCACTCAGATATATCTGCTTAGATATGTTGTTTATGGTGCATATCCACTGAAAAACAGGAAGAAAAAAAGAAAACAAATTAATTTGTCATGTCTTCTAAACAAACTTGATTGAACACCTGAGTTGCTAGCTTCAGAGCTTTTTCTACTTTATAAATTCAGGGAACCAAATATTCTGCACACCCAGCTTGTCATTAAATTCACTGTCACCTGCATACTGCACTTTGCACTTTCAGATTTTACTCACAGAAATTATTTTAGTCATACTAAAATTAAACTAAAGAAAGCTTAATTCACAACTCTCAGGAATTAAAAAAAACTTCAGCAGGATTCTCTCTTCTTCTTTGTGCTGCAGATGACATTGTTTCCTCAAGAGATTATAAAAATTCAATTTTGCTCATTTCTTGCATCTGCAAACTAGAATCTGTTTTCACTCCTTGCTCTGGAAAACCATTTGCTCCTGTTCCTGGCTTTTCAACTTTTATCTGAAGGAGGAAACTAACAGAAACACGAAGATAAACAAGGTGTCACTAACAAAGATAATTTATTAATAAGTAGAAACTGAAAAAAATATGCAGTATCCACCTATGGTTAGGAATGTATTCTTTCTGTGCAGCAGAAAATCACTAAGCTCCATGCACACCTCCTGTAAGCTTACCTCTTCATAATCTTTTTTACTTTCTGCCTGTAAGATTGAAGACCTGAAAGGGAATGAGAAACACAACTTTGTGTATTTAAAATGCCTCACAAATACAGTCAGCCAGGAAATTACATTTTCATATTTAAACACTGAACAAGAAGTTATGATAGGCTGAAGATTGTGTTTGTGCTGAGTGCAGTCAGCATTATATAATTAGGGTGGGGAGGGACCTATGCTTTCCTCTCAACAGGAAACAGAAAAGCAACACAATTTTAATGTAATGTAATACTTAAGTATTGACAAAATGCAATACCACCTGTCAACTGATTATCACTATCTTATTCTGAAATACTACTCAGATACATTATATAGAGTTTATAAACAAAAATCTAGACATTACACAGTTAAAAGGACATCCCAGATTTTGCTTCTAAGTATGCAGAAAATATATCAGGCTAACACCTGGCCAAAGGCAGACCCTCTTTCTTTTCCTAATTAGTCACTCCAGTGTTTCTTACATGAAACAGCAATGTAAGACCACTCACTTTTTGCCATCAAAAGATGTGATCTGAAAACAGTACCGTCTGTCCTCACAGTCCACAGCCATCACAGAGCAGTTGTCTATGTCCATGACAAGGCCCCCAGCCACATCTCCTCTGGCCTGGCTCATCAGATTTCCACCTTGGGTGAAGTAAAATTGTCTCTCCCAACTGGAAGACACCAGCCCTGTCTTACTAAAAGGTAAGAAGAAGTCCTCAGTTAGCCTCTCTTTTTGCTCAGACACTCTATAATATTAGTTGCTGCAGTTGTGTTCTAATACAGAAATTCATGCCTCATTCAGTAAGTATTTTACTTCAACTGTTGTTGTAAAAGTTATCAACTTTTTTTTTTAAATTCCTTGGCGCTTATTATATAAATTATAGTAAAAAATCAAAATGTTACAACTTATTTTTCATAGCTCTGAAAAGCAGCAGTTAGACTTCCTCAGAGGCACAGCTCCCTCCTGTGGACAACGAGCCACTGCTGCAGGGAATCCAGAAGCTCCTTCCAAGGGTATTTTGGTTAACAGAGCCTTTTGCCTTGTTTAGATCACAATTACAATGTTTTATTTAGTAACTTGAATCCCAAAGCTTTAACAGACACTTCCAGAACAATCCTGATAGACAGAATCTTGTTACTTCCAAATTAGAATGCAAAGAAATTGCACTCTCAAACCGTTTTTTAAAAGAAAAATGAAAATTCAAGCAAAATTAGACTAAAATCAGGATAATTATACTCTGCACCTAAATGACATTATGTCAGTGTAACAATGAATTTAATATTAATTAGATGAAGAAGTCCAAAGAAAGAAACAGCATAGCTCTTATGTGACTTATTCAACTGAGTTTATAAAATGAGCATAGCTAACATCAACAAAAAAAAAAAAAAAAAATTCAGCTTCTTTAGATTTCCTTTTCCAAAATTAAATACTCTGGAATTTTCAAATAACAAGTTACTCTTACTTTCTTGTATTGAGATAGCCAGCTTTCCGTGTTAGATTCCTATGAGCAGGAAATTTTATAGGATCAGGATCAGGCAAATACAATGGATCACTGGCTACTTCCAAGTCCTCTATAGTTTGTTGCATGTTTTCTACTTCACAATCCATTTCCCTGCGAACACTAAGATAAAAATGTGTTATTAACAAAGATAATTTATTAATAAGTAGAAATAGAAAAGATAATCTTGATAAAAGTTCAAAATTCAACAAAGCCAACTTACTTCTGTACACTTGTGCCAATATTGCTCAAAAATTCTTCCAGTTGCTCAGTAAGATTTTCTGAACCCATTTTAAAAAAGCTTATCTTTAAGGAAAAAAAAAGGGAGGAAAAGGGAGAATTTAGTCATTAATAAAACTACACTAACAATTAACAGATGAAGTCATAGGAGGCTAAAGTTTCTCAGAGAAATCTGTTTTCATCCATCCTTCCCACCAAAGCCTGTCACTGAAAGCAGCAGAATGGGTGTTGGTGGCTGCAGGTGAAGGCTGCTGCTGGCACTGCAGTGGGATCTGCGTCCCAAGGATGTGAACAGAACTGCCTGGGGAACTACACAAGCACACAGGAACTGCCCTGGAAAAGCTCCCAAGGACCCTCTGTCGTTTTTCAAGCCCACCATTCTGCTAACTGTTGTTATGGGGGGGTTATTTGGGGATTTGGCCAGGGCCATCCACAGTGAACTAACAATACGTATTTTAAGCACAGGGCCAGAAAATCTGCCACAGCTAAACTGAGGTTAGCCATGAGAAATCTCAGAACAGGAAGCCCTGGGATGTGGCCCTGCCCTTCCTTTTCTTAGACTCAGCAGAAAGCTCCACCTAAGCAACAGGTTGCACTCCTTTACTGCACAAAACATACAGAACTTGGCTCTTAAATACAAGCTGCAAAGTTTCAAAAGAAAGCAAGAGTTCTTGCCTCTGGAAAGCTTTCAGACAGTGTGCAGCAGGTAATTTCTACCCAGGTCACTGAATCAGTGCCAGATGCTGGAAAGCTTGTCTTGCAAAAAACCCAGCGCCCACGCTTAATGACATACTTCAAAAATACAAATTAAGTCTGTGCAAATAACTTTATCATGGTTGTATTTTCTCTTGCACCCATCCTCAAATAAACCAGTCATGACCTTACTAAGCAAAACCAAACCAGAATGTTTTAGCATCCTGGCTCTTCCACAGCCTTGACTGAAAACAGTAGTTATGTAGCTTTTGATGATTATCCCATTTCAGAACAGCTGCCATAGGAATGAATTTAACTGTCTCCATGTTACTTGCTGAGAAGATTCACTTCTATGTGGACTTGCATGAAAGCTCTCATCAGCTCTTCCATTTAGTGGAATCAAATGCCCAGCAGAGAAAAGCTAGGCATTACATCAAATCCAGCCACTTGAGTTTTGGGGGAAAATTAACCATTCTATTTGTCACCCAGACTTTGGTAAAAGACTCTGTGAGGGCAGTGAGGGCACTTCATGAAGGGATTCCTGCAGGGAGTGGGCAGTGACCAGTGCTAACCCATGGCATGGTCAGGGCAGCAGCTGTGGCAGCTCAGAAAATGGATGGGTGGGTCTCTTTCTCCATTTCCTCCCTTGGGCTGCACAACGGGGCTTGCAGTGGATTTCAGCACATCAACCTCCATGAAGTACTTTTATATCTTCTTTCAGACCTACAGCTTTCAGAATCTGAAATTACCTGAGCTTGCATGTATCCTAGCAAGGGTTCTAGCAGAGAAATTTTCTTTTTGTACTGGAGAGTATTTAATGCACAGAAATAATGCATCATGGTCTGATGCTGCTTTTTCCTTGAAGTATATACATCTTCTGTAACTTCAGCCTTGATCTGAAGAGACACAGACAAGGGGAAGGGAAAAAAGGAATGTTTGAGTCTTGACACTGATCACATGCCTTCTGGACAGCTTTATGGCCAGCATGGAAAACTCACAGTCATGTTCTACCCTCTATCACCAGCTGCTGCATATTCTACTCTGCAATTCTGCTTCTCTAAATTAAACATGAGATATGTGAAAAACAAATACAGCATTCTTTTCTACCTGGAAAGTGTGGTTATTTTTTCACAAACCCAAACTGAACATGATATTACAGTATTATTCCTAAAGCACTGTCAGTGTTACAGGACAGGCATGTATTGGAGAAACCTGCTTTTCTGTCTAGACTGCTAAAGCATAAACTATCAAATGTCATAATCTGCCATAGACTGTGTTCCATCATAAATATATATAAGATGAAAATAATTTATCTTCTCTAAAAATCTTTGTATTAAGATGTTGTTTTACAAACCTTTTCATTTTCCTTTCTTTTTGACAACCGACTGTATCTGGTAATGGCAGCATCATGGTCTAAGCAATCAAGAGAGAATTTATGATCATTTTCATAAATTAATAACTTATGAAACAGCAGAAAACCTTTTATGTCAGTGTTACATAGACAGCTGAATGCAAAGTTCTGTCATATTAACACCTTGAGCAATTGTTCTTGTCTGTTTATAATCACTGCAACAAATACTTGGGCTGAAGAAAAATTCTAACCAGATGCAAATGTTGCCAAATTGTTACAAAGTTCCTAAACATCTACTATTTTTCAAAGAACTGTCCATTAAGTAGAGAAACTTTACATTATAAAAACCTGTATCTATTCTTTTTTGCTTCTAAAGCAATGAAACAATTTTCACTGAGAGAAGTAGAATCTTATTTAAATAGTAAGTTCTCTACATGGATATATTAGAGGCAGCTAAAAAGTAACTTTTGAAAATAGGGAAGAGAACTATGAAATTTATTTTAGGAAGGTAATTTTTTTAATTGATCTGTTTTTTTCACTTTAAGAAGCAAGCTAGCACCTTACTCTTTTTGTAATTTTGGTGGCATAATCCTACATTATTTAATAACCATACATACACTTAAAGTGTTGTAAAAAACCCCTTTTAATTTGCCTTAACGCTTCAGCACACAAAGTAGGGATTGACAGGTGAACCAGGAAAAGCTGAGTGCCACTCAGAAAAATTACACCTTAATTAGTTACTTTTAGCAGGCTTAACTCCACTAGTTAAGTACAAATAATAATCTACAATAATACTGTTGTCTTGTAATATTGATAAGATTAAGTACTTTACACTTACCATTGCTTGAAATTTGGAAAACTTCTTTTAGAGTTAATATCTCTAAAAAAACAACATATCACAATTTACATCAGTTATTCAGGTAACAGTCATGTATTCCAGTTTCTCATGTAATGTATCAGACACCTGCACCACACTGAGCTGCCAGCACTCTGCCTGGATGGGCAGGTGAGTCTGCCTGCTCCTGGGGCCTCAGGATCATTTCTGTGCCTGCTCCTGGGGCCTCAGGATCATTTCTGTGCCTGCTCCTGGGGCCTCAGGATCATTTCTGTGCCTGCTTCTGGGGCCTCAGGATCATTTCTGTGCTTACCAAAACAAAAAACACTAAACCAAAATAACTGTACTGTAATATATAAGGAGGAATTTATTTTCAAAAATCTTTGAAAGCCACCATCAATATAAGTATGTCACCTGTAGTTCCAGTCTGGGTTCTGGTTTGAGCTGGGGAAAGGGAAGCACAGGAAATGGGAAATACCAAAGCCCAAAAGACTGGAACTCCTCACAGCTAAAACCAGCCCAGTTCCAGCTGGTTATTGTCTCACTGTGCCAGGAACTGGAACCAGCACAGTATCTTACACCTCTTCTGACCTTGGTTGTGGTTTGTGCCTTGTTACAATACAAGCCAGCAGAGCCATGATCAACTTTATCATAAAGCAAATACAAGAAAACTGTCCAGGAAGTGCCTATGAAGTCCACAAAGAAGTGCAGGGTCATTACAAACTATACCAGCTGCTGGCTAAATCTTCCAGTGGGAATATTTAATTTGTAATTATTGCCTCAGGGATGCCTCTTCACTGAGTACTACCAGGAGATTTTTCCAGTCCTCAGAAGTAATATCAGCCTTGGGATAGTCATGATCCTTTGCCCCAAAAAAATAAAACAAACCACAATCTTTTCAATCCATAATTTTGCTGTGAACTATTGCCAAAGAAGTCTTTTCCAAGAATCATGAAGAATTAGAGGTTTTATGAAAGACTTGTAATTTTTATTTCCATTTAGACTTCAGATACTCCTGTCTCAGGTATACCCACTCTAGAATGTTCACAATAGGGCTATTTAAGTCACTTGTGGTTTTACTTATAATTTCTACTTGGAAGCACATTTGCCACAGCAGCCTGTTCAGTCCAGTATCTTGAGTAAAATCTATCATCATCACACACATTATATGTTATTTTAAACCAGGAACAAGATACAATTATTACAAAAAGAAGAAGCTGGAAGCACTTCATGTGCACGTAAGAACTCACCTGTACTACTAGCACTAACCACACTACTAAATCTTAATACAGTAAGTATTGCAACTTTGGCACTTTGCCTTTTCAGATTAGTCCAGCAATTATACTGATGTCATGATCTGATATACAAATCCTTCCTGAAAATGCTAATTATCTGGAAATTATTCTTTCCTAACATTTTTGAGTAGCTGCTAATGGTTCATCTTGAGTAGGAGATAAGTGCTTCTCTAATATAAGTAATATTTTTGTTGAAACAATAATAATGTTAAGCTCAACTGTAATACTCTCATGAATAGAAATAACTTACTTTTTAAATGGGAGATGCATACTTTTGAGAGCTGAAAAATAAGTGGTGTGTTCTATTTAGTGAAACAAGAGCTATGAAGATTAAATGCTATGTTTTTGTTGTTGCTGCTGTTGATAAAAAACAGTATTTGGTCAAGTCCTTTACCTTTAAGATCCCTTTCCTTAAACTGGGTAATAGGAAACATCATGGCATCTGCAAGTTGAGTTGAAAGTACTGCATGGCAAGAGCTGAGCTGAAAAAGGCAAAAAAGAAAATCTTAGGAAAGCAGTGCTGAGACCAAATCACAATAGGTGCACATCAAAGATGTTATGTACA